>QNUK01000490.1:0-382500 GCA_013621035.1 Clarias magur
TCAACGGCAATGTGTGTCCAGGGTCGGCGGGGAACCGGGAGTGGTTGAAGTTCCCCGGCTGATGGTCTGTTGCTGTCCTTGGACCTGGCACACACTGGGCACGCCTGGACGAACTCATCTACGTCCTTCTTCATACTGGGCCACCAGAAAGCACGTTGTACAAACAGTAGGGTCCGCCGTTTCCCGGGGTGTCCTGAAAGGGGGGAGGAGTGTCCCCACTGGAGTACTTCGGCCCTGATGGCATTGGGGACATAGAGTCGGCCAGGCGGCACACCTGCTGGTTCGGTCCCCGTAGCTTGTGCCTGGCGAACCCTCGTTTCCAGGTTCCACCTGAGCGGTGCGAGGATCTTGGTGGGTGGCAGTACAGGCGCGGGGTCCGCCCGGGGGACGTCTTCCTCGTGTTGTCGGGAGAGGGCGTCGGCTTTGGTGTTCTTGGACCCCGGGTGGTATGACAGGTGGAAATTATAATTCTCGAAGAATAGTGCCCACCGCGCCTGTCTGGGGTTCAGCTGTTTTAAGGTGCGGATTGTGATGAGGTTTTGGTGGTCGGTCCAGACGATGAACGGCTCTCTGGCGCCCTGGAGCCAGTGTCGCCATTCCTCCAAGGCCCACTTTATGACCAGCAGCTCGCGGTCCCCTACTCCGTATCGCTGCTGAGTGGCGTCAAATTTCTTGGAGAAAAAACTGCAGGGGTGCAGTTTTTGGTCTGGACCTCGCTGGGAGAGAACAGCCCCGGCGCCCACATCCGAAGCGTCCACCTCCACAACGAATGGTTTATCAGCATCCGGGTGAAGGAGGATGGGAGCAGTGGTGAAGCGGCGACAGAGCTCATGGAAGGCAGAGACAGCAGTTGGGGTGAGATTGAAGAGGTGAGATGATGGGCGGGTCAGAGCGGTTAGTGGCGCTGCAACGGTACTGTAGTCCCGGATAAAGCGGCGATAAAAATTGGCAAACCCGAGAAATCTCTGGAGCTGTTTAAGAGTCTTCGGTAGGGGCCAATGACTCACAACTTCCAGTTTCTGCGGGTCCATGGCCACACCCTGGGGCGAGATGACAAAACCCAGGAACGTGGTGGAGCGCTCGTGGAAAGCGCACTTCTCCAACTTACAGTACAGCTGGTGGGCGAGCAATCTCTTTAGAACCGCTCTGACATGCTGGATATGCTCGTTGAGTGTTCGGGAGTAGATGAGGATGTCGTCAAGGTAGACGAACACCCAACGGCCTAACATGTCTCTGAGAACGTCATTTATGAACTGTTGGAAGGCGGCAGGTGCGTTGCAGAGACCAAACGGGATGACCAGACTTTCGTAGTGTCCTGTAGGGGTGATGAAGGCCGTCTTCCACTCATCGCCCTCTCTGATGCGAACCAAGTTGTTGGCGCTCCGGAGGTCCAACTTAGTGAAGATGGTGGCACCAGAGAGGGCGTCCAGGGCAGAGTTGGTAAGAGGCAATGGATGTCGGTTTTTTATGGTAATATTGTTGAGCCCTCGATAATCGACACAGGGACGTAGACTACCATCGCGTTTCTTCATGAAAAAGAACCCCGCAGCGGCAGGTGAGGAGGAGGGCCGGATGGTACCATGGCGAAGTCCACTGGAAACATACTCCTCCATCGCCTGCGTCTCGGTGTTGGACAATGAATAGAGATGGCTGCGGGGTGGTGTCGCACCTGGCTGAAGATCGATCGCCAGGTCGTATGAGCGATGAGGTGGTAGATGGGTCGCGCGTCTCTTACAAAAGACTTCAGCCAGGTCCCGGTAGTCTAGCGGGATTTTATCTGTGTCCACATCGGGGGCCTCGGACTCCCTAGAGCACGTCCCAGCCTCGGCCCGTAGGCAAAGCTCAGTGCAGGTCGGCCCCCATTGGAGGATCCGGCTTTGGGTCCAGGATATGAGCGGGTCGTGTTGCAGCAGCCAAGGGTGTCCGAGGATGATAGGTAGTGAGGAAATGGTGGTGGTGTGAAACTGGATCTGTTCTCGATGTTGGTTAATGATGAGGGTGATAGGTTGGGTTTGAAAGGAGATGGGGCTGGAGGAGAGAGGCCGACCATCGACTGATGTAATGGTTACAGGCTGGGATAACGCCTCGATCTTTCTCCCCAATTTTTTGGCATAGGAAGAGTCAATGAAGTTACCTGCTGCCCCGGAGTCGACGAACGCGGTACTTCCGACCCGTTTGTGGCCAAACTGGAGATATACTTTAACCGTGAGACGGGAATCATTGGTCATGGTGGTGGAGAGAGACATGGGACCCGGTGAGTTCCTCCCATTTCTCACCGGGGCTGCGCGTTTCCCGGCCGCAGAGGACAGATGGCCCGATGATGTGCAGAAGATCCACAATATGCGCAGAGCCCCTCTCTGAATCGGCGTTCCCGTTCTGCAGCGGTCAAGGAGGCGCGCCCTAATTGCATGGGTTCCCCGACACCTGTGTCAACCACGGCGGGAGGTGGAGTACCGACGGTCCTGGTGGGTGCTGCGGTGAATGAGGCGTGGACTTCTGGAACTGGTGAGCGGGAGAGGAAGGGCGTGGTTTGTGGTAGTGCAGTCATGGTGGGTGGCAGGGTACGAGGAGCTGGCTTGGGGCGAACGAGCAGCCGTTGGTCGATCCGGAGGGCGAGTTGAATTAAACCCTCCAAGGTAGCTGGAAGCTCTCGTCCGGCGAGCTCGTCTTTTATCCGTGCAGCCAGTCCCTCGTAGTAGGCCGTCCGGAGTGCGGAGTCTCCCCAGTCGGTCTGTACGGCGAGAGTACGAAACTCCGCGGTGTAACGGCTCACGGACGACCCTCCCTGCTTTAGATGGTACAACTTGGAGTCGGTCTCCACCTCAGCAGCTGGATGCTCAAAGGTGAGCTTGAGCTGGCGGGTGAACTCGGTGTAGGAGTAGGCGACATCTGAATCTGAACGAAGACCCGCCGTGGCCCACTCAGCTGCCTGCCCGGATAGCAACGAAACGAGAAGAGCAATGCGCAGTCGGTCTGTGGAGTATCTGGTGGAATTAAACTCAAACACAAGATCCAATGCAGTTAGAAAAACACTGCACTTCCCATCCGTGCCATTCCATTTATCCGGTAAAGATAAGAAAACCTCAGAAGGTGGAGAGGGAGTTGGCGGCGCAGCAGCCGCTGCGATGGGCGTGGCCACAGCCGGCTGAGCGGCCGCCCCGCGGAGGATCGCATTCTCCTGTCGCAGCTCCGCCACCTCGCGGCGCAAGCCCGCGACGCCCTGGAGCTCCGTGCGGAGCGATGCGACTTCACCACGGAGCTGATCGATCAGCTTAGCATGCCGGTCAACCACATCGCAGAGGTGAGCAAACTCCGCTGGGTTTACTGCCGGTGGCTCAGTCATTCTGTCACGGACTAACCGGAGATGAAGCAGAAGACTTAGCAGTTAGCCCTGTAGCGTGGATGGTAAACCCAAACGCGGAAGTAGCGCGAGTAGGCAGGATAACCACGCAAGTTATTCTTAGAACTCTCCCGAAGCGAGAGCAAGAGTTTACACAAATAAACCCGCGTTCTAAATACACACACCCAATCAGAAGCGATAACCCAAGAAAGTGAGTACTCACGTTTGGACGAGCGAGGCGACGGCGATAGCACGGGCATAACTCAATGACTGAGCGATGTGATGCGTCATCTTGTTTCCTTTTATGCTTCCTGAAACCCGACCGTATTACTTCCGGGTCCTAGTGCTGGTCGTGTTATGAGTGTGCATGACACATAATTATATACCTTCATATATTATGTACCTTCATATATTATATACCTTCACATATACCATAATACCTCCATATATTATGTGCCTTTATATATTATGTACCTTCATATATTATATACCTTCATATATACCTTAATATCTTCATATATTATGTACCTTCATATGTTATATACCTTCACATATACCATAATACCTTCATATATTATGTGCCTTTATATATTATGTACCTTCATGTATTATATACCTTCATATATACCTTAATATCTTCATATATTATATACCTTCATATATTATATACCCTCATATATTATATACCTTCATGTATTATATACCTTCATATATACCTTAATATCTTCATATATTATATACCTTCATATATTATGTACCTTCATATATACCTTAATATCTTCATATATTATACACCTTCATATATTATGTACCTTCATATGTACCTTCATATATTATATACCTTTATATATTATGTACCTTCATATATTATATACATTCATATATACTTTAATACCTTCATATATTATATACCTTCATATATTATGTACCTTTATATATTATGTACCTTCATATATTATGTACCTTCATATATACCTTAATATCTTCATATATTATATACCTTCATATATTATATACCCTCATATATATATACTTTATTACCTTCATATATACCTTATACCATATATTATATACCTTCATATATTATGTACCTTCATATATACCTTAATATCTTCATATATTATACACCTTCATATATTATGTACCTTCATATGTACCTTCATATATTATATACCTTTATATATTATGTACCTTCATATATTATATACATTCATATATACTTTAATACCTTCATATATTATATACCTTCATATATTATGTACCTTTATATATTATGTACCTTCATATATTATGTACCTTCATATATACCTTAATATCTTCATATATTATATACCTTCATATATTATGTACATTCATATATTATACACCTTCATATATACCTTAATATCTTCATATATTATATACCTTCATATATACCTTAATACATTCATATATTATACACCTTCATATATTATGTACCTTCATATATTATATACCTTCATATATTATGTACCTTCATATATTATATACCTTCATATATTATGTACATTCATATATTATATACCTTCATATATTATGTACATTCATATATTATGTACCTTCATATATTATACACCTTCATATATACCTTAATACCTTCATATATTATATACCTTCATATATTATGTACCTTCATATATTTTATACCTTCATATATTATATACCTTCATATATTATATACCTTCGTATATACCTTAATATCTTCATATATTATATACCTTATATATAATATATAGTATAATTATATATATTGTTTGATTCCTGCTTTACCACTTATTATGTTAAAGTAAATGGGAAACATGGGCGTTGATAGAAAGTATGCATTTTGTTGATAATTATTAAAAATAAACTGCATGTTAATTAAATACATGAATTAATAAAATAATACTTTTTCAGTCTGAACAGATAAGAATCCAAAACATTTCCTTTTGCTCGCTTTGTCTTACTGTCTCATGTAGGAACAAGTGGAATATCTCTTCCTTATCATCTTTACCGTGGAAGCGTTTCTGAAGGTCATCGCGTATGGGCTGCTGTGTCACCCCAATGCCTATTTAAGGAACGGCTGGAATCTGTTGGATTTCATCATTGTAGTTGTAGGGTAAGTGACAGCCAGCTGATCGCCCTGACTCGAGCATGCACGCCTTTCTTTCCTACAGAAGCCCAGACAGTTTTGTTTGCATTGTGCATAAAACTTGCATTGTTTTATTGTGATTATTACATAATTATTACAACTGTTTGGCTAGATGGGAACAATGAAGTTATACTTTAATTACAAAACATGTTTGATTTCTGAATTCTGAACACATGCATTCAGAGCTTGACAGCATGGAGTTTTAGTTGTTTTGTGCCTTTCGTCTGTGGGAGACAATCACTTTAGCAGTGGCATGTGACCTGATGAGTCCAGACTGGTCCTATTCCAGAGTGATCAGATGATCTGGGGTTGCTCCAGTCGCTCAGGTCGAGACTCAGCAATGTTATGTGGAGATAAAATGAAGTCAGCTGACCACCTGAATGTACTGAATAACCAGCACATCACGTCTGTGGAGGGCTTCCTCTTCCCTGATGGCACAGACATATTCTGGGAGTGTGAAAGAGTGGCTCTGCTCTGGGAGCACGAGGAATCATTTTCACACATGAACTGGACAATCAGTTCTGAATTTAACTTCAGTGAATGTGAATTGTGTGACTATTCCGTCATTAATTTAAGACCTTAGCCAAACATTAATGCAACTCTGGACAAAAAGACACTTTGTGGTGATGTAGAAGGTTGTCAGTGCCCTGGTGAATGAGTGCCTGTGACCTGGTAGGTAGTGTGTGTTGCCATTTGTTGCCAACAGATCAAACATCTAAGCATTTTATTCTCATTTGACTTTCTGTTTCTCCTTGTTTGTTGGTTTGATCTTATGCTTATTTCTAAATTGCTATTATAATGTGGAAACCTCCCTCTCTCTCTAAACCCCCCCCCCCTCTCTCTCTCTTTGTCTCTCTCTCTCTTTCTTTCTCTCTCTCTCTCTCTCTGTCTCTCTCTCTCTTTGTCTCTTTCTCTCTCTGTCTCTCTCTCTCTCTCTCTCTCTCTTTGTCTCTCTCTGTCTCTTTCTCTCTCTGTCTGTCTCTCTTTGTCTCTCTCTCTCTCTCTATCTATCTCTTTCTCTCTCTCTCTCTCTCTCTCTCTCTGTCTCTCTCTGTCTCTGTCTCTCTCTCTGTCTCTCTCTGTCTCTCTCTCTGTCTCTCTTTGTCTCTCTCTCTCTGTCTCTGTCTCTCTCTCTCTGTCTCTCTCTCTCTGTCTTTCTCTCCCTCTCTCTCTCTCTCTCTCTGTCTCTGTCTCTCTCTGTCTCTGTCTCTCTCTCTCTTTGTCTCTCTCTCTCTCTGTCTCTGTCTCTCTCTTTGTCTCTCTCTCTCTCTCTTTGTCTCTCTCTCTCTCTGTCTCTCTCTGTCTCTCTTTATCTCTCTCTCTCTGTCTCTCTCTGTCTCTGTCTCTCTCTCTCTCTTTGTCTCTCTCTCTCTCTTTGTCTCTCTCTCTCTGTCTCTCTCTCTCTCACACACACAGGTTGTTCAGTGCTATATTAGAACAGGCTACAAAAGGAGATGGAGGGACGTCTATCGGAGGAAAGGCAGCAGGCTTTGATGTGAAGGCCCTGCGTGCTTTCAGAGTACTGAGACCTCTAAGATTGGTGTCCGGTGTTCCTAGTAAGTAACAAATGCAAATGCACTTGCAAGTCTAGTAAAGAGGAATAAAGATGCAAAGGACTGTATCAGTGCAGGTATTTCTTTAAAGTAATAGAACGCATCTGTTGCAGTAGAGATGCACAAACAGACAGGGGAAATGCAAAACCGTTGCTGTTCAGTGCACATGCATTCCGGCTGCACCAACATGATTTTGACTTGATAATTGAATATTGTGTGGTTTCAGGTTTACAAGTTGTGTTGAACTCCATAATTAAGGCCATGGTTCCTCTGCTGCACATCGCCCTGCTTGTTCTCTTTGTGATCATCATCTACGCCATCATCGGCCTCGAGCTCTTCATGGGGAAGATGCATCGCGCATGCTTTTTCTTCAGAAATGGACAGAGAGGTCAACTTCCACTGCATTAGTGTTGCACCTAACCCGACACGTCCAGAATGATATTTTGTGTTATTTCTCATCACAGGAATGTGCTTGTTATGTTTAATCATATTTGTCGGATCATATTTAAACTTTATTGATACGTTTAGCGTTCAATATATTTTATCCTCCTCCTCAGTAGGTCTGAGAAGTTGCACTGCATATCCATTTACAAAAAAAAAAAAAAAAAAATCTTCTAAATTCTTTGTTCTTTAGGACCTATAGCTGAGGAGAAGCCTGCACCATGCGCCCCAATTAATGCCCATGGGCGGCACTGCGACCCGCCCAACATCACCCAGTGCATGATGGGATGGGAAGGACCAAATTATGGCATTACAAACTTTGATAACTTTGCGTTTGCCATGCTGACAGTGTTTCAGTGCATCACCATGGAGGGCTGGACTGAGGTGCTCTACTGGGTGAGTCTTATAAGAGCGAACAACCAAAATACATCCTTCTACATTGTGATATCCTAAAACATGAGAACTGCTGATGGACAGGCAGGTGTTTGACTAGGACTAGGACTAGGCTCCAGATATATATATGTGTGTGTGTGTGTGTGTGTGTGTGTGTGTGTGTGTGTGTTGTTTAAGTGATGAGATGGGATAATGGAGTTCCATGTGCTTCCAAATGACCTGGTAAATTTAAACACATACAGGCGAGAACGGTGTTTAGCACAACACCAGAAACCCAGACTGTACTGGAGTATGTTTGCAAACTAATCAATGAATTATTCGTTTATTTATTTGACAGTAAATGTAGAATATGCTGGCATGGCATCAGTGTGTGGGATGCCATGCCAGTAAGTGCTCAAATTATCCCGTCTCTCCTTCTGTATCTATACTTCTCCTTTACCCTCGTTGACTCCTTTCCAACATCTTCAGTGGAGCAGTCTCACTAATGCTCAACTTTGCCTGACATGCTTTATTATAAATAAGGAACATCTATCTGTGAATTGATTGCACTATATCATTTTGGCCATGCTGCTGTTGCTAGCGTTATACACACCACAGCTACTGCTCTTTACTGACTCCTCTCGTCTCTTCTGTTCCACTATAACACCGTGGAAAGTCAATTCACTGCTTTGCGAGGTTATTCAGGCCTTTAAGATAAAACATATATGACAGGAGAAGGGGCTGATGTTCTCTAAGGGCTGTATTCAGAGTTAAGTAGGATTTAACACCAGTGACAAAATCCCTAAATGCACCCAAAGCATATAAATGTCAGTTCATATGAAGTGTATATCAGAAAGTATGTTTTTCGATTGGTTGGATGGCTTGTTTAAACCTTCACAGCGCTCTTAAAATGTTTAATTTAAAATTTAAATGTTTCGAAATTGATTATTCTCTTTTCTTTACCCTAAGAAACAAAACCATTATATACAGCACGTGGTGTTTGTATCACAAAATGTGTATATCCACTAGGAGATGGACGGACTTTTGAAAAAATATCTATCGAACAATCTTCTCAAGACAAGCACAAAGCAGTGTTCGAATTCCACAGTGGCTTTTCAGGGCATCAGGTTACTCAGCCCCAATAAGAAAAAAAAAGTCGAGACTAAACAATTGCACCTTGGGAGTGTGTAGACTGGTTATATATTATTCTTAATGGTTGCACAACAAATATGCATGAGAAACTGTACAGCTGTCATGGCCTAGGTGGTGGTACTCAGGCTAGACCGGCTGATGGTGTGGTTGCCGTGGGCAAAATAAGGCAGGCATAAATGCAGAGGGGTAGGTCAACTTAAAAAGTGTCCTTTTATTTACAAAAACTCAAAAACGGACACAAACAAACAAAGAAACCAAAACCACAAACTCAAACTATAACTAGGGCTCTTCAAACAGACATAGGGAACTGGACTGACACAGGGAACCAGGAGCTGAACACAGGGAACTGGAACTGACACAGGGAACTGAGGATGCGGAAACATGGAGCTGGAGCTAACTAAGGACACATAGGGGAACTAGAGATGAGACAGGATGGGAGACTAGATACAGGACCAGGGATACAGACTAGAGACAGGACTGAAGACAGGACCAGGAGCACAGAGACTAGAGACAGGACCCGGGATACAGACTAGAGACAGGACTGAAGACAGGACCAGGAGCACAGAGACTAGAGACAGGACCAGGGATACAGACTAGAGACAGGACTGAAGACAGGACCAGGAGCACAGAGACTAGAGACAGGACCAGGGATACAGACTAGAGACAGGACTGAAGACAGGACCAGGAGCACAGAGACTAGAGACAGGACCAGGGATACAGACTAGAGACAGGACTGAAGACAGGACCAGGAGCACAGAGACTAGAGACAGGACCAGGGATACAGACTAGAGACAGGACTGAAGACAGGACCAGGAGCACAGAGACTAGAGACAGGACCAGGGATACAGACTAGAGACAGGACTGAAGACAGGACCAGGAGCACAGAGACTAGATGGGTTAGTGGTTAGTTAGGTTAGTAGCTACATGGAATACTGGGGATGCTGGATGCTGACCTAACCGGGTTAGTAGCTAATGCAGTTAGTGGCTAACCGGGTTAGTACTGACTTAATAAGAAAACAGAACACAAGAAGGCAGGGCACTCATGAGGCTATTCCACACTAGCGGCTAACCTACTAGCAACCAGAACCACTAGCAGTCAATCCCACCAGAGGCTAGCCTACTGGAGGCTAACCCTACTAGCAGCCTAGGCCTACTAGCAACTAACCCTCAAAGCAGCTAAGCACTCATGGGGATACAAACATCTAAACGGAAAAGGGACACCACAGACAAAGAACTACACAAGAAGGCCGACTCCATGAATCTCCATGAATCCATCTACACAAAGAGAACATAAAGCAAACTAATAATAGAGCCCTCTTGAAAACAAAGGTTACAAAAGATAAACCAAAATATAAACTTAAAGAAACAAAAACCAAACAAAAGGAATGCCCACTTGACAAGGACATATACAAACATATACACCAACAAACAATGGCTCAACCCAGTTTCCCAGAACAAACTTCTATTTATAGAAACTTTAACAAGCCACCTCGGTTCAGGTGAGCCCTCATCACCTGACCGAGGTGCCTTCTGGGAACCTGAGTCGGCCAACAAAACTACAAAAAAACAGACAAGAACAGTGACCTCTAGTGGAGGTTCCTAACAACAGTACAGATTCACAGTTTGGTTTATGTCAAATGTGCCATTGATTTTACTAATCGCTTTGCTGTAAAACATTCGATGCACACTTTTTCCTGCTACATGTACGGTACAAGTGAGCGGCAGCACGGTCAGTAACAGGATAGCTTTAAAAAACATTCTGCTATTACTACTGCATGCACTCAGCACACACAGTGACATATTCATATTCATTTTCTATTTCAAGAACTTGCATAAAATAAAATACAACTTATAACACATACTGTAAGTGAACATTTTAGAGCGGGTTACAAGAGAGCTTGTGTCCTTTTCATGGGAGCCAAGCTTCCCTTAGCGCACCCATAATTTAAACCATGCAAAAAGTACTTTTTAGGAGAGAGTCAATTCAGCCCCTGACAGCTCACGCTCCTGCACGAATCTCAGTGCTCTATGTTTATGTACACTAAGGTTAAAGGCATTTATATCCAAATTAATTCCACCATAAATTAATTTAAGCAAGTCAGATAGAGCATCTACTTTCTTCATACACTGAACACCCATAACATTTACACCACAGAACCCTAACACTAACCCAAACCCTAGATCCCAATTTGATTGAGCACACATGGGAGGTGCTGGACAAATGTTATCAAGCACTCTTCTGGCTGGTTCTCCATGTAACCCAAACGCATTAGCATAAACTGGTATAGACCCGTGCGTGTCTAGAAACTGCACATTGCTTCAAATCTTTATCTTTATTTAATCTTTAAACAGCATTCAGGTTCCTGCAAGTCCATGCAGAACCATGTGGCCCCATCTTTCTTGGGCACAATTCAATATTCAGTTACATTTCATTTGTATAACACTTTTAAAAGTTGTCATTGTTGCAAAGCAGCAATATTATGGAAGTTTGTATGAGTTGTGAATGTGTATGGATCAAAATGATTAGATGCTCACTGATGAGCAAGCTGAGGGCAAAGAAATCTCTGAGATGGCAGTAGGAAGAAACCTTGAGAGGAACCAGACTCAGCAGGGATTGATGTGCAGTGATACTGTGTGTTAGGTGGCTGGAAGTTCAATATAACTGTTGGTGACTTTATGTTAATATGGAGTCCAGTTCATTATTGGAGGTTCAGGTAGACTGGAGGAAACTCCAATCCTGAACTATTAAGCTGAGTACTCAGAGAACAGTTGTCTGCTTCAGCCGAGGCCAGGTAAAATGGAACCGCCCCCAGTCACCACACGCATCTCAAACAGACCATCCATGCCACGAGATCTCCATCCAGGACGAGTAAGACAGGTCCAGAGGGCAGATGGCGGCTGAGTCCCGAACATTAATTGGAAGAAAAAGCTCTGCCCTCAGCTGTAGTTTTTATAATACCCGGTACTGACAAGCAGCCTGCATCTTTTGAGCAAAGCAGACGTGGCGGATTGTAAGATACTATCAGTTCACTCAGATACAGTGGTGCGAGACCATTGAATGCTTTATACGTCAAAAGTAGTATTTTAAAATCAAAGCAAAATTTCACAGGGAGCCAATGCATTGCGGATAAGATAGAGGTGATGCGCTAATATGTTCTGGTTGGACCAGAACTTCTGTCTTATCAGGATTAAGCAAAAGGAAGTTAATTAACATCCAGTCTCTTATGTCCTTCACACATTGCTCAACTTTAGCAAGCTGTTTTTTTCTCATGTGGTTTTGCTGAGACATACAACTGTGTGTCATCGGCATAACCATGAAAACTAATACCATGCTTACGAATTTAAATCTACAAACTGATAACGATCAGGCAAATAGTATCTGAGCCAGGTGAGGGCCATTTCCTTAATTCCTACAACATTTTCCAGTTTGTGAAGGAGAATGCTATGATCAGTGGTGTCAAAAATCTGCTTGACAAAAGTTGTAATAACCCTAATCAGGGGCCAATAGGATCAGTTACTACTTTAATACAGTAAGTGCTGTGATTAGGCCTAAATCCTGACTGATACAGTTTGTGTATGCTATTTCTATGAAGATATGAACATAGCTGCTGCGCTACTATCTTTTCCAGAATTGTAGAAATAAAGGAGAAGTTTGACGTTGATCTGTAATTGGACAGCTGCCAGGGGTCGAGTTCAGGCTTCTTAAATAGTGGTTTAATAACTGCGAATTTAAAAGATTTCAAGTTTAAGTAGGTTTTTATTGTCATTTCAACCATATACAATTTAGTACACAGTGAGATTTAGTACACTCAGAGAGTGGTCGTTCCATGTCCTCCTGAAGTCAACAACCATCTCTTTTGTCGTACTGACGTTCAGAGACAGGTTGTTGTTTTTACACCAGTCTGTTAGCCCGCGCACTTCTTCTCCGTATGCTGACTCGTTGTTTTTGCTGATGAGACCCACCACGGTTGTGTCATCAGCAAACTTGATGACGTGGTTGGAAATGTGTGTTGCTACACAGTCATGAGTCAGCAGTGTGAACAGCAGGAGACTGAGCACAACCCCTGGCGGGCCCCAGTACTCAGTGTGGTAGTGTTGGAGGTGCAGTTACTGATGTGTACTAAACTGAGGCTCTCTGGTCAGAAAGTCCAGGATCCAGTTACAAAGGGAGGTGTTCAGGCCCAACAGGCTTAGCTTCCCGATCAGCTGCTGGAGGATGATAGTGTTGAATGCTGAGCTAAAATCTATGTAGAGCATACAATTGTAGGTGTCCTTCTTTTCTAGGTGTGTGTGGGCCAGATGGCGTGTGGTGGAGATGGCGTCGTCTATTGAATGATTAGGACGATACACAAACTACAGTGGGTCCAGTATGGGGGCAGCAAGGTCCTGATGTGTCTCATGACGAGCCGCTTGAAGCACTTTATTAAATCTATGGTGTGACCTGCTTTATTAGTGGGTCCTACTACACACTGATTTACTTGAGTTTACTTTGATATATTGATTTGAGTCCAGTATGGACATAAATGCTGTTCTCAGAGGGTCTCCTGGATTCTTAAAATGAACATTAAAATCTCCAGCAATTAACGCTTTGTCTACAGGAATGACTAGGTTTGAGAGGAAATTTGCAAATTTTATGGAGAAATTCAGAGTACAGCCCTGGCGGTGTGTAAATGATCATTAGTGGGATCTACTGAGCAGACTTAACATTTGTAGCTACACTGATGCTACTATAGAGAGCTAAGAAAGTCCTTCTCCATGGAATCTCTGAGCTCTCCCACACTCACTGCTTTGCCTCTGCTACCGATGCGGCTGCCATCCTTCAAGCCTGCCAGTACCTTGCAACTGCCTCTAGAGTCCCCCGGGATAACATATACCTGAAGAACTCCTTTCAAAGTCTGCTAATCAAGGTAGAAAGTTCTCTCGGTACGCCTGAACCATGATCGGGCTGCCTGCCTCACACCTGAAACGTTGGCCTCCCCAGGGTCTCCTTTAATGGCCCAGATGTGGAAGCGAGGTCAGGACTGTATGGGGGATGGATGTAAGCTTCCAGCCAAGTTCCTGTGGTGGTGTTGGTGAATGGTTGTGCGTTACAGTTCCCACAGACAGATGGACAGTATGAATGTTCACCGGAACGGCTGCAGTGGGCTCAGCAATCGCAGCCACCCTACCCGTGCCTGTGTTCTGTAAATGTCAGTTTTATGCCTTCGTTCACCAGAAATTTCATCATCAGTTTGATGTGTATGACATGCTGCAAATGTGATGTGATCAATGCAGTCAAAGTATACTGGATATGACTCAGGGAATGAAATGCATATATACAGTATATAGATGAAATTCTACTTAAAAACACTATATCACCAAACATTTATGGATACCTAACCTTAATCGTCATTTTTTTTTTTTTTTAGTTTGTAATCCAATAGGTGGGCGGTTATGACCTCAAACCGTTCAGAATGGGCCACCCAGTATTAATAATCCCCCTTAAGCAACATTTCCCAATATATCCATTTACGTCCCTTTTTGACACAAAGTGCTCTGAATACAGCCTACGCGCCCCTCTAGTAGTTACAACAGCTTCCTAGCATCCATCATTTTGGCTTGAATTCTTTTCACCCTCTTCTATCTCTTTCACTTTCGCGCTCTCTTTCTTTCCTAACTGTGCTTCCTTCCCTTTCCCTTTTAGATGCAGGATGCTATGGGCTATGAGCTTCCCTGGGTCTATTTTGTCAGTCTCGTCATCTTTGGATCCTTTTTCGTTCTAAATCTGGTTCTTGGGGTGTTGAGTGGGTAAGCAACATGCATGTGCATGTGCTGTATGTGTATGGATGTGTGTTTATGGACTCTGTTGTCTAGCATCAGAGTAGAGCAACAGTTTGACTAATGGAGCGTCTTTCATCTCACAAGGAGAAAGAGCAGAGAGCCAGAGAAAGCCAGCTGTTTGTTTGTTTAAAAGAAAAGGCCCATTATGTTGTTCTTAGCCAATCATGTGCTAACCATCCCTCTCTCTTTCCATTTCTCCATTTCTCCTCTTTGTCCCTATTCCCAGGTGAATGATGCTGTAGGGAAGTCCTGGCCATGGCTTTATTTTGTTACTCTAATCATCATTGGCTCATTTTTTGTTCTTAACTTGGTTCTGGGGGTCCTGAGCGGGTAAGAGACAGATGATCATGCAGACAGATTGAAGACAGACAAACTGGATTTTCGGAGTATAGATTGCAATCCTAAATAAGCCTGGAAATAATAATAATAATAATAATAATAATAATAATAATAATAATACACAGTACTAAAAGGTACCAAGCAAAAAGACTGCTAAAATGGCTTTAATGACTGGTAGAATAATCTTTAAAACTCTAAAAAGTACTAAAATTCTTAGCTATCCTCATTTCTAAATCTGTATGGTTCATTTAATTGTAATACACATGACATGGTTAATTTCTGACAAATCGAAACCTGTATATTTTGTAAACTGACCGTCAGGGTGTCTCCCCTCTGGGGTAAAACTCTAAATAAGTATTAAACTCTGGGTAAAATAATAAATAAAAAAAAAATCCATATCAATACTATAAAATAGGCATTTAACATCACATGGTGGGGGCAAGTGAATGCAATATTATATGTAAATATTCCAAATCAGCAGAAGAGAAAAAAAAAAAAAAACTCTACCGGCTACGTCAGTCACATGCAACTGGGACCAAAGAAAGTGAGGAAGAGATAAGGCAGTGCCAGCTGCTGTCTCGGATACCATCCAGACGATTCCCTTGGTGTCCTGCTCCTCGGATAGGATTCACCACCAAGGTTTCTTGTCACTGCTGTGCTCTCAGCTCCTCCATAAAGTAAAGATCAGTGATCTGGCACATCTTCCTGCACAGTCTGCTACTGTAGCTACGCACATGGTGATAGTTGCTGTGTGGCCAGGAGAGGAGGCATGGAGCTCACTCTCTCTCTCTCTGGCCGTTCTTATTTAAGTGATCAAGTGATCCAGGTCCTCTGTGGAGAATATCTCCAGCACAGCCCAGCTGATTGAAGCAGCTGCAGATGGATCACTGAACCTTGAGCCATGGTTGGTTGAGGCAGCACCTGGTACACCTGTCGGTTCTCAGCCTTTCCATAGCACAGAGGCCCCGAGTGAGTAGGGCTTGATGTCGTGTCGGGTGAATCCAAATGCCTCCCTCAAGTTACCGTCACTTTCCAAGCTCATGCTGCTGTTGGCATTTTTTGGTTTGTTTGTTTTGTTTTGTTTTATTTATGTGTAAGTGGGACGTCCGTAAGCTCTGAGACGTCCCGCTCTCTATGTTGTTCACTGCACTCTTTCCAAAATACAAACCAGCCCCCTACATGAAGTAACCTCGCCAAGATTACATACAGGTGATACACTACTTTATGGTCAAACCTGACTCTACTTCATTCACAGCTAATACCTGACCACGCCCCACTGCCACAGCAGTACTGATATTTGCCTACATGAGGTAGACAAGGAGACTTCAATACAATTCATTCTCACTCATTCTCTATACTGCTTATTCACCCGGAGCATGGGGTCGAATCCTCAACTCTGGATGTGTGAGGCCACATTGCTAATCACCAATACCACAATGCAATTCAGTTCAGTTGTACTTGTATACCTGTTTACACAATGGATATTGACACAAAGCAGCTTTACAGAATTAAAAGAAATGTGGATAAAGATAGAAAAATGTAAGGAAAGAAATTCAATTGTAGTGTCAAATTGTCGCTAACGAGCGAGCCAGAGGTGATAGTGGCAAAGCTATATTCCCTGCTATGAGGTTTATATTTCAGTTTCATATAGGACAGGTTTTTGCGTTAATTAAACATTTTCAGCCTAGGCTTGGACACTGAGAAGAAAGTTGATACCTATTGATAGGTATATATTCAACGTAAACATCTAATGCAGCACATGTGGATTTTGTTGCAAAAATATGGGGGAAATTTTTTTTTTTTTTTAAAGCAGGTTTGAAAAAATAAAACTGACCAAATCAATAAACAGATCCATCCAGGATAATAAGAATCTTAAAACGATTTTGATAAGGGCAAAGTCAAGGACGACAGAAAGCAGCAATTATGGGAAAAGGCTGAGCACTTTAGGAACAGATATCCTGAACGATCCTTTAGATTCGTACTGTGTGCATATGTATATAGGTGAGATACTGTGGTAATTGAAGCTCAAGCTGGCCTAATTTGTAGGCTGTGAGGCAGATTGGAAACTGGAGTTCAAGGAGCAGTTTGGGAGTTTCATAGTTTCATAGGCATGTCTGTTTTGGACACGATAGAACCCTCAAACAAAGAGTATATTGTGTTTATCTCAAGGAACCAGATGTCCAAGATATCTGTGGATGATAACCTTCACATTCAAGTATTTGAACTTGGTGTAAGTTAAATATTTAACTGACAAATTAAGCTTGGGGTGCTACATTGTGTGGTCATTTTTGCCTGGGATACTTCTGGATACTACTGGGGGTAACCAAGACATTCCTCAACCAATGCCCTAGGTAGGATTCATCCTTATCAGATGGCCAAACCACCTTAGCTGGCTCCTTTTCATATGGAGGAGCAATGGCTCTACTTTGAGCTCTTCCCAGATGTCTGAGCTCCTCAATTCTTCTTACCCTTCAGAAGAAGTTGCCTCTGGCATCTTTGACTCTCAATCTTTTGGTCAGTACCCAAAGCACAATACCATAGGTGAGGGTTGGGACATAGATTTACTGGTGAATTGAAAGCTTCGCCCTTCGACTTAGCTCCCTCTTCACCACAACATATTTGTACAATGCCTGCAGTACTATTGATGTCCACAAAATAAATGTATATTTACTGGGTAAACTCCCACGAATCCCATGATGGCGAGGGCAGAGTCAACACTGTCTCTCCTTCAGAGGTTCAACTAACATCTTGATCCGTCACTCCAGAATCTTGGGATAGACTTTCAAAGGGGAACACACTCTCTGATGAACCTTTTTGAAAGAAAGTGAAAAGCACCTGGGATATACCAATCTGGAGGCATTGTGTCCAACCTCCACACTATGCTGAAGAGGATTGTCATTCAGAAAAACTCAAAATCAGCTAGAGCCTTCAAGAACTCAGGGGTGGACCATCAATTCCAAGTGCCCCACCACAAAGGAATTGCTTTGCTACCTCAATGCTTTGCTACCTCAATGACAGCCCCTATGATTTCCAATCCTCCTCAGGGTCCTCCATCCTTTCTAACCTAGAAAGGTTATGGAGATGTTCAAAATATTCTTTCCGCCGTATCTCCATTTGAGGTGAACAGTATTGGCAAATCCATGCACTCCCCTCCTGAGACACGTGTCGGTTTGCCAGAATCTCTTTGAGGCTAAATTTTACATGGGCTCACTGAATTGCTCCCACACCTACATGAGTTCTTCCTTCCACTACTGTTTCTGCTGCTTTTTGCCTAAACTGCTAGTTTCTTTTGACTGCTTCTGGAGACCCACAAGCCAAACCATGCTCAAAAGCCCTCCTTTTTTTTTTTTACAGACACCTTTACCCCCGGTGTCCACTGAAACTTATGGTCACAGCTCAGTGTAGCTGCCTCAGCACTAGAGGTCTGGAACATTGCCGATCCCTGATCAATTTTTCCAGTGTCTCTTGAAATGCAAAAGGAGCTCTCATGTAGGGGAGTTGAAGATCTACCAGGCAAGGGCTTCTGCTCAATGCTCAGAGGAAACACTTAGTACACCTTTGGGCCTACTAGGTAGGTCAGATGCTGTCCGGCATCTTTCCTTACCATAGGATCCAACTTCCCAGCAGGGGGTGATTAGTTGACAGCTCCACTGACCCCTCTCACAACTCGATTGCCCAAAACATGTGATCTTATTCTGTTAAGAGGTTCCAGTTCAGCACTAAACACAATCAATACTTGGCAACTGATTGAAAATCTAAGCCTGCCAGGCCTAAATGCCTCCCTTTTCAACTGGATCCTTGACTCCCTGACTTGAGGCCCTCAGTCAATCTGGATCTCCAGCACCATCGGAGCTCGGTATACTGCTGTTCACTCACGAGTGTCCAGAAAGACAGTTGAGAAAACAGTACCATGTTTACTGATTACACAACTGTGGTGAGTCTCATATAGCCAATAACCTGTCTCTAAAAGTAGGAGAAAACAGACGAGACAGTTATTGAATTCAGGAGCGCAAGGAACTGAATATTGTCAGCTTCACTGCAGAAACCATCACAAGCATCAACAATGATCATCATTCCATTTCCTTTGCAATTTGTAAAATTTTCTCCTAACCTGCTGCTGAAACATTGTTACCAGCATACTGTACCGTACTGACCACATTGTTGCTTTAAACCTGCATTCTATGATTATATTTACCACACGTCATTGTTATATTGCAATATTGTTTTGCGCTTTATTCACAATAGAACTGTGACCTGTTAGGTGCTATACTGCATGTCGTATATATGTGTACTGTCTTGTGTTGTATTACAAATGTCTGATATGAAGGAATAATAGCGTTCGTCATTTACATAAAGACATACATGAGATACGGTCAATGACTGTACACAGTTTATGGTCGGACAATATGGGGCAATAATTAGGATCTAACTTAAAATGGAAGTGAGTTGGCTTGTTCTCGTTTCACTTGTATCAAAGCGACTGCAATGAAAATTGTACTGCGGCCTGTGGTAGTCCTCGTCGGTGTGGTAGTACCATTGGTGGAATCTCATTTAAAGGTTAAAAAAAAAAAAAAAATATATATATATATATATATATATATATATATTTTTTTTTTTTTTTTTGAATCACCAGTAGACATACAGTATGTCATCAGCTTTTTAAAGCGATTTAAAGTGCAAGTGATATTTCTGTACAATATATTTGTCACAAGTTACAATTTCATTTAAAAACACGCACGTAAGTAAATATTTAAATAATCCTTTTAACATCATTAGTGTATTATTATTTAAAGGACTTTTAATTACATCTAAAATGGATCAATTAAAAACACGTATAAAATATATTATATGATTATAATCTAAAATATTTGTTAAATGTTTGCTTAAAAAAAAAGCGCATTTTTCTCAATCATTCGAATGGTTTTATGTGTTTAATTAATGACAGAAGACGACAGTTAATTAGTTGTGTCTTTTTAAACGAATTTCCAGGCCTAACATATATATTCTTGAAAATAACAAGATATCTTGCTAAGACAATAATACATGCTAAGATTTGGTGAAACATCAACCAAATAAAAAACTTTGCGCGTGTGTGTGTGTGTGTGTGTGTGTGTGTGTGTGTGTGTTTAAGATTAATGCATTACTAGAATGTGTAGTGAACCACAGAATTATTGGAATCTGTCGTTATGAAAATATCAAATATCATGCTCGAGGTTGGTGTTATGAGGAATGGCACTGTTCTCACCACCACCGTCATTTAAAGAGAAACCAATCAAACATGACCATCTCTAAGGACGTATACGCAAAAGAGGGCAGTTATCAATTTTCTTCAATTAGAGCATGAGCAGACGTTAACCACAAAGCACATGCTAGTTGTCCTCACCTGCGTTAGTAGCCATCATGTCTTCAGGGGAATCAGGGGCCGTCACCAGAGTATTAGCTAGTGGGGGAAAATTAGTAGATGACCTAAGTTGAGAGAAAATTGGATTAGAACTATATTTTGCCTTTCTACCAAACAACCAAAACTTTTAACCATTAGCATTAAAACCACCATTGGGGCAGCTTAGGTCCCTCAGGGTGTGGTGCCACTGGACCTCCTTTGGGTATTGTGAGTTGGATGTTGTGGGTCTGGGGCTCTTTGCCTGCTGGGCTCCATACATGGTGGGCTGCAGTGCGTTGGGTGTTCTGGTGCCTTTCTCCCGTGGACAGCAGGTTCTTTTTTCGGCAATTTATGCTGCATGGCTTTTCTGTGGGATGGGACCGGATGGGCTGGTCTTTGGTCCCTGTGGGCATGGGTGAGCCTTGGGAGCCCATGATCCTGTCACTAGTTAATGCTATGGCTGATCTGTGTATATTTTTACAAAGAGCTTTGAGCACAGAAAAGAAAACGCTGATTGGTCAAAGGAGGCGGAAAATACACATTTATAATAACAGTACATAAATTATGAACAGCAATAGGAGTCAATTAGTCAAAATAATCAATTAGTCATCAACAAGTGTTGCATAAAGAGTTCCAATAATTCTGTATTTTACTGCACACTAGTGACAAATTAAGGCCATTGAATTTTTAATAATGGAAATGAAATAATTTCTCATTTTTAATTTTTAAAAATCAAATATATTAGATTGAAATCCTGATCTACATCCTTTATTTGGGAGACACACCTTTTTATTTATTTATCTTAGCCTCCTTAAAGTTAAAATAATTTTCACTTTTTTTTTTTTTTTTTTTTTTTCCAAGATGCACATGTTTAAATTTCAGGCTTTCAAGGAAAAAAATCAAGATAAAATGAACTTACATTCAAATGTATTTTTGGTGTTGACAAATTCAGATTCAATCATTGATTTTCAGATATTCAGAAACTGAATTCAGGTTGCTCCATTCAGATTTAATCAGTAAAATTCACGTTGCAATGCATTCAGGCCAGATCCATGCTACTTTCTAATGGGTAACGGCGTTTGAATCTGGGGCACGTAGTACCATTTTGAGTACACACAAGTACACAAGTATGCCAAGACCATTGACTAGTGTATCAGTACCAGTAAATGAGTTCCGGGCCAGCACATGAGTTTTTAATGATCATCTATAGCGATGTTGCGACCATTGGCGGATGTAAAGCTCCTGTAGGCAACATGTGACCACTATGCCCAATAAAAACTGAATGCTTTTTGCACCAGTATGATAAAATATTCAGGAGGTTCCAGGACAGTGAGCCTGGGCCGAATTCTCGAGGTCTCGCTCACTATATACTCGACTACGTAGAGTCTCACTCACTTATCTTCTATACCACATTATCCTGTTTACAGGGTCCCAGGAGTCTCAGGGCACAAGGCAAGGTACACCCCGCATGGAGTGCCATTCTAGCACAGGACACATCCTGTACACATACACCCACACTAAGCAGCTCATTTACACTCTATGCCAAATCTGCATGTCTGCAACCGTTTATCATTATAACAATTCTAGGCATCAAAACCACTGTTGATGCATTTTTGCAGTACAGCGTACCTGTTGCGTTCCAGACGCTTGTATGTAATTTAGCAGACATACAGACCACCCTGATGTGGTGGGCATCCATTGTACTGCTTCGGGTTTGCTAGTTCCACTTAGAAGACCCGTATACAGTAGTTTACAATCACAGAAACATGACACGTAACCCAGTATATTAGAAAAACCAGGGTCACCCTTGGAGCAGACAGGTCTTGCTCAAAAGACCCAAAATTTGCAATCCCTGCCCTTTTGCTCAGTAACCCAGGACTTTGAACCTTGAGCCAATACTACCAATGGTTATGTAGGACATGATGCTTTTAAGTTTCATGTCGTAAACTGAAGAAAAACAAAACAAAAACCTTCATCAGATAAGGCAATTGCACCAGACTAGGTCTTATTTTTAAGATAAAAATGAAAGGGGGATACCAGCAGGAAACAGAGACACCATCATCAAACCTGAGTCCATGAGTCCCCCAGATCTGCTCCTTTACTTCAGCAGTTCACTCAGGTACTGCGGCGCGAGATCTTTTAGTGCTTTAGAGGTCAATTGTAGTGAAACGTGTTCATGCACCTAGTAGAATATTCAGAAAGTGATGCATTACAGTAGTCTAAGCTACAGGTAGCAAAAGCATGAAGCACTCGTTTTCTACATTATATTCCTTGTCACGCCAATATCTCCGACTGTCCTAGTAATATCATCTACATGATCTTCGAACAAAAGACTGGAATCAATAATCACACCAAGGTCATTAATATATAGCTTTATAAGTGTATGTACTTCATAAAGGACACCGTGTCCTTTATGCATTACTCAGATGCATTAAGCTTCATTTGGCTTTGCTGAAATTGATGTTCCTTTAACTGCAACATGATGAATGATCAGTGGTACTGTATCAACGCTGCACGAAGGGCAAAGCGGAGAGGCACCACACTGATTAGAGGCCAGTAGTAGATCATCTACGTACCACTTGTTGAATATCTGAAAATGATTGGATTTCATTTGAACACCGGCAATGTTCTAGTTTATGTTTTATTGATGAATGATGACTTAAGAATCACTGCCTGGTCTAAAAACTCGAATATTTCACTGGAGCCTTTAACATGACGCCTGCTTTGACTGTTAAACTGTTAAATGTCGTGACATTTATTTCTATCTAGAGTTACAGTCATTTTGGACTGAAGTCTGGTATTGATGACAGGAGAGTTGAACCACAACGTAAACTCACTGGGGTTAAGGTCAGGACGTCCAGTTCATAAGGGAAAAGGATTCCTGGTGCTCCTAGAAGCACTCTTCCACAATCTGAGCAATCCGGCAATGTGGCTATGCCATCATGGAAGGAAAACTGCATATATGTTATAATCTGCTCATTCAGGTGGTCAGCTGACTTCAATTTATTTCCACTTAAAGTTACTGAGTCTCGACCTGTGATGGGAGCATCGCTTTACGCGCTTCCCTTCTCACCCTGACACACCCATCACTCTGGACTAGACTCAGGTCACATGACCTTCCTACATCCAAAGTCCAGTCTTTATGCTCCCTAGTAAACTGAAGCCTTCTTGATTAGCTATTGCTCACCATATGAGTTAAAACAATTGTTGGCAGCGATTGCGATTTTACAATCCAATCTGCAGAAACATATTTGCTTATATAACTCCAAATAAAAACTTTTTGCCAGGCAGTGTGGTTCAATGTTATGAAATCAATGTTTTTTTCTTTTTTTTCTTTTTCATTGTTCAGAATTCATTGGCTGTTGAACTTGTTTTTATATATATATATATATATATATATATATATATATATATATATATATATATATAAAATCCTTCTATGATATCAAACAAATTCATCTTTTTCATCTCTGTTTCCCTTTCCTTTATATGTATTTTTTTGTTGTTGTTGTTGTCTTTTTCTTGCTGTGACTTAGAGAGTTCTCTAAAGAGCGTGAAAAGGCAAAGGCGCGTGGAGATTTCCAGAAGTTGCGGGAAAAACAACAGCTAGAAGAGGATCTAAAAGGTTACCTGGATTGGATTACTCAGGCTGAGGACATTGACCCAGAGAATGACGAGGGACTCGACGATGCCAAACCCAGAAACTGTGAGTAGAGGATCAGTTAGGACTAGGGCAAACCTAGCAGTGAGAAAGATAGTTATACAGTAAGGAGGCAGAGTTATGATGACCGTCTCTGTCTCTGTGGAGCCAAGAAAAGTCAGGATCATGGGATAGAGTAACAATATTCTCTGTTCTTCATACCAACATGAGCAAAGCTTTTTCTGTCTGTGAGCCCTGCCTTTGGCTTTCTTTTGTGAATGGTTCAGCACTAATGTGTTGGACAGTTCTTAACCCAATTCCACTCATTTCAGCAATGAGTTTAGTTGTTGTCTTTGCTTCAGGACAATAATTTGCTCCTTCTGAAACACAGGGAAATCTTCACCATGATCATGGCTGTTTAAAAAAATGAGAAGAAATTAATCCTTGCAATAAAAAGGGGTTTTAAATATGTTAATTCAAATTGATAACTGTTTGCCCGACAGGGCTTAATTTCTTATATGTGTGAATAAATAAAAAATATATTTATTTTATATTATAGATATTTTTCATTACCTTACACGCCACTCTCATATGTTATCCATACAGTGAGCATTCCTGCAAGTGAGAGTGAGTCTGTGAACACTGACATACCTCCCAGTGGAGATTTAGAGGGGGAGCCCTGCTGTACCCACCTAGTGTAAGTCATTATATTTCATTTCTATTCCTTTACCATTTTACTTAACTCTGCTTTCTCCCTATTAAGAACTTTCTATACTGACCGTGGCAGTATACATTGCGTTTTTTGGGACAGTGATGGTCAAATGACCACTAAATAACCACAGCCTGTTACATTAATGACGTAATATAACATGGAATAACAGCAAATATACAATAGATTTTACTTAACCTCCTGTACGTCAGCGGTAACATGAAATGTAAGTCAAACTTTAAGCTTCTATTAACTTTTTGTTAATAGAAAGACTTATAATAGCATTTTGGTTTGCACATCTCTGAGCATCTTTATACATCTGGGTCTCAGCAAAACATGGCTTGAATTTGGAAATAATTTCAAATACTGCTACTATTTAATTTTATCTTATACTCCAGTATGTATGAAAGTCACGGTATAATTATTGCTTATTCTTTTTTTTTTTTTCCTCTATATTTAACTAGCATTAGTACCAGTAGGTGACAAGTAAAGAGTTTTTGGAAATAGTTAAAAGGTTAAAGATGACCTTTAATGTAATCAGTGATATTATTATTTCAGGTTGAAACGCACATAAACGTCTCCCTGTCTTCCTGTATAGCAGATTCCTCTGAATGCACAACAGTCTCGGGTCGGGTATTTTACATTCCCTCCTCTACATACTCGTTTATATACAGTATGGTAAACTATCAAATTGATTGGCTCTGTTGAGTGACGCGTATAGCCATAGCCACACCCACTTCGAGGACGAAAGCACTATATTGGTCCAAAAAGGTGCAGACTGATGTGGCATAATCTGGCATTTTTCATTTTACAATATATATATATGTATATATATATATATATATATATATATATATATATATATATATATATATATATATATAGTAGGGTTTACAATACAAACGCATTCTTCACCAATATATGTAGTATTTTTTCCCCCCGCCGATTTTCTCCCTAATTTAGTCGTGTCCAATTCCTCCCCGTCACTAGGGGGCCCCCACATTAAGGCTACTACTACCGCTCAGCCGGGAGGGTCGAAGACTATCACGTGTTTCCTCCGAACCACGTGTAGCCATCTGACCGCCTCTTTTCGAACCGCTCGCTCGCGCACCGTTGGTGGCGGAGTAACACACTCGGAGGACGGCGCTATCCGCCCCTTCTACTTGTGTGAGCTCACAGACGTCCCTGATTGTCTGTAGAGCCGTGATTAATGTGGGAGCACCAAGTACCTCTCATCCCTCCCCTCTGAGAGAGCTCGGCCAATCAGCTCTCTCTAGACCTCCGGCTGCGAGAGGTTACAGCTTCACCAGGGATTCGAACTAGCGATCTTTTAAAGCGATATGCACTTTAACGGTGCGCCACTCGGCAGCCCATATGAAGTATTTTACATGATAATGACAACGAATGACTGTGGCATTGTTCACCATTATATGTAAGGGTTTTATACATAATGTTAGGACATTTAATATGCATTTTCCACCAATAATATGTAGGATTTACAATAAAGTAGACCAAGAATGACTGCTACATTCTTTACCTCCATTATGTAGTGTTTAGCTCTGGGTCAGAGGTATATCGAATCTTTAACGATTCGGGTTAATTTTGGTTTTAGTTACGAAACGAGCACCATTTTTCAGCAAGGTATGCAGCTTTGTTTGTATACTTGCGTTACATTTTGTTCTCATGGTTCACCTCCAGTGAAGGGAATCACGGCGTTGCTGATTAGTTGGTGCTCTGTGGTTGAAATGACGTCTTTTGGGAAAGCCCTTAGGTGAGGCTTGGTTGCCTGGTTACCGATGGCGTGCTCTGGAACTTCTTTGAGTTTCTTCGTTGCAGTTCTGGCACAGTCTTGTTGAGAGTTCTTGAAGAGCGCATGGTGTCAGCGAATGTGGCGTAGCGCCCACAAGGGTGGAAGCCTGAGCGGCGAGCTTGCTTCCTTCAGATGGTCATGACGACGACATGGATAAAGACGAAGACGTAGACGAAGTGTTTGGACGAGTTCAGACACTAGGTTTTGACCCTTTGTGTCAGTCCGTCCCAATACTGAATATATGTATCTTGCCTTTTGCCCTACTGGCACACTTTTAAACAATCTTTAAATAGTGTTGCTGCCGTATGCCTCTTTGTTCATTGTTAGGCATGTGGAGGCATGAAACATTCTGTCCTGGGGTCAATGAGATGGTCAAAGTGTGACTTGGTGGTTCCCTCCCAACTCGGGGTGAAGCTGTAAAACTGTCCGCTTTGTTTACAGGATGGTTTTGGGTTTAGTTTGAGGCATCTGGCTTTAGCGTGGCTTCAGGCACAGCAAACATCCTGTCCCATGCCTGGTTAAGTTTCCTGCAGCTTAGTTTTACAACCTCTCCTTTATGTTCACGAATGAGAAAAGGTTATTGGGATGGTGCCATGCTGTCTGGGGGTTCTGGAATGTGATCAATTGTTTGCTCTCTTTGGTCTGCTCATCCCTAACACAACTGCCGGAACTGCCTGCCACCTAACACACAGTATGAATGCAGATCAATTCCTGCTTTCTGTTTCACCCAAACGAGGATGGGTTCCCTGTTGAGTCCGATTCCTCTAAACGTTTCTTCCTATTGCCATCTCAGGGAGTTTTTACCTGACACTGTCGCCCTCGGCTTGCTCATCAGGGACTATCTGACCATTTTTGATTCATACACATTCACATTTTATACTGTACAAACTCTGATAATTCTTTTGATTGTGTAAAGCTGCTTTGCGACAATGAGAGTTGTCAGTGCTATACAAATAAAATTGAATTGAATTGAATATAGTAGCTTGCTGGATGTTCAAGTTTTTGTAGCTCAACTTTATTTTTGCCCTTTTCAAGTTAATGTTATTCTGCCTGTATTGAATCAGTATCAGACTGCCTGACACAGACAAAATTATTATTTGCTATGTAAGATGACACTTGTAGCATTGCATTTTGAAAGACACATAAACATATTCACTTGGCTGCCAGAACAGTGCCCTAATAATGCACTGGCTTCTGTTTGTAGCTAGGTGATTATCTCTCCATAGGACCACTGCACTCCTCAGCATCAATCCCAGCCACATTCTGTCCCTTCAACACCATGTCTCCGTATATGAGCTGGGAGCACTGTTTTGCTTGGGCACATTGGGTACTAGGGCCTGTATTACAGTACCCTACCCAGCTCCAAAGTCATGGTCACTGTGTACTTTCACTCTGCTGGGGTGAACCTCCTGACACAGTCTAGGTGATGACAGTGAGGAAGGTGAAATCAAAACCCAGCTTCTGTCTTACTGGGATGCTCATGGTAGCCACTTTCATTCCTACCTGGAATGCCTGCTCTGTATATTAACCCAATTTATTAAATTTGGCTTCCTATGTTAGGTCAAAGATTGGATACTGCAATGCGGGATTAGTTACCTGCTCCCTTTTGGTAGGCCAATGTTAGGTCCAGACAGCCTTCACCTTCTTCTGCTAAGGTATAGTGTGCCTTGGTCTGCCCAAGATGACATTTCTTTGGGTCAAAGTGGCCAGTCAGGTACGTGGGTACCTCATCATCCAGGTAGTTGGCAGCATAGACATCGAGTGATTCAGTATAATTTCCATTAGCTGTTGGAATGTGGCCAAAGACCATGAAGGCCAAAGTCAAAAACCATCATAGTGGACCCCCACTATGATGGTTTTTGACTTGGCTTTGGGTGTCAGGGTCAGCTATCAGTACCTGCGATCTGCCATCACACTAGCCTTTCTCATTGCTTGATGCATAATGTCATTCCTTATGGCACTCGGGGTGTCGGGGTATTTCCCTGCATACATGCCACTATTATGTGCAGAAGGGTCCTCATGGCACCATTTGAGCATTGAATCGCGAGGGCCGGCAGGAGCTGATGCCCACATCAACGCACTCTACCATTTGAGCAGAGTGCTGTAAGGAATGATCTTCCACCTGTGAAGTTCCTGTGGTGCACGGGATGCATGGCATCACTCTTTTTCCATACTGCATTCTGTTTGTGCAGGTTGATCAGTAGTGTCTTATCCAACCACCAGCAAACACAGCGGTGGCCATGGTGGCCCAAGCTTGAATATGTGCAGTGTGTGTTCTGTCTGGCCATGTTGACGCAGTGGCCTCCATCAGATTGGGTGGCAGAGAGCTCCAGCGGATATCGTGGCAGTACCGATGAAAGAGGCTGAGACAGAGTGCATCAACAGCGTAGCATATACAACAAGCTCAATCTTGTGCCTCAACAGCACAGCATGCATACCGAGCTTAAACTAGTGCATTAACAGTGTAGCATGTGTAAAGTGACTGAGCTGGTACAAAATCAAAGTTCACCTTTGGCCCATCTCCAGGACATAGGATATTGCCCTGCTTACATGCCACTCACGTGTGCAGAAGGGTCCTCACTGATGTCTTTAGAGCAAAAAAGTGGTTTCTCCTGGCTCTTGGTTCCTGCTGGCCTTAATGCGGTCTTAAAACTCTTTGCTGAAGCGCACATCTGGCCCCGGTCAGCCATCCATTGGCGTAGCCTCTGTGAGAGCCCTTGCAGCTTCTGACATCTGGATGGATTATTCTGGCTGGGCACAGGGGCCTTGATGGCAAACCCAGCACCTTTTCCTCATCGGCGGCTGGATCGTGATAGCTGGTGCATGGCCTGGAAGCTCATGCTTTTAATAGCGCCATGTGGTTCGTACACCCACTTGTGAGTCTCCAAAAAGTGGCTCCTGCGTCCATCCTGTGAAACTCAAGCACAGCTTATGGCTGGTATTCCTGCCACAGGCCAGGATCTCTCATGTGGTGATCAATCAGCAGTGCTTCCTTTCTTTGCCTTTGAAGTTTCTGGAGCATGTGACATCGCATCACCTGCATGCCACTCTCACCTTTAGTGTTGGCCTTTCAACATTAGGCTCTGGGCCTTAACTCCGATGTTTCATTCGTGTCTTTGTTACTTTGCACTTTTGGACCTTGGACTCAGTTCCTCACACTGCTTTTATATTGTGGGGGAGTAAGACAACCATTCATTCATTCATTTAATTCCAGCTGTGGACCAGACTTCATCTAAAGGCTGAAGAAACAACACCCCTAGTTGTGTTCCTACAAAAGGCCAACAAGGTGCCTTCCTGGGCCAGGCTCCCACCAGAGACTGACAAGGTGGCCTCCCCAGCAATGTGGCCTTCCATGCGCACTTTCCATCAAAAGTGGCAGTGGCAGTCCTCCTGGGCGAGCACTATCTTGAGGCCAATAGAATGGTATTCCAGCACATCCAAGTCAGGGCACAAAAGGGAAGACTCCTGGATTCTGAATCGCAGCCTTGGCAATAACGCCATTGGAAATTCAATGGCGTTATAGTAAATGATGACATAAAACTGAATCCTGTTATGGCTTTGTCTCGTCTTATTGTCTGTTTTTTTTTTTTTTTTGGCTAGCTGCTGCTATGCTTAGCAAGTTGTTATTTAACTCAAGTTTAGAGTATTTTAGTTCTTAGTTGAGATAATGTTCATGTTTTTCATATTATAATAATCTATCATCTGCTCTTATCCAAGAAAATGTTCTCTGTGAAGGAAGACATATCAGGATATTGAAAGCAGGTCAAGATAGTGAAAAACTTTTCCTATGTTTCCAATGCAAATTCGTATAATATTTAGATGAAACATAAGAGGAGGTTGATCTTTATTTTATGATCATATTTGTCGGTTAAGCAACCTCACCTGGCATTGCTACCCCAAGTTTAGGATACCCTGGCACAGTTCAGTGGGGAGACCACACCCACTTTATATTCAAATAGCTGTCTGCTTTTTATAGGACAAAAAAAAAAAAGTTTTTTTTTTCCCCCTCAATAGTGATCTACTATATAATGTTTTTGTCTTAACTATTATTAACATACAATTATTCTAAGTAATATATATATATATATATATATATATATATATATATATATATATATATATATATATATATTTTTTTTTTTTTTTTTACAAATTCTATTAATTAAAATTATATGATTGTTGACATATAAAAGTTTCAAAATGTAAAATATAAAATCTTCTTACTGATCAAATAATGCAAGTCCTAAACTAAACATCACAGATACCATTTGTTTTAAAAAAAAAATGGAGGATGAGTAAAAATTTCAAAAATTTGTATTGAAATGCGAACGGATTGCTGATATGTGGGTATTTCAGGGTTTAAAAAAGGATCGATCATGACACCTGACATAGAAAGCAAATCCTCCCACATAATAAGCATAAATAATATTTGAACAGGATTTTATTTATTTATTTATTTATTTATTTATTTATTTTACATATCTTTGTTGTTATGCAGACTGTAAAATTGCCATGCTCTGTGACTTGTGAGCAATAGAACGACTGTGAATATACAGTATCACTCAGGTGGAGGTCTGCTCTAAACCGGTCTATTGACTGAAATCCATACAATACCACGCTCACACTGTACATGTGAACGTTTCCACATCACACAGAAAAAGCATGTTTGATCCTGATGAGCTGTTGGCTCATTGTTAGTCACCTTGCCTTTCTCTGCCTTCCTCTGCATCTCTCTGTCTTTCTTCTGATGATCTGTGTGTTTAATCAGCTGCTGGCACGGCCACAAGGGCACTGATCCATAATCACTCCTAGTCAACATGACAGTCTGTCTGTGTGTCTATGGACTGGACTTGGAGCTGCGGATTTTTTGTGTTCTGTCTCTCGCCTTGTAAACAATGTCATCCATAATGTGATGTCCTTGTCGTGTTATAATCCGTTCTGCTTTTCATTCCAGAAATAGGATCTCCAAATCCAAGTTCAGGTTAGTACGTGTCCTCACCGTCTGATGGAATTTTCTTTGCCATCTAATTGCCCTTGTTTTCTGTATATGTGCTCCTTGTATGTGTGTGTGTGTGTGTGTGTGTGTGTTGTATATTCATTCTAAATGTTGTGCCCTTTCCACTGTATCATCATGATATGCCAGTTAGGCTGTGACTAAGGTGCTGCTCATTAGCCATTAATTGAGGGATTATTAACACGTCAGTATTATTGCTTTAATAATAAAACTTCCGGCAAACTCAGACCCACTAAACGTTGCGATGAGCGCCGATATAAAGCAGATGGAATTATAGGTCTGTTTGAGTTGAAGTGATTCACATGTTCTACAACCGATAAAAGTAAAACTTACAGTTTGTACCCTGAAGGAGAAATAGTTGCGCTTTTGTCTCGCCATATATATTCCTTCATATTTTCTGTCTGCCTGTCTGTCTGTCGTCCTGTAGCCGATATTCTCGCCGCTGGAATCGCCTGTGCCGGCGTAAATGCCGGGCGGCTGTGAAGTCAAATGTCTTTTATTGGCTGGTGATATTTTTCGTGTTCCTGAACACTCTGACCATTGCCTCGGAGCATCATAAGCAACCGCAGTGGCTGACTGATGTACAAGGTGAGCCACAACAAGACAGCTGCACCACACGTTCCACAGACTACCTTGCGTCTTTATTCTGCTGCATGTAACAACGCAGGGACACAGTCTGTCCTGAGAATTTTCTGTCGCCTCATCCTTGATTTCCTGCTTCCAGATATTGCCAACAAGGTCCTCTTAGCTCTCTTCACTGGGGAAATGCTTTTGAAGATGTACAGTTTGGGACTGCAGGCGTATTTTGTCTCACTTTTCAATCGCTTTGATGGTTTCGTGGTGTGTGGCGGGATACTCGAGACCATTCTGGTGGAGACGAAGATGATGTCCCCTCTAGGCATCTCCGTGCTGCGTTGCGTGCGCCTGCTGCGTATCTTCAAAATCACCAGGTGTGTGTGTGAGGCTGTGCACAGACGGTCAAGTAGGGAGGAATTCTAGGAAAATCTAATTTAGTGAACCAAGTTTTTATAGGTAATCCATTTTCAAAGGCACTGAATACAATATTATAGACACACAACTCAGCTTTTAAAAACGGTCGATCGACTCATGTGCTATATACAGTTTCTGAAATAATTAAACCGCCAACCATGCTAAGGTCAATGACCCTGAGATCACAGTAACTAAAGCTGCATGGTTTTATACATGACAATTGGTTAATTCAATCATTTCATGAAGAAGCAGCTCTACAGGTCTTTCCGATTCAGCACCAACCACACAAACTCCATCGTAATAAATCATTGCAAAAGCCTTAGCACATTTTACCGTGACGAAATGTCATTGGACGCGCGGCTGCGTACTAATGGTGTTGTTGTTTTCTCCTGCACTGTGACTCAGGTATTGGAACTCTCTCAGCAACCTGGTTGCATCTTTGCTGAACTCTGTTCGCTCCATCGCCTCCCTGCTGCTGCTACTCTTCCTTTTCATCATTATTTTTAGTTTGCTTGGCATGCAACTGTTCGGCGGGAAGTTCAACTTTGATGAAACTCGCCGGAGCACATTTGACAACTTTCCCCAGTCATTACTCACAGTCTTCCAGGTATAGTTCATAAATATTAGCCATGCGTCCTTATGTCTGTACATTGTGCCCTTTATGATACGTTCAGGGCTCAGGTAAGACAGCAGCCCTATCCTGAAATCGGTTTGTACAGTCGTTTAAGTTCTACAGTTCATACTAGGTACAGTATACAGTATTTGCCTTGGGAATGTTGATATGCAGTAGGAATAAAAGAAACCTTAAATGCCAGTCCGTGCAAAAGTTTTAGACACCCTTACCCGTGTTTATTTCATAATTGCATTATAAGGTCAAAAAAAGAAAGGAGCACATTATGTAAAAGACATAATAGTGTCAAATAAAAGCAAGCTGCACCTAACCAATGAAGCTTTTCGTTCTTTTTGGTACATTTGGTTTCCAGAATTGACACACTGCAAAGTCCAGGACCAACCTGGTGCACTTGTGTTTAATCATGATTTATGCCTTTCCAGTCACTGTAGGACTCCACAATTACCCATCGGGGTGGAGTGCTGGAGTTCCCACCTCACCCACAGCCCGAGTACGCAATGAGAATTAGGTGAAGGACTAGAAAGTGTTTGAAAAACCTCCAGTCTTTGCTCAAGAATGTAATAATGATGGATACTATCGGATATTGAATATTCCTATTCTCACAACTCACCCAGTTCTGTTTGCACCAACCCATCCCCCCCCCCCCCAACAAATGTGCCTGAAATGATTGTGCCCCAACAAAACTGGGGAGTTGCTAGTATGTGATAAGTCCCTGTTGTACAGTGTGTAAAGGGGAATATCTGCTACCGCCGCGCAGCAAAACGGCAAAGGCCAAAATAAATCAGTCGCATTTCATGAAACGACCACCAGGTGGCGCGAAGTGACAATTTTTTTACCGCCGCGCAGCAAAACGGCAAAGGCCAAAATAAATCAGTCGCATTTCATGAAACGACCACCAGGTGGCGCGAAGTGACAATTTTTTTACCGCCGCGCAGCAAAACGGCAAAGGCCAAAATAAATCAGTCGCATTTCATGAAAGTGACAATTTTTTTTTTCCGGTGCAGTTTTTACATATGATTTGAGCTTAAGTCATAAAAAAGTCACATGTTGTATCGAAGAAATACTAGTGATGGTCATTTCCACATCAGAGTACTTTATACGACAAACATGAAAAATCTGAACCACGTCGTTTAGACAGACAAGTTCACTAGCTGACAATTTTATTTGTACAAAGAATGAACTATTATATACTGCACCCTCTATTTGTATCTGTTTCTTGTTATTATTTATATAGAAATGTTACATTTAAAGACATCAAAATGTAAATATAGAAATAACTGATAAAGTAGACTTTCAGAATAAAACATTAGAATAATAATAATTATAACAATAAATAAATAAAAAAAAACTGCTGTGTTGTTTCGGTAAACATCTGCTTGGGTTATTTTGACCCAACAACTGGTTTATTCTTTATTCTCTGGTTTCTCCAAACAGCAAAAAAAGTTTGATTGTTCTTGTTCTGAAAATTTATTTGTAAGTAAATGAAATAATAATAGTTAGAATAGTAAAATAAATCGTTTAATGGTTAAATATTAAATATTAATTAATATTAGACCAAAAGTTTGGACACGCCTTCTCATTCAAAGAGGTTGAATTTGTATTACGGCAAGAAAAAAGCAGCTAAGTGAAGAAAAAACGAGCGGCCGTCATTACTTTAAGGAATGAAGGTCAGCCAGTCCGAAGAATCGGGAAAACTTTGAAAGTGTCCCTGAGTGCAGTCACAAAACCCATCAAGCGCTACAAAGAAACCGGCTGACATGCGGACCGGCCCAGGAAAGGAAGACCGAGAGTCGCCTCTGCTGCGGAGGAGAAGTTCATCCGAGTCACCAGCCTCCGAAATCGCAGGTTAACAGCAGCTCAGATCAGAGAGCAGGTCAATGCCACACAGAGTTCTAGCAGCAGACACGTCTCTAGAACAACTGTTAAGAGGAGACTGTGTGAATCAGGCCTTCATGCTAGAAGATCTGCTAGGAAACCACTGCTAAGGACAGGCAACAAGCAGAAGAGACGCGTTTGGGCTGAAGAACACAAGAAAGAACACAAGAAAGAAAACTCGCTGAATGAGAAGGGGTGTCCAAACTTTTGGTCTGAAATCGAAGCAGGTTTGTCATTCTGCAGAAAAGAAACAGGATATAGGCAGATAGGGAGAAGAAGGGGTGAGACAATATGGGAGCAGGGACTCGGTTTTGGGGGGAAAGGGCCACCGTCCTCAGGCTGTTGGAGAAGAAGAGATGTGGAAAACAAAGTGGCGCTGGCTCGTTGATGAGCTGCCAAAGTATCCTCGGTCAGGCCAGGTGTAGCTCAGTGGGTAAGGCATTGGACTACGGTTCAGAAGATCCCAGGTTCAAACCTCACAACCACCAAGTTGCCACTGTTGGGCCCTTGAGCAAAAGGCCCGTAACCCTCAATTGCTCAGATGTAATGAAATGAAAATGTAAGTCGCTCTGGATAAGGGCGTCTGCCAAATGCCTAGATGGTAGGTGAAGTCCTGCTTGGTGTATTTTGGCCAGGGAGCAAATTACATCGGCTAGTGGTAAAGACTCCATGATGATAGATCACTTTCAAGTTTGGACGTGTTCAGAGTGAGAGATAGTAGAGTGAGTATGAGAAGGAGAATGTTGGACATGGAGCTGCCAAGCAGGAAGCAAAGAGCAGGTATATGGATGTAATGAATGAGGATGTGAAGCTAGTGGGTGTTTTCCTTTTCCCCCCATTATTATAGTAAATATGGAAAAAATTCCAATTCAAAAGAATTTCAAGAGACAATGCAGTAAAATAGAACAATAATGAATTCTCATGTTGAAATTACACATTGGTTAGGGTAGCGAACTGTGCTGTCTTCATTTTGATGCTTTTGTACAGTATATCACTAAATTACTCATTTTATATTTAAAATCATTAGTGCCAGGGTGTTTTGATGCTTTCGGAGGAGGATGGAGTAACCGCTGTGGATGTTGTTGGAGCTATTTGCATTTGGGCTCAGGTCATAAAAGCAGCCACAGATCCTAAAAGGGTCACTAAAAGGGTCTCCTGATGGTCTCCTGATTGCAGGATCGTCATTGATGGCGCCTTTCGCCATGTCTGTTGGACAATTCCCATATACTGGGGACAATACTGGGGCTACATTACTATATATACGCACAGTATATATATAGTAATAGATGTGTCCCCTGGGACAACAGGTTTAAGGGTGTTGGGTATGTCATGGTGGTTGGAACCAATGGTCTGGAAAGGCCATCAGTTTTGAAGGTCTTGGAACCAAGATAGTAGGAGAAATCTGGATGGCAGAAACCTGTTAATAAACACACACGCCGTCTCTCTCGGTAAAAACAGTGCCTCCACTTCTCCATCCATTAGCTAGAGTTTGGTGCTTTTATTTGTTTGAATAAAATGCTTGGGCTCGTCTTCCACAGGTCTTTCCAATGTCCAGTTCTCACAATATACAATTTTACTCTATCTTCCTGACAAACACATACAATAAACAGCTGTGTGAGAAGAAGAACATGCTTAGTGTTATTACTTGAATAATTATTCATGTAGTGGATTTGAAGCCAAAGGACACCAGCGGCGAACCCCTTCACAGGCAGTAATCAAAGCCCAAGTTGAACCCAAAGTTCAAGCAAATTTTAATCTGCGAGCAACGATAATCAATGACTTTGTAAGCTTAGAGCCCTTAATAGATTAACTTCTAACAATACGAAGGTAATCGTCGGAAGAAAGCAATAAAATGTTTAAAGATTGTAATTTACTGAAGCTCTGGGAAATACTGTAAAAGGAACATGTCTTTGTCAGTTAACAGCAGTCACTTCAGACTACAAACGAAATCAATTGCATGTTTGGCGAAGTGAAAGTGAATAAGGATGGGAATGGGAGCAAAAACGTCTAAAACATCCGATTTTCTTTTTAAAGAAATGTAATAAAGAAATAGCAAAGTCTTCCAGGAAAACAGTTTGAGCAACTATATGAACCGTTATTTATAAACATTTGTTCATTTTTAAATGTTTTCCTGAGTTTCATTTTATTTTTTGAATAACAGATTCATTTCTATTTGCAGTCAAAATAAATAAATAAATAAATAAATAAATAAATAAAACTTTGTATTCCTTTGCTTCTCTCTCTCTATTATTATTATTTTTTTTTATTAATTTTTTTTTATTTTTTTTTTTTTACTGTTGTTACTGTGGATTCCTGTAATGGCGCCAGATTTTGACTGGAGAGGACTGGAACTCGGTGATGTATGACGGGATTATGGCGTACGGTGGACCTTCATTTCCTGGCATGCTCGTGTGCATCTACTTCATCATTCTCTTCATTTGTGGAAACTGTATCCTTTGCAGCAAAACTGAAATGTCAGTCAGTCCTGCTAACACAAGATTACTTAGAAACAAAAATTACAACTATGTGTAATAAAAGAATTTTTTTTAAAAGCATGCAAAAATCATATAACCCGATTACGCTTACGTTAGAATACTAATATAACCTATAGATTTTTTTTTTTTTTTTTCCCCTAATAGATAGCTCATGTGATGTTAACAATTTAACATTGCATTTGGTAACTCAGAGCAGAAATAATTGTCACTCAAGGCCATTTGTCCTGCACAGGGTCATGGGAGGCCTAGAGCCGATCCCAGGAGACACAGGGCACTAGGGTGGGTACACGCTGGATCAGGTGCCAGTCTGTTACACGTTATTACTGATTCAATTCAATTCACTTTTATTTTGTTACGATACACAATTACAAAATCTACTACGTTATAGTTCTAAACTCGTGTCCTGAACAGATATCCTCCTGAATGTATTTTTGGCCATTGCGGTAGACAACCTTGCAGATGCAGAGAGTCTAACGTCAGCTCAAAAGGAGGAAGAAGAAGAGAAGGAGAGGCGGAAGCTGGCCAGGTAATGCATGTTCTCATGAAAAAAAAAAAATACAAAACACAAAAGTTGGAACATGTAAAGAAACAGGGAACTTAAGCTTATTTATTTATTATTTATTTATTTATTTATTTACTCTGTATTAATCGGTATTCCGAGACTTCAAACTGGGTATCGTTTAAGCCATAAAAATGTTTATCTAAGAAATATGTTTTAGTCACCTGGACATTTAATTCTACAACATCATTATTTTGATACCAAAGGTACCAAATTATCTGCATGAAATCAGCCACTTCCCCATTTTGGCCTACTTTCTTCTATCCTGCAAGCAGCCCTCATCTGTCACCTGGCAGGGGGTTCAGTGCCGGTTGGGCAAACCCTGTTCGGGGGATATTAGCCAATAGGTGGAAATGTTCCATCAAACTGCTGTTTCCGCGGTTTACAAACAGCCAAACAATCAAGCATGAACAGGTGGAAAGAGTCCGAGACTCCGCAACAGCCATGCAGTGGATGGTGCAGGTGAAATAACATTAATGCTCACGTTTCCATCCAAGCATTGCCTTAAAAACAAAAAACACAACCAATCACCTTCAACCTTCAAATTCGGTCTCTATGGAGAGAGACGTGGTCTTGCCAAAAATGTACTGTTTTACGCAAGTTCACTTCAAGTTGTTGGCACATCGCATTGTAGCAGTACCTCGGTTTAAGCCGTTCCAGGCCGAGTTCTTATGGTGACATTGTGAAACGCATTCTCCCGTAATATGTAAATGCAGATGGTCTGTTCCAGTCACCCCATAAAATATTATCAATATTACCAATTTTCAACACTACAATCTTCAAATATTTTTGCATATAAAAGCAATCGAGACATTTGGAAAAGACAACACAACGGCCCATTTTCAGGATGAATGTCCTGGTTGGGTTACCCAGCCTCAGGCTTAGCAATATTTTAGCAATTTCTCTTATGAACAAAAATATGATCTCATTGGTGGATCAGTGCGAGGTTTTCTCGCCTGCCATGTCAAAGGCCCGGTTCAATTCCCAGCCAATGCCCAGACCCCAACCACTGGAGGCAGTGCCGGTCCCAAGGCCGGATTAAACGGGAGGGTTGCGTCAGGAAGGGCCTTCGGTGTAAAACCTGTTGGTCCACTGTGGCGACCCCTCGACGGGAAACAGCCGAAAGACTAACAACAACACCACTAATAATTATGAATGTCTTTCAGTTTGCCTGGAGGACGTACTAGCAGAACATGGTTCAACCCACCATGCTGATTTGTTAACGTGGTCTCCATTAGCTATGGAGGAAACTTCCCAGGCAGTCAAAATATAAGGAAGTAGAACAGCTGGTTACATAAGCACCTTAATGTGACGGTTTAATAGGCGATGAACTTGACAAATGAACTAAAATGAACAAAACCTTTTTCAAGTTTTATTCTAGTCGTGTAATACAACTTCAAAAACCTATAATATGCTTATCAAACAGTGAACCCATTCTAAATGATGAAATGCTAGTTTCCATCTTTTATATTGTAAATTGTAACCAAAGCCATACTTTGTGTCTCAGAATGGCTAGTCCGGAAAAGTGGCAAGGCAATGAGAAACCTCCTGTTGAGAAAAAAGAGGAAAAGATTGAAATGAAATCTATTACCTTAAATGAAGAAACTCCCAAAACCACTAAGGTAAGTTATGTTCACTCTCACACCTACTGTACACCTATAGCACATCATGATACTAGATAGTAAGAGAACTGCAGTTGATTGAGACTTGTTGATAAGTTTTTTTTGTTGTTGTTTTTTACAAAACTTGTTCAGAATTCATAGATTCTTTCACAGTACCAAAACTCAAGTTATATAGTGTGAGGGGTTTGACAATACGGGTGGCAAACAGAAACAAGGCAAGGTCTTACGGAAAAATGGTAATTTTATTGGGGAAAAAGGGGAAGGAAAGTGTTTAAGGAGGAAGGATGGAAAAAGGGGAGGAAAGTGGTGACGGTGTGCATGTGCCAGTCTGGAGGCCCAGCAGACACGAGATGATGATGAAGAATGGCCCCACTATCTTTGTACCCCATATACCACACCATACCATCACTTTTTTTGTTGCAACAGTCTTGGAGGGATCTATCCAATGTGGGTTAGTGTCAGACCAGTTGAATGGCCCCCAAGGTCTCCCGATCTGACCCCCTTAGACTTTTATCTCATCTTCTCATCTGAAGGCGATTGTCTATGGTGTGAAGATACGAGATGTGCAGCACCTGAAACTACGGACACTGGAAGCCTGTGCTGGCATTTCTCCTGCGGTGCTGCTATCAGTGTGTGAAGAGTGGGAGAAGAGGGTTGCATTGACAATCCATCACAATGGGCAGCACATTGAACACATTTTATAAGTGGTCAGAAACTTGTAAATAACTCATGAAAGAATACAGTTACGTTAAAACCAAGCACACCATTGTTTTTCTTGTTAAATTCCCAATAGGTTCAATGTGTCACATGACCCTCTTCCTATTGAAAAAACAAAAGTTGGATCCAAGATGGTCGACTTCCAAATGGCCACCATGGTCACCACCCATCTTGAAAAGTTTGCCCCCTCACATATACTAATGTGCCACAAACAGGACATTAATATCACCAACCATTCCCATTTTATTAAGGTGGATCTATAGAAATGGCCCACCCCGTATATTCTAAGTGAAAATAAAACAAATCAACCTGCACTTTACCTTTAAAAAAAGTACCAATAAATCCCGACAGTAACACTCCTCCTCCCTCTCCCCACCTTGCTTTTTAAGTTTCACAACAAACACACACTCAACGGAAAAGAAATTCATTGACACTGGTGTGAGCGCATACTAACGGAATCACTTTTTAAGTTTCACAACAAACACACACACACAGACACACACACAACGGAAACGCCGTTTTAACAGGGAAAAAAAAAGAAATGTCTCTGACACGGGCGTGTGAGCGCATACTAACGGAATCACTGCGGTAAAGTAAAAAAAACAAAACAAAACAAATCTTACCTTTGAAAAGTATCGCGACAGAGCAGAGAAGGGGTGAAAAGGCGAGAGAGTGTCTGTGTGTACATAAGAGATGCTGAAACGGAGAGGGAGATGTTGATTATACACTTAGACCCAGCAGGGTAGACGATCACACACAATTCCGTCATCGACTGTGACGCTCGGTGTCAAAATAAGAGGCGCATGCGTGATACATGATACTCGGCACTCGTAAACCAAGACGTGCTCGTTTTTCAAATCAAAATGTATTAAAAATCTTTGCTCGTCTTGCGGCACACTCGTAAACCGCGTCACTCGCGATCCGAGGTTCCACTGTATACCTGTTGTGTTTTGTGTTGCTGTTGTCACCTGGGATTAGTTGCTTATTTAAAAAGATGGAGAGGAATGCACGATTTCACAAATCAAAATAACGTTACAATACTTAAAGATGAATAACTTGAAGACTGAAATTCTAACTAAAAGTATCGATGACCATTGTTAAAAGTGCTATACAGCTGACTTGAATTCACTTGAATTGCTTCATTTTAAACCAGTTAAGCTCTTGTACATTAATGATCCCTCATCCACATATGCAGCTGTGGCCCTGTTTTTTTTAGCTTGATTGTTTGTCTGAATTATGAATCATGCCAGCTGTCATAAAATGTGCCTTTGATTTGCAGGTCAACATTGATGACAATGATGAGAATCCATATCCAGTAAACGACTTCCCAGGTATCACACCAGCTGTTGTAATGTACAGTATGTACTGTCTAAGTTGGGAATTAATAGATAATAAAAGACATTAATGATCCACTATATATTCTCTATTCTGGCAACACAAAGAAAATTTGTTTTAATAATTGCACTTCCTCTATACTTGTTGTACCATTTTAAACTTTTGTGGGAACCAGTTTTTCTTAGTTGCACTATGAACCAACAGACTGGTTTCCATTCAGTATTATTAGTTTAATCTCTCTCTCTTTTTTTTTTTTTTTCCCCTAGCTGTGACTGGGTGTTGAATTAACATCTGGAGAGTTAATATGAGTCTAAATACACCGATCAGCCACAACATTAAAAACCACAAAACGTTTAGATATTAACTCTAATTGTCAAGTATACACCAGTAAACTGGTGACAGGGTCATGGGCAGCCAAGGCTCAATTAAAGGTTCACTCAAATGTTTGTGGAAGTTATCGCGTAAAAATGGCATAAAAATAAAAGCGTGCAATATGAATCAAGAAGAGTCGGATATAATTTGGATTTCACTTAAGACAGTAAATGGCCTCCAGCATTTTAGCTGATTTGAAGAAATTTCCAACATCAGCGTAAATTAATTACCCCAAAATATGTCTGAACCATTTAAAACGGTTCGCCTGATCGAACCTTGAGTTCAGTCTTAAAACACGCTAAAATCAGCACATCATCTTGGTGTTTAAGTACGTCCTAACATGCTTTTTTTTTTTTTTTAGTTTTTCCCCTTTCCATGCCTTGCCATGCATGTTCTTTGTCTCACATCTTAGGAGAAGATGAGGATGAAGAGCCAGACATGCCAGTGGGTCCAAGGCCAAGGCCTCTTTCAGATATCCACCTGAAGGAGAAAGCAGTTCCCATGCCTGAAGCCAGAGCCTTCTTCATCTTCAGTCATACAAACAAGTAAAAGTCTTTGCCTGCACTAACACAATGACCATACAGTACACCACAGGATAAACCTTTCAACATGACTTTAACTAAATAAACATGATAACTGCAACAAAAAAAATACATTTTAAGATTTGCATCAAAATTTTCACGAAATTCTTACATCTTGTCACTATGTGGCTTGTTTGTTTGTTTGTTTGTTTGTTTTGCACATAAAAAATGACTTGTAAAAAAAAATTGGTATTTTTCCTACTATTGACTCTCTGCCAGATTCATGGTACTGGAATTAGCATCCAGATTGCAAAGCTCCAACAACCAAATAGAGTATCGTAGGAAGCACCTCCGTAGCAACGCCACAGAAATAGCCTAGGTTACTATACAGATGTTACTCAAGCGGTTTTCTACTGTAGTTTCACCGCCGCACCTCACAGCGGCACCGTTTGGGTTTGTGTGTTTGCTGGCTTTTACCACCGAGTGGCGCTATATAACTATAGACCGGCGTTCATATGAACCTTAAGTTCATTCTCTCAAGGATTAATGAGCCGCAGGTCCGTCGGAGCTGCACGTAGTAGCGGATAAAATCAAGTGTAACATTGTGGTGAAACGAGTTCATGAATCACAGCACTAAAGTTACAGTACAGATGTAGAATGAAACAATGAAATGAAATCTTTTTAGGATCGAATTTAATTGAATCAAACGTAAATGGTAACACAGCGAGCCTTTGGATTGTATCATGTGTAACGTCTCGCATAGCCAGAAAACCCATCAGACCAAACCAAGCCTCTAGGACAAGCTGGAGAAACCACCTTACGATAAATGTCTAACAGCTTAAACAATCCTTCACCAAATGATCACCATCTACTGTACATCTCAGGAAGCTCAGTGTTTAATTCAATTCAAGTCAGCGTTATTTGTTCAGCGCCTTCAACAATTGTCATCGTCGCAAAGCAGTTTTACACAATCAAAAGAATGAGTTAAGTTTGTATGAGCCGTGAACGTGTACGAATGAAAATGATAAGACAGGGCCACCGAGTGGCGCAGTGGTTAAAGCGCTCGCCCTATCATCCGGAGATCGCGAGTTCGAATCCCGGGTGGTGCTGTAACCTCTCGCAGCCGGAGGTCTAGAGAGAGCTGATTGGCCGAGCTCGATCACAGGGGAGGGATGAGAGGTACTTAGTGCTCCTCCCACATTAATCGCGGCTCTACAGCCAGTCAGGGGCGTCTGTGAGCTCGCGCGGCGGAGGGAGCGGATAGCGCTGTCCTCCGAGTGTGTGACTCCGCCCCCAACGGTGCGCGAGCGAGCAGTTCGAAAAGATGCGGTCGGCTGGCGTCACGTGGTTCGGAGGAAACACGTGATAGTCTTCGGCCCTCCCGGCTGAGTGGTAGAAGTAGCCTTAATGTGGGAGCCCCCTAGTGACGGGGAGGAATTGGACACGACTAAATTTTTTTAGACTGTCCCTGATGAACAAGCCGAGGACGATGGCGCCAGTGGCGAGGAAAAACTCCCTGAGATGGATAGGGATTGTTTATTTGTTTATCTTTTAAGTATGGTCATCCTGTACATTTTCCTAGGGGTTGTAATTCTAGGGGTTTGTAAGTCAAAAAGCAACACATTTTAAAACAATGGCCAGTCATTATTAGTATTTAAAACGTATTCTATGTTTATGTCTATAATGAGTCCAGATGAAATCTCTAGGTTATAGGCTTAAAACGAGAGCGCGATAGCTTGCGGCGTTCGATATGCCCCAATACACCACCAGCTGGCTCCAACACATGCTGACACGGAGCGAGACAAAAGCACGTGCACACATACGTACACACAGCGGGCACGATGGCGGCGTCTGATGTTCTCTCTGGCTTATTCACTCCAAAAGTACATACGTGTCATGTCCATCTGTTACTACATCAGAAGAGAATTAGGACAATTGGCACTGAGCCTTTGGAAGTGTTACCATAGAGAGAGCACGAGAGATATCACAGTCTATAACTAGAACTGTCAAAAACCCTTAAAACAGGTATGGAATCGAGAACAAGGGAGAAACAAGGGAGAAAAAAAAGAACAAGGGAGAAAAAAAAATCTTCAGAAATTTGCTAAATTAAATGTCTACAATAAAAAAAAAAACACAAAACAAGAAGATTATTTGTTTATTTCATATGAGACATTAGAATATATACACGAATAAGGATGCCTCTCGCCCAGCCTCCCAGTTCAATTTATTTATTTATTTATTAAACAAATATCATCCACGCAGTAAACATCTCTCCACGTGGGAGTGAATTACTGAGCATGGACACCTTCTTCTCCTTCTTCTCCTTCTTCTCCTTCTCAGGTTTCGAGTGTTGTGCCATAGGATTGTCAACCACAACATCTTCACCAATCTTATCCTCTTCTTCATTCTGCTGAGTAGCATCTCTCTGGCTGCAGAGGACCCAGTAAAAAGTGACTCATTCAGGAATCAGGTACATGGACACGTGTACACGTCCAGGCCCGTGCATGAGTTCTCTCTCTAAAGAAACCGAATGATTTGTGCTTTTATCTGGTTTCCACTTGCAGATTCTAGGTTATGCAGATCATGTTTTCACGGGTCTCTTCACCATAGAGATTATATTAAAGGTGACACAACGTTCTATACCACACTGGCTTTATTTTCATTTCGTATATACACAGTATGTATTTGGTTTGTGTTATTATCACTGGCTTTGTTCTGTTCTATGTGAAGATGACCGCGTATGGAGCATTTCTCCATAAGGGGTCTTTCTGTCGTAACTATTTCAACATTCTGGACCTGGTGGTGGTCAGCGTCTCTCTCATCTCTTCTGGGATTCAGTGAGTAAAGTCTGTTTATCTTAGGTTGAGGCTGTCAGCAAAATGTAGCAAATGCAAATTTGGGGAATAATTTTGCCAAATTACAGTATGAATTTTTGACAAACTATTTTGTTTTTATAACAGAATATGTATTTTGAAAGCTGCTATACCTGCTATATGAGGGTGTAAAGCTGCTTTTAGTCAGCTCCCCTCGGTCCTGTGTCGTGCCAAAGGTAAAGAGACCAGTCATGTGTGAGGTCGCTTCTCAGCCAAAGGAGTGCGCTTACTTGCAATTTTGCCTCAGAACACAGCCATGAATAAAGATCGGTACAAAAACATCCTCCAAGAGCAACTTCTTCCAACCATCCAACAACAGTTTGGTGATGAACAATGGAGATCCTCGCCATGAGTGATAACTGAGTAGCTCGGGGAACAAATTTGGGTCCATGGCCAGGAAACTCCCCTGACCTTAATCCCATTGAGAAGTTGTGTTGAGTCCTCAAGAGGCGGTTGGACACAAATTTTTGACAAACTCCAAACATTGCTTATGTAAGAATAGGCTGCCGTCAGTCAGCGTGTGGCCTAGAATTTGATTGGCGGCATTCCTGGGCGAATTGCAGAGGTCTTGAAGAAGAAAGGGCAACACTGACTCTTTGCGTAAAAACTTAATGTAATTGTCGAAAAAAAGCCTTTGACATGAAGCCTCATGAAATGTTTGTAATTATATTTCAGTGTACCAGAGTAACATCTCACACAAAGATCTACAGAAGCACTAAAGCAGCAGACTTTCTGAAAATTTATGTTTGTGTCATTCAACTTTTGGTCATGGCTGTAGTTATTATATAACTTTAGGGTTATAAACGGACGCTATATAAACGGACGCTATACAAACGGACGCTATACAAACGGACGCTATACAATCGGACGCTATACAAACGGACGCTATACAAACGGACGCTATACAATCGGACGCTATACAATCGGACGCTATACAAACGGACGCTATACAAACGGACGCTATACAATCGGACGCTATACAATCGGACGCTATACAAACGGACGCTATACAAACGGACGCTATACAATCGGACGCTATACAAACGGACGCTATACAATCGGACGCTATACAATCGGACGCTATACAATCGGACGCTATACAAACGGACGCTATACAAACGGACGCTATACAAACGGACGCTATACAATCGGACGCTATACAAACGGACGCTATACAAACGGACGCTATACAATCGGACGCTATACAATCGGACGCTATACAAACGGACGCTATACAAACGGACGCTATACAATCGGACGCTATACAAACGGACGCTATACAATCGGACGCTATACAATCGGACGCTATACAATCGGACGCTATACAAACGGACGCTATACAAACGGACGCTATACAAACGGACGTATTACAAACGGACGCTATACAATCGGACGCTATACAATCATATGCTATATAAATGGACGCTATACAATCGGACGCTATACAACGGACGCTATACAAACGGACGCTATACAAACGGACGCTATACAAACGGACGCTATCGGACGCTATACAAACGGACGCTATACAAACGGACGCTATACAAACGGACGCTATACAAACGGACGCTATACTATACAATCGGACGCTATACAAACGGACGCTATACAAACGGACGCTATACAAACGGACGCTATACAAACGGACGCTATACAATCGGACGCTATACACGCGGACGCTATACAACGGACGCTATACAAACGGACGCTATACAAACGGACGCTATACAAACGGACGCTATACAAACGGACGCTATACAATCGGACGCTATACAAACGGACGCTATACAAACGGACGCTATACAAACGGACGTATTACACAATCGGACGCTATATGCAATGGACGGACGCTATACAAACGGACGCTATACAAACGGACGCTATACAAACGGACGCTATACAATCGGACGCTATACAATCGGACGCTATACAAACGGACGCTATACAAACGGACGCTATACAATCGGACGCTATACAATCGGACGCTATACAATCGGACGCTATACAAACGGACGCTATATAAATGGACGCTATACAATCGGATGCTATACAATCAGATGCTATACAATCAGACGCTATATAAATGGACGCTATACAAACGGACGCTATACAATCAGATGCTATACAATCAGACGCTATATAAATGGACGCTATACAATCGGACGCTATACAATCAGACGCTATACAATCAGATGCTATACAAACGGACGCTATACAAACGGACGCTATACAAACGGACGTATTACAAACGGACGCTATACAATCGGACGCTATACAAACGGACGCTATACAAACGGACGCTATACAAACGGACGCTATACAATCGGACGCTATACAATCGGACGCTATACAATCGGACGCTATACAAACGGACGCTATATAAATGGACGCTATACAATCGGATGCTATACAATCAGACGCTATACAATCAGACGCTATATAAATGGACGCTATACAAGCGGACGCTATACAATCAGATGCTATACAATCAGATGCTATGCAATCAGACGCTATATAAAAAAAGATATATAAGCAGACGATATATAAACAGACGATATATAAACAGACGCTATAGAATTTGACATGCTGCATCCTTTGTCACTGTTTTATATAAACAAACACAAGTAGACTGACTGTACTTCTTTATCTGCCCCACAGGTCGAGTGCAATTAATGTTGTGAAGATTCTGAGAGTTCTTCGAGTCCTCAGACCCCTGAGAGCCATTAACAGAGCCAAGGGCCTCAAAGTGAGTCACACTGACTATGACACGCACACACACTCACACTCACTCACACACACACACACACACACACACACACACACACACACACACACACACACACACACACACACACACACACACACACACACACTTTATTGCAGGATTCTTCAGTGACGTAGTTTAGGATCTCTGCATTACCTAATCAATGAACAATATACTGTATATAAAGTATTTAGGTTCATATAATCTTTTCTGTTTTTTTTTCTCTGTCAATCCACAGCATGTAGTCCAGTGTGTATTTGTAGCAATCCGCACCATCGGGAACATAGTCATTGTCACCACTCTGCTGCAGTTCATGTTTGCTTGCATTGGAGTTCAACTATTTAAGGTAACATTCACGCAGGAACCGTTCTGTATGAGGATCAAATGGATGTTTAATCACATGGAATGTTTTGCTCTGAGTAACGATAATTGATTCACTCTTTTATGACTTCCAGGGCAAGTTCTACTATTGCACAGACTCTTCTAAACAGTCCGAGCCAGAATGCAGGTAACAATCTGGAATCTATGTACAGCTGCGGTTTTAATAAATAGAATAAGATAATGAATAAAAATGATGGCAACCATTACCCATAAGTCAGTTTGAAATGGTTCTGTATTATTGATAATGCCACTGGATGTTACTACATAGCTGACTTTTTCAAATGTTACGCATACAGACAATATAATCAGTTGCGGTCATGATTTTATTTTAATTCTAGCTTAGAGCTGCCAGCTATATCTTTAATACATTTAATTGAATCTGCTGGTAAATAAAGTATAAGCAAGTTATTATTCTGAAACGAGGTGACTTTATATGAGAGCAGACATTGGCCATTAATACATGCATGAGCAAACAATATAAAAGAGTGCTTTATTAATCACACACACACACAAAAAAAAAAATGATAATGTCAGCAGCTGGTTCATAAATCCCCACACGTACAGTCCATCATAGTTTTTTCTAAGTTTTTTGTCGTGATTTACAAAATGACCATAGCACTGTAATATATTCTTTTTACACATTATTTGTTTCTTTGTACGTCTTTTGTAGAATTTTATTTTTTTTTTAATTGCAACAGTTTGCTACAAATATTAAAGCACTTGCGTTTCCTCAAGAAGCAGAGTCTGCTTTGTCCCTGGTTTGTCTGTGTTGCATTTCTAGTCTAGTCTGGTATTAAGGTGTGAACTGTGACATAGACTGAACTCCTGGGTCTGGGCGGTGGGCTGCCTGCATTTCCACCAGTGAATAAATCTTGTGTCTGAGACTCTCCGGAGACCATGAGTTAGCCACCAGGACATGCTGCTCAGTTTTATAGCCTTTTATAGCCAGTCAATGACTGCAGGACAGTGAGTAATAATTCGCTGCCAGCCGCGGTGAGTTAAGGCGCTCTGTCCCTCCAGCAGGCGCAGCAGAGCGGGTCTTGGTTCTGAATGCGCAGTTTGCTTTCGCTTTCCAGATTAGCAATGAGCTTAAAAAAGGCAGATGATAAGAGATGCTGGCTGTAGCATGGTGTCTGCCAAGGTTGTTTGCATTGCCAACTGTGTCCTTAGCCCTTCCCGTCCACTGTAGTCGAGCATGGTTGTTGACCAACATGAACTTTCACCTGCCAGTACCCTATGGCCCATTTAATGGCAAGTGCCTCTCACTCGATAGCAGTGTGCTGTTGCTCAGCTGATGTGAGCTTCCTACACACATACAGGACTGGGTGTTCTTCACCATCTACCTCCTGGGAGAGGACGTTGCCAAGCCTGGTTTCTGAAAAGGTTTCTAGCCACAGAGGAGAAGTTATGTACAAAAATGCACTTACCTGTTTTTTTTTTGTTGTTGTTGTTGTGGGTCATGGGTAGGTTTGCACTGCTTCAACATCTTTCTCTTGGAGTTCCATTATCCCACAGCCAATTCAGTACCCCAGGTACTATGCCTCAGTCAGTCCCAGGTGACACGTCATGGGGTTTGCCAGTAACCATGGTTTCCTGAGTTTTTTAAGGACATTTAAGCGGTGGTTGAGATGGTCTTCCCAGCTGCAAGTGTGAATGACCACATTGTTTAAGTAGGCGAAGGCATATGGCTGGTGGAGGCAGAGGACAATGTCCATAAGATGCTAGAAGGGGTCCGGGGATCCATGGAGACCAAAGGAAAAGACCTGTTCTGCCAATGGCTATACTCCGAGCTGAAAGCAGTTTTCTCCCTAGCCTTGGTGGTGAGGGCCTCTTGCCAGTATCTGTTCATCATGTCCAGCATTGAAATGAACCAGCTGCTCATTGAGGTCATCCACTCGAGGCAACAGATAAGTGTCAAAATGTAAGATTTGGTTCAGATGTGGTGTAGTGGTTAGCACTGTCGCCTTGCACCGCCAGGGTCCGGGTTCGATCCCTGGCCAGGCTCGATTCCCGTCTCTGTGTGCATGGAGTTTGCTTGTTCTCCTCGTGCTTGATGGGTTTCCTCCGGATACTCCGGTTTCCTCCCACATTCCAAAGACATGTAGGTTAGGTTAACTGGCATTCCCAAATTGCCCGTAGTGTGTGAATGAGTGTGTGTGTATGTGTATGTCTGTGTGCCCTGCGATGGATTGGCACCCTGTCCAGGGTGTACCCTGCCTCCTGCCTTAAGTCTCCTGGGATAGGCTCCAGGCTCTCCGCTTGCCTGAATACAGGATTAAGCGGTAATGCCAATGAGTGAGTGAGTGTCAGAAGTTGTTGCACAACCTTTTTGTACCATCAGCCTTGGGAACTATGATGATGGGGCAGGACTAGTGGCTAACAGACACCTCTATGATGCATTATAAAGCATCTTGGCTTCTGCTCCAATGGCACGATGGCGAGCCTCTAGGACTGCTGGTTGATTATGAGAAGTGGGGATTTAATATTATGTCTCACAAGGCGAGCTCCAGTTTGGTGGTGGACACATCTTGGAATTGGTTGAGTCTGTGGGTCAGCTGCTGCAAGAGGGTCTGCTACTGGTATGCTGGTATGTAGCAGATGGCTAACGAACTGTTCTAGGATTGGCTGACTGCATTATCCACTAGTGTAAAGCTTTTGAGCAAGGCAGGCCAGAATATAAACACCAGGAGACTGAGGAAAAAGAAAGCGCTCTTTAATTAAAATAGCTCAATCTGATGATCTGGAAAAAGACGTGAATCTTGAGACTTGAGTGAGGAGTAATTCCTGCCAATGGATATATAAATCTTTATTAGTGTCACAGAAGTAAAGTGTTTGTTTGAATTTGATTCTTGGGTGATGCTGCAGCCATGTACAGCCAGAAGTCTAGAGAGTAGATTGACCATGCTTCTTGTGGTAGTGGGTGGGGGGGTGTCCTACTTTTATACCATACTCTAGTCACACTAACCAATCATAGGCATCTGCCATCTCATGCAAGCAAAGGGGTTCTCCCCAAGAGCGTCACTTCATCCCCAACTCCAGGAGAGAACCAGTTAGAAAAGGTGCAGTCAGCTGGTGTGACATTTCTCAGAGGTAGGAACTGGCTATGACAAAATTATGGAAAAAAGGAGAGAGAAATTGTTTTGTTTGCCTTTTTCTTGAGAAATATAGGCAAGAAAGTCAAATGTGTAAATAACCTACAGTACATAAAACCAACTTAACTGTGGGGAAACTTCATCTGTCCATTTTTCTCTTTGTCTTTCTCTCTCTGTTTGCATGCATGTGTGGTTTACAGGGGGACTTATATTCTGTATAAAGATGGTAATGTCGGGAAGCCAGAGAGAGATCATCGTAATTGGGAGAACAGTGAATTCAACTTTGATGATGTTCTTCAGGGCATGATGGCCTTATTTGCTGTGTCCACATTTGAAGGATGGCCTAGGTATGATGATAATGATTATCACTGATAATATTTATTAACAAATCATTGAAATTTGTAGTGATCAGTGATTCTTTATAAGCATATATATATTTTTTTTTTCTTAGGGGGGGGGGGTCAATTACTCACTTTTACAGTAATTGCACCACAAAAAAGTCTTTGTATAGTCTATTTAGGCAATATATAATAGTTGCATTCACTTTACCTTTGCTCTTCAGCCTCCTGTACAAAGCCATAGACTCGCATGCCGAAGATGCTGGGCCCATCTACAACTACCGTGTGGTCATCTCTGTCTTCTTTATCATCTATATCATCATCATCGCCTTCTTCATGATGAACATCTTTGTCGGTTTTGTCATTGTTACATTCCAGGAGCAAGGAGAACAGGAGTACAAGAACTGTGAGCTAGACAAGAACCAGGTACAGTACTACTACTTATGGAAAGAATCAAGAAAGCTCCTTATCTTTAACAGGCGGTTTTGTGAATACAAGACAACCTGCCTCCAACTAAAGGTCCTATTTGGAGGTGTTGACTTAAGTTACCCAGATCACCTATAACATTCATTATATATCAGTAATCCGGAGTTGGGGGTCAACGGCACACAAGGCTCAACTCTGGCCATGGGCACCAGCCCGTCTGATCCATTCCCATAGCAAAGCAAATGCAGCACAAAAAACACAAGTTTTAACAATAGAAAGCCAGCAGAACACTCAGTGCACCACAGTCCGCTAGGCTATGGGGACAAATGACAAAGAACATGACAGAGAACAGACGCCAATCTGATCAAGCACTCATGGGATGCACCAGTCAGATCTACACAGGCCCCGCACTGCAACCCACGAATCCCAAAGGATCCACTGTTTAGTCAACATCCTGGTGCTAAACACCACAGCACATCACCAGAGGCCCTGAGAAGCCACATTCAGGCCAGACCTGCCCCAGAGAAACCAAATCCTAGGTGGTTTTAATGTTGTTCGTGTTCATGTTTTTAAGTTATGGCTGACCAGCATGTGCCTACAGTGACAGACCAAATGATGGGGAGTCTTATATAGTAACATTGAAGCAACAAATATGAAATACAATCTTTTAGGATCACCATATTAACACTGAAAATGACTGGCCATTATAGGTTTGTTCTTGCTTCCCTGGGAAGGTCTTCATGAGAGCCAGTTTCATCAGGGTGCTTGATGGATTTGACTAATGTACTGTTATGGCACGGACTGTTCCAGAACAGCTGACCTTCATGTCTTAAAATAACAACTGATTGTTGTGGTTGTTACATAATTATCTAATTTCATGCATCATTTCATAGTTTCATCGAAATCCCCAGGTTTGTTGTAGAACGTCAAAAATAAATCACTGGACAAAAGCAACGAAATTTGCGAACGTGATCCCAAAGCGGTCGTGTATATTAGAAGTTAAAAGCCTGTTCTCAAAAGTGATGTGTTGGAAGCAGGAAAAATTAGCAAGTGTAAGGATCTGAGCAACTTTGACAAGGACCAAGCTGACGGATAGACGACTGGGTCAGAGTGTCTCCAAAACAGCATGCCTTATGTCTCTGTATAACAAGTGCGTTGGGGTTTTCCATCCAAGTAGTGAAGATTTCTGGGTTCGAATTCTCCACAAAGTCAGCACCTTAACATTGTGACCCCGTCTGAGTTGCCTGTAAATCTTCCCCGCTATGTCATGTTTGTCTGCTGGTGTTTTCAGACCACCGCGACAGTTTCCTAGAGAAATCTCGACTGGTTAATCATGAGTAGGTTTCAACTAATCCTGAAAGTGCACTCCTTTAGAAAATAGTAGGAAGCAGTTTGGGCTAAAGGTGATTCCATACTACCCTTCTTTTTTATGTTTGAAAAAAAGGTATTCGACTCAGCGTGAATTAACATCACATTAGAGCTGAACTACTTTTATATTCACAATTATATTAAAAGAAAAAAAATTAGATCACATTGAAACTTGTACGATTTGTCTTCAGGCGACAGTCACACCGAGTCACACCAATCATTCAGGGTTTACAAGCCAAAAATCTCTGTTTTGCATGCAAGTTCGATACATTAGGTGCCTTAAAATATCAGACTATATGAGACGTGTCTTTGCTTTAACGCTATAATAATGAAAGACAATTACCTCCCTATATTTGATCATCTTTGTGGACTGGATGAAACAGTTTTAGATTTTACCTAAGGATCTTCATACCAAAGACTTGTACGTTTATTTTGAAATTATAAATTGAATTAATTTACAGTTACATACTGTACCAACACAAGCAATAACCACTTATCAATTCTAATGACGTGAACGTGTAAGCCGTTTGATGCATCAGATTTAACAATAAAAACGTTTCAAAATGGATGGATACGACATGGCATGGAGCTTTTATAGTCTACTTACAAAGGGTCGTAGTCACAACGTAATGACTTTGTTATTTGAACCCTGGTACATGAAGGAAAACCATAAAATCTCAAGGAAATCAACCTAATTCTCCTATACATAAAGCAGTAGAACTGATGTTTTTTGTTTTTTTTCCCAATCTGTGTGTCTGTTTTTCTGTCTGTCTGTCTGTCTGTTGATCCCTGACTGTGTGTGAACCTGTTTGTGTTATTCTCATGGTACAGCGGCAGTGTGTGGAGTATGCTCTAAAGGCACGGCCTCTACGCAGGTACATTCCAAAGAATGCATACCAGTATAAGGTGTGGTATGTGGTCAACTCTACCTATTTTGAATATCTGATGTTCACTCTAATCCTACTGAACACCATCTGCTTGGCAATGCAGGTCAGTAAAACTTAAAATATAAAAATGACCTATATATTTGCTTAGTAATAGTGAAATGTGCTTTATTTGGTTTCAGGACATCTATGATCACAGAATTATGATGCAGAGTTTATACATTGTGTGTTTCAGCACCATGGTCAGTCACCATCCTTCAACAAAGCCATGAACATCCTCAACATGCTCTTCACTGGTCTGTTTACTGTTGAGATGATCCTCAAACTTATTGCCTTCAAACCAAGGGTATATCCTGCGTCCCAGTCATAACTACATGTTAAAAAAATAACCTATAGGAAATTATAGTCAGTGTAATCATGTAAAGTCAAGCACGTAAAACATGCTGAGAAAAAATGTGTGTTTGAGGAAAACAATAGTTTTTTTTTTTTTTTTTTTTGTGATCATTTCACCCTATAAAGGTTTATGCAAATGCAGCTTAGTTAGTTTGTAATAATTAGTGAATGTCACAGAAGTGGAATTAAAAAGGATTAAAAAGGAGCCAATGGTTTAGATCATGCTTATTTGCATATATTATTATTAATTAGACTCAGAAATGTTTTGTGTACTTTTTTTTTTTCTATTAAAAGTAACAACTGGTAATAAGACGTTATAATTTTTATTAGAATAATTTTTTTTATTAGAATTATGTATTTCGGTTTTGCTATTTTTTGCAGTGTTGTCACTTTTTTTTTTATCTCCTCATTTGATTATATTTTGCACATATTCATTCTAGAAGGATATTTGCAGTGCTGTAGGTTTTCGATTGCTTACAAACGGTTCACGAGGATGTGTGCATGTTGTATCATTATTTTTACCTATTACAATCTGTTCACGGAGCAGTCTGCTGGTCTTATCCGATGTTGATGCTTACTGTATAACTAACTCTTTGTCCTGTTTAGGGTTATTTTAGTGATCCTTGGAATGTTTTCGACTTCCTGATCGTAATTGGCAGCATTATAGATGTCATTCTGAGTGAGATAAATGTAAGTACACCACCACCACAAATCTCTCTCCTAACTTTTAACATTCATTTTCTGTATCCCTCTAACCAGTATCGTTCTCTCACCAGTGTCGGGCGACGTCACTTTTTAAAGTAACTAATTACATTGCAAAATTACTGTCTTCAACAAGTAATCCGTTACATTACTGCGTAGTTAAACTTTTGCAGGAAATGAAAACTCCTTTGTGCTTCCTCGTGCATGTTGTTTTAGTCAAGACCTTTATAATTATTCTACCGCCATCACTCAGCGACGTTTGGCCCATAATCTGTTAACTACTAATCCCCCTATCACACCTACACGGTTTCGCCGTAAGTACGGTTCATCATGATTTTTCACCGTGATGAACATGAATGTGAATGAACCTGCACTTACCATGCACTTGCAGCGGCCAAAATAAGTCCGTCGCATTTCAAAGTAATTCGTGAAATGACCGCCAGGTGGCGCACGGTGACATTTGACGCAGTAGCACATCCTGACACGGTGCTGACGCAGTAGCACATCCTGACAATGTTTTCATTTCATTGTCATTTAATTGATTTATTTCAGTTAATAAATCTACCACACATTTAAGGAACACAAAATATAAGATGACACAAAACCCTACAGGCTTAGCTTTTCCACATGATAAAATCTAAAGGCTCACTGTGTTAACATTTACTTTGCTTAAATTCGATACTAATAAAATTTAAATCTACATTTGTACTGTAGTTATGAATTCGTTTGAGTACAATGTTACACTTGATTTTATCCGCTACTACGTGCAGCCCTAAAGCAGCTGCGGCTCAAGACCAGAGGCGTCGGTCTAGTATAGTTATATAGCGCCACTCGGTGGTAAAAGCCAGCAATCACACAAACACAAATGCTGTCGCCGTGAGGCCAGTTGCCAGTTGTATGTCAAGTTGATGTTTTTTCATCACTCCTCATTACATCGTTCAATTTTGTTGCTGTTGTTTACTTTCAAACCCACCCCCACCCCCCGCACCCCCACCCCCATTTTCTGCACCCCACATTATTTTGTAGTATTTATTTTTGTATTTAATAGTTCAAGGAATATATTCAGTATTTGATTTATGTCTTGTTTTTTCTTCCCTTCTCCCTTTCGAATAATTTTGGTTGTTTTGGAGTGAAGTTGTTTGTAGTTTGGTTGTTTTGGTTGTTTTGTAGCTTTCCAATCATTTAGTTATGTTTAAAATAATCATAATTATACCTAATTTGACCTTTGTTCTATTGTGTAAAGTCAGGGTTTCAGTTCAGGATCTGTTTGTCAATTAATAGTTAACTTGAGGGAATTGTTACAGAATTTATTAATGTAAATGTATTTTTTTTTTTTTAAACTAAAATTGAATGTGCTGAGACAAGTATTCATACATTTGTCTAAAGGCACACAAAGTCGAGGTGAGGTGAATTCAAACTGCATTTGTCACGTACACAACCATACACAGTATGATATGTAGTGAAATTCTTATATGAAAATATGTGGTCAGTGATGTCACGTCTATATAAAGAGGAAACACGTGATAGTCTGCGGCCCTCCTGTCGTAGTAGCCTAATGTGGAGCCCCCTAGTGACGGGGAGGAATCGGATAGGAGAAAATCGGGAAAGAATGCAAGGGAAAATAAAGTCTTTGTTTTATGGGTAAACGAGCAGTGTGCAAACAAGAACAAGAAATATGCAGCATATGAGCAGCGTGCTACATCCTGACTCTGATGTCTAAGCAGGAATGTAGGATGTATGTCCTATGTGGAGTTCTGGTGGAAAATCCTTATAGCCTGTGGGAAGATGTCTCTCTGTGTTGGCCTTCAGGGAGCAGGAGCGCTTTCCTGACCACAACAAAGGGAACAGTCTAATGCTGGGGTGGCTGAGGTCCTTTACGATGTTCCTGGCTTTGGTCCGGCACTGCTGGTTGTAGATTGTAGTGTGCAGGTCAGGAAGCTTGGTACGGATGATGTGCTCAGATGATCACAGCATCTTCTGTAGAGCTCGTCTGTCCTGCATTGTGCTATTCCAGAAAAGGTAGTGATGTTTCCCATCAGGATGCAGTCTAAAGTATCTCAAGTGTCAGAGGTCAACTTGATGGTGGTGAAGTGGGTAGTGGTCATGCAGTTATGTAAGTGTACAGTGAGTACAGTAGGGGGCCCAGGACACAACCCTGGGGGCTCCAGTGCTTAGGGTGTGGGAGTTTGAGACATTATGCCCAACTGTGCTTCCAGGAGCCTGCCAGTGAGGAAGCTGAAGAATAATTGACACATAGGTGAGCTCCCAGTCCCAGGTCCTCCAGTTTGGTGGTGAGTGTCGAATTATGGTTTCAACAGCATTTTAACATAATTCCCCTTCCTAGTGTCCAGGTGACAGGGTTGGATGAAGGACGTGTAACATGGCATCATCAGTCGAACGATTTGGACTGTATGCAAACTGTAATGGGTACAGTGATTCAGGAAGTGAGGAGGTGAAGTCACTGACCAGATTTTTGTTAGCACTTTGTCACAACTGAGTTCAGGGCGACAGGGCAATAGTGAGAGGATGGAGTTTCTTTGTAAAGGGAAAAGTAATGGCCTGTTTAAAGCATGTGGGATTACCGATTGGGACAAGTTGAATATTACAATGAACTCAGTGTAGGCCCTAAGGACCCAACCATTTCCCATGTTGGCATTCTTCTTTTGTCTGCTGCCATTAGTGCTATTAACACTGTTAGCATTGCTAGCGACCTCAGCGCTGTTAGCTGCAGCCTCGACACGAGTGTAGGTGTCAAGCTACTTTACAAAACCCAGTAAATAAATAAAAACCTAAAAACCTTTTTATGGCAGCTGTATGATATGAGGTCAGCAATGCAATAGCTTTGATCTGTCTTCCTTTCTTTAAAGCCAGCTGACCCTTCTTCCTCTACTCCTTCCTCTGTGGTAAGACCAATGGTAAGAACTGCCGGTAATCAAACCCCACCTCACCGTCTATCCCCTCCATTACACTTTATCAATATAGCCATCCTGGCTCCAGCATTCCATACTCATTCAGCTCCATAAAAACCCGAAACATGCCTTGATTACTGGGCAGATATGTAAAACCAAAGAATCAAATGTGCTTATTGTGTTGTTGTTACCCCCTGCATGCATCAATATCTGTCATGGTGTCCCATTGACACATCAGCATCAGCAACTATCTGTGTGGTATACCTCCAGCCATGATTTTTTTTTTAATATATATATATTGGTGTTTACCAGAGTGAAATATTACAAAAATCAGAAAAAAAAAAACCTGTGTCCTGGCATTCATGTAGATGGTACTTTGACATGTGACAACTACCAAGAATTGTTGCACACAAAGTATTTCCTGATAGCAGTGCACCCTGCCACACTGCAAAATAACTTAGGAATTGGTTCAAGTCGAGTCAAGTAGGCTTTTGTCATTTCAACCATATACAGTTCAGTACTCAGTTAAACAAAACAGCGTGCTACATACATGCAACATAAATTTAACAACGTAAAATTGCAACACAAATTACCAGAACTAGCTAGCTCACTAAGAGACCTAATTAGCTGACTAGCTCAGATATGACCGATAATTTTATTTTTTTCAAGTTAACCGAAAACTATTTATTCCTATACAAAAAGAGACAACAATAGACAACATACAACAACTTGCACAAGCAAATGTGCAAACAAAGAGCTACAGAGTGACAACACATGGAGTCTGGTTCCTCTCAAGGTTTCTTCCTATTACCATCTCAGGGAGTTTTTCCTTGCCACCGTCGCCCTCGGCTTGCTCATCAGGGACAATCTTATCATTTTGATTCATACACATTGCATAAAAACTTACTTCTTTTTATTGTGTAAAGCTGCTTTGCGACAATGTCAATTGTTAAAAGCGCTATATAAATAAAATTGAATTGAATTGAACACAACAATGTAACACGTTTCAATACTTTTTGTAGTAGTGAGGTGTGAGTTGAGGTAGTGGGAGGAGAAACAGTAAACATTAGACATTCCTGAGAGTAGCAGCAGTGATGGAAAAAGACTTTGTGCAAATGAGCTGTTCAGGTAGGTGGGTATGAACAAACTGTAAAATGGTTGTTGATCAGAGTGTTTGTGCATGTGTGTGTTTATCAGGTCAGTCCTGATGTAATTTACTTCGTCTGAGTGTAGTCTGGAAGTGAGTGCCCGAATGCTTCGGTACTCTTTTCCAGATGGCAGGAGGGTGAAGAGTGTGTTATGGATGTGTCTGATAAGCCACAATGGTGGTTGCTTTGCGGATGCAGCGTGTGGTGTAGGTTTCTTCGATAGAGGGGAGAGAGATTCCAATGATCTCCTCAGCTGTCCTGACTATCCGATGTAGGGTCTTGCAGTCCGAGATGGTACAATTCCCAAACCAGTCAGTGATGCAGCTGCTCAGGATGCTCTCAATAGTTCCTCTATAGAAGGTGGTGAGGATCGGTGGTGGAAGCTGGGCCTTCCTCAGCCCTCTTAGGAAGAAAAGGCATTGTTGTACTTTCTTATGCAGAGAGCTAGTGTTGAGGGAGCAAGTGAGGTTCTCCTCCAGGTGGACACCCAGGAATTTTGTGCTCTCCTGAAGTCAACAACCATCGCTTTTTGTCTTTCCAATGTTCTGAGACAGTTTGTTGTTTTTACACCAGTCCATCAGCCTCTGCACTTCCTCTCTGTACGCTGACTCGTTGTTCTTGCTGATGAGATCCACCACGGTCGTGTCATCAGCAAACTTGATTATATGATTGGAGCTGTGTGTCGCTACACAATCACGAGATAGCGGTGTGAACAGAAGGGGACTGAGCACACAGCCCTGGGGGGCCCCAGTGCTCAGTGTGGTGGTGCTGGAGGTGTAGTTCCCGATCCGCACTGACTGAGGTCTTCCTGTCAGAAAGTTCAGGATCCACTTACAGAGGGAGGTGTTCAGGCCCAACAGGCTCAGCTTCCCGATCAGGTGTTGGGGGATGATGGTATTGAATGCTGAACTGAAATCTAACATACTAACATCAGTACCAGATGAAGTGTGGAGGAGATGTTGTTGTCCATCAAAAAGTTTTAACGATACGCAAACTGCAGTGGGTCCAGTGAGGGGGGGCAGCGCGGTCTTGATGTGTCTCATGACGAGCCGCTCGAAGCACTTCATGATGATGGGTGTGAGTGCAACAGGGCGGTAGTCATTGAGACAGGACACAGAAGACTTTTTCGGAATGGGGACGATAATGGTAGACTTGAAGCATGTAGGAACGAAGGTGCTGCTCAGAGAGATGTTGACGATGTCGGTGAGAACATCTGCCATCTGTTCTGCACATTCTCTGAGCACTCTGTCTGGGATGTTGTCTGGTCCAGCAGCTTTACGTGGGTTGACTCTGCATAGAGTTTTCCTCACATCACACAGCACCTGGACATTCAGGGGAGGGGTGGTCAAGGTTTTAGCACATCTGGAAAGGAGCCGTCACTGTCACAGGCAGGTGACGATGATGTCCTATATGTTGATGATGGCTTGTATGCCCTGCCACATGCGTCATGTGTCACCTCTGTCTCTGAAGTGGTTGTGGATTCTCTGGGCATGTGCTCGCTTTGCCTCTCTTATGGTCCGGGAAAGTTTGGCCCTTGCTGTTCTTAGGGCCGCCTTGTCCCCTGCTCTGAAGGCGGTGTCTCAGGGCTTCAGAAGTGCACGCGCCTCCGCAGTAATCCAATTTCTGATTGGGGGGGCGAGATGATGCTCTTGGAGACAGTGACGTCATCGGTGCACTTGTTGATGTAGCTGGTCACTGATGACGTGTACGCCTCCAAGTTGGTGAAGTCGGCGTAAGTCGCAGCCTCCCTAAACATGTTCCAGTCAGTGTTCTCAAAACAGTCCTGAAGAGTAGAGATGGCTCCTGCTGGTCACGTTTTTACCTGCTTCAGAACCGGTTTTGAACGCGAGTCTTACCGCACAGAGCTGCATTTCTTTCGGCTCGAAACGAGGCTAGTTCATCTCGCTGAATGGTGGTGTCTGGAACTCACTCGCTGAGCCATGTCTCTGTGAAAACGAAGATGTAGCAGTCCCTAAACTCATGCTGTGTGGTCTGTTGGAGTCAGATTTAATCCATTTATTGCCAAGGGAGCAGACATTTACCACAGCACACCCGAGGAGTTCTTGTGGAGTCCTTGCCTTAATCGTTCATATTTTTGGGGGAGATACAAGAGGGACTTTTGGGGGAGATACTATTGTTATGGTTATATGAGTGTATATCGATAGATAAATAGCTAAATCCCGAAGACCGCATCCAAAATTCATTTGACAGCAAACCAAGTTCAAGAATACCTACGAAGATACCAGAGAGCGGAAACTCAGATAGGTCAGACATGGTGTGACAAGACAACGACTGTTGGACAACTCGGGCAACGTTTTGGTGGCAGTATTTTTACGTGGTGATGGTTGGAGAGGTTACAAGAGCTTTTACGTAGGGCCTCTGAGTGCCTATATCTTATAGCGTGGCATTATTAATTGGGAACTAAAAACGGAAACAAAAGAAAACCAAAAACTAAAATAGCAAAAATAAACAGAGCTTCACCATTTCCTCGAGACTGAACGGTGCTCTGGAAACTAAAAATAAAAAACTAAAACGGGGCTCCTGCCCATACGGATTTAAGATTTATATGAGTGAGTTTGCTTTTTTGTGCTTTAACACTGTTAACCTGAGAGCGCACGCTTAACAGGTGGTGTGCCGCGCTCTCTTACTCGCTCTCGCCGGGGTCTTAGGGAGACAGAGCCTGGGCCTTTTATCTGTCTTACCACTTTTTGTCTTGAGCACGCTTGTCTTTGGCCCTGATACCTGATACCAGTGCTACCTAAATGATCGAAAGTGCGGAGGTATCAGGACCCTTAAATAGACACAATGTCCAGACTGATTGCCTCTGCGGCGATGTTGAATGGCAACCACATGTCTAAATGACCGTCCTCTGTCTGTCTCTTACACTCCATGCGATAGCAGCCTGCAGATCTGCCCGTTCTGAACCATGCAGAGTATTTTTGCGAGGTTCTGCCCGATGTGAGACCCGCGCCATTACAAGTATGACATCAAGCAACCACGAGGAAACTCCCCAGACTGCAGGCAGAAATAAATGGAAAAGAAATTGGCTTCTAATTAAGTAATTAACTTCTTTACAGAAGGCAGCTGAAGGACCTGTCTTGACCTGGGTCTTCAAGTAAATTATATTTTGTAAATATCTAAAATAATTTTTTTTATACAAAAAAAAAAATAACAACTGCTGAAATATTAGGTCAAGTATGATTTAGCAAAATCCCTCCGTTTTGTAACAATTAATAAATCATTGTTACAATCTAAACATACAAAATAATAATACATTTGTCATGAAATTGTAATAAAAAAAAATTAGCAAACCCATGCTTTGATTTTTTTTAAAGTCACTGGCAATGAATAGGAACACTGAATATGTTTTCGGTTTTGTTGTATCCAAAAAATGTCCTAATGATTTGGTTTACATGCACATTCCAGTAATATTTATGAAAGGCAATTTCATAAATTTCATAAAATTGTTGTTAATGCGGGTAAAAATAGGCTAGTGATAATCGAAAGTTTATGGGAAATATATTGCTATAGACGACCTTGTTATGTAAAAGCCTGAAAAATATATTTTATAACATTTTCCAATCATACTGCTCATATATACAATCTCTAAAGTGGAGATTTAATGATGGTGGATGGGGATCATACCAAACTCTCCCAAAGGCAATCTGGTGACTGTTAACTCTATAGCATATGATATGTCATTCAGGATACAGTGGAACCTTGGAGTACGAGCATAATTCGTTCTGGAAGTGGGCTCGTGTTCCAAAACACTCGTAAACCAAATCAGAATTTCCCATAAGAAATAATGAAAAGTCAAATTATTCGTTCCACAGCCCCAAAAAATATATGCATAAAAATAATTAATACAATCTATAAAATGAAAATAAAACAAATTCATCTGCACTTTACCTTTAAAAAAATAAGCACAATTAATCCTGACAGATATTGGAATTAGCACCTTCCCTCGCCTCGTTTTACACAGTAACACTCCTCCTCCCTCTCCCCACCTTGCTTTTTAAGATTCACAACACACACACACACACACACACACACACACACACACACACACACACACCCACACACAACGGAAACTCCGTTTTAACAGGAAAAAAATAAATCTTTCTGAGACTGACATGAGCGCATATTAACGGACTCACTTTTTAAGTTTCACAACAAACGCATAAACACAGCGGAAACACCGTTTTAACAGGGAAAAAAGAAATCTCTCTGACCTGGCGTTGAAAACGGTGAAAAGGCGAAAGAGCATCTTTGCGTGTGTGTGTGTGTGTGTGTGTGTGTGTGTGTCTGTGTCAAATTACGCGCGCACACGCATAAGAGACAAGCAGACTTTCTGTGTGTTTGCGAAGCCGTGTAAACTAATACTTGCTCGGTTTACGATTAAAAATGTATTAAAACTCTTTGCTCGGTTTGTGGAACACTCGTAAACCAGGTCACTCGCAATCCGAGGTTCCACTGTATATTCATTAAAACATTTATCAATCATTTGTTCCTGGAAAGGACAACTACAATCAGGATAGAAATGATTAATCTCCGAGTAAACGTGATCAGTGAGAATAGTTTCATATTGATGTGCAAGGACATCTGTGTCCAAACAAACAAGCTGCTGTTTTGATCGAATCAGTGGTTCGCTAAATTGGTGTTCATCACACATTCATCCACTCAGTCCATTATATACACGCTGAAAGAGTAATTTCATTAGTTCCATTGTTCCATTAGTGAACTCCAACATTTCTGTTCACTCCCGACACTCCACATCTGTGTTATGGTGGTCTATCATCATGATTTCTATCTCTCTTTGTGGTTATTGGTGGATGTTTTTGTTTTTGTTTTTTTTAATCATCAGATTCATAACATCTTGTCTTGAGCTCCCTGTATACTGTAATAGATTAAATACATATAATTGGTTATATTATTAAAAATATATATTTTTCTGTGTTCTGTGTCTGTATGTGTATGATGGGGTGGGTTGGTTCCTGTGTGTCCGTGCGTTCCTGCTTTTTTGTCTGTCTGTAAAATGCTGAAAGGGGCTCCAGAATACAGAAGATAACGCCAGGATTTCCATTACCTTCTTTCGACTCTTTCGGGTTATGAGGCTGGTGAAGCTACTTTCACGCGGAGAGGGAATTCGGACCTTGCTGTGGACTTTTATCAAATCTTTCCAAGTGAGGAGTGACTTAGATTCGATTTTTGAAAATGGGTTTAAAAATGAAATAAATAAATAAATAAATAAATAAATAAATAAATGATTCTGTCATTTTATTTATTTATTTTTTTTGTTGTTGTTGTTTTTTCCCCTATCTCTTTAGGCACTTCCTTACGTAGCACTGCTGATAGTAATGCTTTTCTTCATCTATGCTGTTATTGGAATGCAGGCAAGTCTTAGAATGAATATATAATTGTCTCACATTTTTGTGAGGCATAAGTGCACAGATTGAGGGACAGAGTACCCAAAGGATTTAAGGGTTTAAAGGGTTTAAGGCAATCTGATTGGACTAATGTTATCAGGTTTATTTATTTGGTTTGTCGGTTGTCTTTACAGATGTTTGGTAAGATAGCCTTGAAGGACAACACCCAAATCAACCGAAACAACAATTTTCAGACATTTCCGCAGGCAGTGCTGTTACTCTTCAGGTGAGTTGCGCCTTTCTCTCTTTCATTTGGTCTTTTATGCATCAGAAGGTCATGCACAGTGGAAACACAATGTAAACTGTTGTGTGCCAATCTGCAGATGTGCAACGGGTGAGGCTTGGCAGGAGATCATGCTGGCCTGCTCTCCTAACCACCCATGTGAAAGGGGTTCTGATGAGGCGCCCACCAGTGAGGACTGCGGCAGTCATTTCTCCATCATTTACTTTGTCAGTTTCTACATGCTCTGTGCCTTTCTGGTGAGTGTCTCGTGTTTATGTTTGTTGACTGGAGCTGATTCAAAATGCTGTACTATATATATAGTACAGACCAAAGGTTTGGACACACCTTCTCATTCAAAGAGGTTGAATTTGCATTATGGCAAGAAAAAAGCAGCTAAGTGAAGAAAAACGAGCGGCCATCATTACTTTAGGAAATGAAGAATATCTGGCAGGAAACCACTGCTAAGGACAGGCAACAAGCAGAAGAGACGCGTTTGGGCTAAAGACCACAATAAAGAAAACTCGCTTGTCAATAGTCATTAAAAGAAACAACGATCCCCAGCCACTGGATGAAGTGCCGGTCCCAGGCCCGGATAAAATGGGAGGGTTGTGTCAGGAAGGGCATCCGGCGTAAAAACCTGCGCCAAGCTTGTGTGTGTGTGGACCGTATGGTCCGCTGTGGTGACCCCTTGCCAGGAGCAGCCAAAAGACCAACAACAAGAACATTTACCTTTTACCTTTAAGCATTTTAATGTGTTAACAACATTTCTAACAAGTACCTATTAGGAAAAGAAAAAAAAAATGTTTAGTGATAATTTCAATCCCATCAATGTAACACAAAGAGAAAATTATGACAAGACTTTGGACAATCAGCAGTCTTATCATACAGAAACTTACATGGATGATGTTAATAATTAGAATTATGCATTTCTGTTCACTAACATCCATCAGTAGATTCAGGCATATCGTCTTTCTGTAGAATTGGAATTAAATATTTAAATGAGATTTTCTAATTTCACTTCTAGACTTTCAGACTTTGTTACAATAAATGCTATGACTTGACTTCTGGTTGAGATCTGTGTGTGTGTGTGTGTGTGTGTGTGTGTGTGTGTGTGTGTGTGTGTGTGTATCACACTTTCTGTTTTATTGTCCACAGATTATCAACCTGTTCGTGGCTGTTATAATGGACAACTTTGACTACCTAACACGGGACTGGTCCATACTAGGACCACATCATCTTGATGAGTTCAAGAGGATATGGGCAGAGTATGACCCTGAGGCAAAGTTAGTCACTTCTGTCCTTTTGCTCTCTGATGAATGTATTTCGATTTACCCGGAGTTGTTTATGGTGAATGCTCGGTGCGCAAACCTTCAATCTGATTTCAAAAATAGAAGAAGCTGTGATGTTGGAGCATTCGTTATGAGGTGTCTTAAATTGGAATAGCTCACCTTGGCAGCAATACCCTATGACGTTATGTAGAACCCTGTAAACAATTTGTTTGAGATTTTTATTTAGCATGCGGCTAATTACTATTAATTAAATTTTAATGGGTAGACATCCACAAAAGAAAGTGACCAGTCCAGACTGTTCCATTAAACACAGATTGCAGTATAAAACCTATGAGTTGGCCCACAGTCCTTCTCTTGGGAGCCAGGAATAAATCCAAGCTTCTTGTGTGTTAACATAGGGGAAGGATTAAGCATCTGGATGTGGTGACATTGCTTAGAAGGATTCAGCCACCCCTGGGGTTTGGCAAACTCTGTCCACACAGAGTGGCCTGCAAGGTATATGAAAAAACAGCACCTTTTACACATTCAGGAGATATATATATTAAAAAAAGTCTACAAAATGTTTACACATTATCATTGCAGGTTTTTATGACATAAAACATAAATAACTTGAAGTCATGCTTCCAGCTTTAATGTGACAACAATCAACTTAGCGGTTAGCATCTCCAGGTCGCCTTACACGTCCTGGGTTCAATTCCTACATTGGGTCTGTGTCCACAAAGTTTGGGGGGAGAGAGAGATTACTCCAAATAGTGAAGAAACAGATACTTAGGTGCCAAAAGCAAAAAGAGTCTAGTCTTCTTCCATCTCTGAGAGATGGTGGGACCAGCTAAACAATGTTGTGGTATCGGAGGGAACATGATGCAGTTCGTGGTATGATTAGCGCTGAGAGGTAGGTGGGTGCTGGGGTGTTTTTAGCTTTGTAGGCAAGCAAGGTGGAGGTGTGGGAGACCTTGGGAAGGTTAAAAATTTGACATGCAGCTGCATTTTGGATCAGCTGTAGAGGACGGATGGTGGACAGAGGTAGACCTGCCAGGAGAGAGTTACAGTAGTCCAGTCTTGAAATAACAAGGGACTTAACAAGCACCTGAGTAGCCTGTGAAGGAAGAAAAGGGCAAATTCTTCTGATGTTGTAAAGAAGAAATCGACAAGAGCAAGTGAGGTTAGCAGTGTGTGGGGAAAATGACAGTTGATTATCCAATTGTCCTGAGTTACTCCAAGATTGCGGGCAGTGGCTGAAGGAGTTATCTAATCGTTGTCCAGGGAGATTACAAGGTCTTGGCCGGGGGATGTATTGCCAGGGATGAACAGCAGTTTGGTTTTACTCAGATTGAGCTTCAGCTGAAGATCCATCGTCCAGGATGAGATGTCTGCCAGACATATTGAGATGTGAGTGTAAACATCGGGGTGTAGTGTCTGAAAGAGGAAAGGAGAGAATAAGTTGTGTGTCATCTGCATAAAAATGCTTTGAAAAGCCATGTGAGCCATATGATTTTACCAAGAGACCGAATATAGAGGAAAAAACAGGAGAGGACCAAGTACTGAGCCCTGTGGGACACCAGTAGAGTCTGAGGCAGATGTGGATCCCCTCCATACAGGTCCCACCTCATACAACCTCTCTTCTATGTAGGAAGCAAACCATTGCCATGCCATACCACAGACTCCATGACTTGCATGTCAAACAAGATAATCTCGTTGTTCAGCTGAGGGGTCCAGGTGGATAAAGACAGATGGCAGCCAGCCAATCTAGCAGCATGGAGCCTCTCAGTGACTGACAGAAGAGCTGACTCTGTAAAATGAGCCGGTTGGAATCCGGATTGGTTGTAACATTGGTTGTAAACAGTCCTTTCAAAAAAATTTAAAAAGAAAGGAGAGAAGTTATACTGGGCGGTAGTTGCTGATGTCCACTGGATCCAGGCAGGGTTTCTTGAGGATGGTAATAACCGTTGCCTTCTTAAATGGCAGCAGGGATTCGACCAGACGATATGGAATGGTTGATGATGGTTGTGATAAAGGGAAGGAGGTCTTGTGAGATGACCTGGAGCATTGTGGAAGGGATTGGGTCTAATGAACATGTAGTGGGATTAGAGGATGTGCTAAATCTCATCAGTTATCAGGTTAGAAAATTCTGCTAATGGAGTGGTGGGAAGGTCGTAATGTTGTGCTTTAGGGGTTGGGTTGGGAGCAAAGGTCTGGCGAATTGCTACTATGCCCGTCATAGAATATAGCAAAGTCTCAGCAGTCAGAGAGGATGGAGCAGCAGTCATCCTTGGGTTGATTAGTGAAGAGATGATTTTGTGGTGTTTGCCAGGAATTTGTGCAGAATCTCCCAGCTTTTTCCTGTAGAAGGCAGTTTTAGCAAAATTGTTCCAAAATAGGTTGCTATTTAGTATACAGTCTTATGCGAACGTTTAGGCACCCCTTGATAAATAACAGATTTTGGTGGGGGGTTTTTTAAATACAAATGAACACAGTCTCTCTTGGAAATGGAAAAAAATTACAATATTTTCAACAAACATTGATGCATAGTTACTTCTTATGCCATAAAATGAACAAAAATAAAAAATATAAACATTATTATGGCACTGTGCAAAAGTTTGGCCACTGTAAGAGTTCCAGAATCTCTTTACACGGTTTCAGACCTTAATCAGATCGTTAGATCTGACGCATGGCAGCAGCTGTCATTAGTAAATGCCAATTTCAAAGCTTTACAAATACTTTGACTCTTCAAACCTTGTGCACACACTTGTGGACACTCAACAACCATGGGCTCCTCTAAGCAGCTGTGTAAAACTACTAAATCTGAAAATTAAAGTTATTGATGCCCACAAGGCAGGAGAAGCTACAAGAAGATAGCAAAGCATTGACAGCTTGCAGTTTCCACAGTGAGAAATGTCATTAAGAGACGGCAGTTCAGGAGAACTGTGGAGGTCAAGATGAGATCTGGAAGACCAAGAAAACTCTGGGAGAGAACTGCTCGTATTCTGGTCAGAAAGACGAATCAAACCCTGCAAAAAACCTGCAGGAAGATTCAGCAGACTCGGGAGTGGTGGTGCACCGTTCCACAAGACCTTCATGGAAGAGTCAGCAGAAGAAAACCTGACCTGCATCTCCATCATAAAATCCAATGTCAGAAGTCTGTAACAGAACATCTACAGAAGCCTGATGCGTTTGGAAACAAGTGCTGTGGACTGATGAAGTTAAAATAGAACTTTTTGGTCACAATCAGCAAAGGCATGTTTGGAGAAAAGGAGCAGTGGTAATTGTCACCTATTAAACATGGAGGTGGATCTATCATGCTTTGGGGTTGTGTTGCAGCCAGTGGCACAGGAAACATTGTACGTGTGGAGGGAAGAATGGATTCCACTGAATACCAGCAAATTCTGGAAGCAAACATCAAACCATGTGTAAAAAAGCTGAAGCTGAAAAGAGGACGACTTCTACAACAGGACAATGATCCTAAACACACCTCGAAATCCACTATGGAAAACCTCAAGAGACGGAAGCTGAAGGTTTTGGAACGGCCATCACAGTCCCCTGATTTAAACATCATTGAACATTTGTGTGTAGATCTTAAAAGAGCTGTGCATGCAAGACGACCAAAGAATATTACAGAACTAGAAGCCTTTTGCAAGGAAGAATGGGAGAAAAGTAGAAGAATTGAAAGACTTTTAACTGGCTATAAAAAGCATTTGCAAGCTGTGATATCTGCCAGAGGAGGCGCTACTAAGTACTGATTATGTAGGGTGCCCAAACTTTTGCACAGTGCCACAATAATGGTTTTATTTTTTATTTTTTTTGTTCAATTTATAACATAAAAAGTAACTATGCACCAATGTTTGCTGAAAATATTGTGCATTTTTTCCATTTCCAAGAGAGGCTGTGTTAATATCTTTTCCGTTAAAAAAAAAAAAAAATCTAAATCTGTTATTTATTAATGGGTGCCTAAACTTTTGCATAAGACTGTATGCATGTTTACCGCTATCTGGATGAGAAACCCTATCCCAGGTGTAGAGAATCAGCCCCATGATGGTGTTTTACGCCGTCTTGTCTTTAAAAATGATATTAGAAAGAAATCTTAATTAGTCCCATGAGGCCATGGCACATTTATCACATTTTTTATAAGACTTGGACTATAATGAATATTTTTGAAAATAAGTTTAAATATAATCGGTTAATTCTGAGTGTAGACACATGACCTGTTATAAACGAGTGCTCACACGTATGCATCCAGGATAGTAAGGTTTTTATTTATTTATTTATTTATTTATTTATTTATTTATTTATTTATTTTCCCCTTATCATCATATTAAAAGTGGGGGAAAAGATCTTATATTATTCTTCTTTTCTTCTGATTATTATTATTATTATTATTATTATTATTATTATTATTATTATTATTTTACATAAATAAGACCTGCAACGTTACTGTACATGATCACAACATATATATGTGTCTAACCTTCCTTCTATGTATGTAATGAATTGTTCTTCATTGCAGCGGCTGGTGTCTATGAACATGCCTCTGAACAGTGATGGCACAGTAATGTTTAACGCTACCCTGTTTGCTCTTGTGCGCACGGCACTCCGGATTAAAACTGAAGGTACAAAATGCATGACCAAGTGATATCGTAGAATGTTGGCTAAGACAAGATACTGCATGTGCTATAGCTACAATATATCTCGTGTGTGGTGTTAGGTAATCTGGAGCAGGCAAATGAAGAACTGAGGGCAATCATAAAGAAAATCTGGAAGAGAACCAGTATGAAGTTGCTGGACCAGGTTGTGCCACCAGCAGGAGGTAGGTACAGATCTTGGGTTTTTGGCTCTTGCCTTAAGTCAAATAACAAAAATAAATAAATCTAACACTCAACATATATGAAACCTAACCAACATAGTGTATTATTAATGTTTTTTGTTTTTTTAATTCAAATGCTGGCATGGTGGTTTAGTGATTAGCTTTGTTACCTCTCTAGGCTCTAGACCCCCCACTAGTGGTAGGAATTTGTATAAACTGATTTTATATATATATATATATATATATATATATATATATATATATATATATATACACTCATTAAATATTTTAAGTTCTCATAAAATTAGGAAAATATTTTTTATATATAGTAGTATTACAAATTAGCATTTTATATAAAATGCTAATTTGTAATATTTTTTTCTGTAAATATTTAAATATATATATATATAAAATGCAAATTTGTAATATTTTCTGTAACATATTTAAAAATATATATATATAAAATGCAAATTTGTAATATTTTCTGTAACATATTTAAATATATATATATAAAATGCAAATTTGTAATATTTTTCTGTAAATATATAAACAAACAAACAAAAAACATATATAAAATGCAAAATTTGTAATATTTTTCTGTAATATATATATATATATATATATATATATATATATATATATATATATATATATATATATATATATAAATGCAAATTTGTAATATTTTTTCTGTACATATTAAACAAACAAACAAACAAAATATATATATATATATATATATAAAATGCAAATTTGTAATATTTTTCTGTAACATATTAAAATAGCGCCTTTTCCTAATTTTAAAATAAATAAAAAAATATTTAATGCGAGTGTGTTAATATTGTGTTCCAGACATCCTATACAAATGTTTTTATAAACACTGACAGAAATATGATTACATGCAATACATTTCCATTAAGTATTAGTTATCTTAAAGTTTTTATAAGAGCTCATGAGGTGGAAAAAAGAGGAAAAGTTCTCAAAATCAGAAAATATGGAGCAACCACATACTGTATTCCAGCATTACATTGCCTGCTAATGCATGGGTTTTTTTTTTTTTTTTTTTTTTTACATAGATGCAATAACTAAACAAAAGTTTAAATAGTGGAAAGTCAATAAAATTTTTTCTTTGTCCTGCTTGAGTAGGCTTTTTTTCTGAAACAAATCTGCCAGATATTGTCAGGCAGATCCTGATATCATTTAGCAATTGCCACCGCCATACACCAGCAGCTCTAAGAAAGGTGAAAGATTTGTATTGACATAAATTATTCTAAAAAAAAAAAAGAATGCTCCGTATGGCAACATAACACATACAGTACCCGTTAGAATAAATAACCTCACTTACTAGAAATATGCACCACTTTCCAATAAAGCTATTGCATCATTTCATTCCATCACATATTCCGTAAAGCAAAATTACAGGCGTTGCAAAATAATGTCTTTCTCAAATAAAGTATTAAATGTGCCAGTAGTAATTGATTAAACGTAATATTTATATAAAATGTGTGGCGTGCCCCAAAATCTTCTATTGCTCCTCGCTCACTGTGGAGCTCAATAGGTAGGCGGCCTCCCCCTTCTGCAGGTGCGCCAGCGGGGCACTGCCCACAGACCTGCACGTGCATCCCTTCCTTCCTTTTTTTTCTTCCTCCTTCCTTTTGGCCTTTTCCTTCCCCAGTATTCCTAATGAAATTTTCCATAAGAAAACTCGTCCATGCATCTACCTGTCACGCTGGTGGAAAATGTGGGGGCATCGAGCATAAACCTTGAGTTGAGTCCCTAATGAGGTTGAGGTCTTTATTACAGACAGGCAGTGCCAGCAGCAACAGTGAGCCAGGAGCTGAGGGAGGGGCAGTGTCACGGCATTGCGCCAGTGACAGGCTTGCACCACAATCTGTTATCATTCCTCACTCACTTCATAAGCTTTAAGTAAGTAGGTGGCCTCCCCTTCTGCAGGTGTGTGAAGGAGCAGGGCCACTGAAAACAGACAAAGCCGCAAAGCAATCTACGCTAATGGAGCCACGTGTTATAAAATCAAAGCAGGGAGTGAAGCTTGCGGTCTGGAGAGGAGTCATGCAGCGGACGTCAAAAACGCAGAATAGTGGCAAAGTGGTAATGCGCCTCAGGAAAGCGAAACTGAAAGCAGACTTTTGCTCGCCACGTGAATGACAGCAGCGTGAACACTGCACGAGCTCCTGTGGGACTCACACTCCCGTGTCCAGCCAGCCCTCTGGATCCCGCCACCGAAGATGGGGAAAAGGCTGATGCGCGTCCATGTTAAGGCTGCCATTTTCAGCCGGGAAAGCCGCCCAGCCATTGAACGTCAAAAGAGGGCCGGTTTGGCGAGGTCAGCGGGAAGCGTACTCATGGAGACGCAGGAGCCACTGCCCATGTGGGCCCACTCGGCCACTCCAGCTCTTTAAGACCTCAGGTTGTGTCTGTGTTTGTGGTGCCACGCATTCGTCAAACCTGTTACACTAGTGGAGAATGCGGACACGGGTTGGAAGGCAGTGGAAGGGGACACAGGCATCAGTTGTTCAGGCCTTCTCCATGCTATTTCAATGTTACTGTGCCCTAATGGGCAATTTTCTGAACTTTACACAAAGCTTTAACATTTAGCGACTGTTGATTTGCCATTTCGCCATAATTTGGATTCATTTTACCTGCTGCTGCTATTGTCAGACTGTTGCCTTTGCTAACTGCCGTGATCACTTTGCCTAGTGTTCGCCTGCACCGAGTATAAGCCGCTACAAGCTACCATTTGCCTCGATCGATGCTGTTGGCTCTGTCGACTTTGTTTCTGGGGCTGTTTTTGGTGACCCTGCGGCTTGATCTCATTCTTGTCCACTGTATATTTGGATATATCCCCCCGTCACTGTGTTAGACTTGCGAGGAGCCGGTTAGGCCGATCATGAGAGGATTTAAACTCTGCCACTTTGCTTGGTGCCACCGTTCACCAGACTGTGCCCGCATTCCAGCGGGGCACTGCCCACAGACATGCACATGCATTCTTTCCTTCCCTTTTTCCTTTCTTTTAACCCTAGAATAAAATGACCCCTTTTTCGTAAGACTTCACCTCATGTCCATATGTGTGGTGCTGCCATGCATCGAATCCGTTACACTGGTGGACAATGCGGCAAGGCTGACGTTGACCCTGGCAGTGCCAGCGGTGACCGTGAGCTCGAAGATGAGGGAAGAGCAACGTGGTGTGTGTGCCTATAGCTATTTCCTGTAGCTCCTCGCTCACTCCCTAGCTCACTTTACAACTCCAGAAGCCCCGTCTCTTCGCACAACTTCAGAAGGGAAGGTCGCCTATGTAGTGAGCCTATGGAGTGAGTGAGGAGCTATAGGAAACGTAGGCGCACGCCACATTGCCCCTCCCTCAGCTCCCAGCTCATTGTCTCCACTGGCAGCGCCAAGTAAGACCTCAGCGTTGTTAGGTACTCACAAATGATCTAACACCGATCCTATTAGATTTTTCCAATATAAAATTACTGTTCTAAATGATTTTTTAATCTTTTTTTTTTCTAAATTGAATTCAGAATGATTGAATTCTCTGCTTTTTTTATGCGATTTCTTTATATTCCTAAAACGCTCTTCTTCCCCTAAATTAACTAAGAACATGATCATACAGTACTTAATAATATTTGTATTGAAACCATTTGCCTGTTTCCAGATGATGAGGTGACAGTTGGGAAGTTCTATGCCACATTCCTAATTCAGGAATACTTCAGGAAGTTTAAGAAGCGGAAAGAGCAGGGTTTAGTCGCAAAAGTGCCCCCCAAAACCGCCCTTTCTCTTCAGGTGAGTCCAGCACTGACACTATATATGTATATTGTATATTGCCTGTATGTCTTCATTTATATTACCTGACCCTTCTACGCTGGGAAGCAGGAATTTCACTGTGCTGTGATGTATATGTGACAAATAAAGGCTTAACTTTGTGTTGTGAACGGTTATGAACATTTGCGCTGTTCCCACTAGTACAGTTGGGGGATATACAGTAGTGTTACGTGAATATGATGGGAGACCCGCAGTTTCTGAACCTCTTAAATCAGCCAATAGGCCACAAACATGCATCTACAAATCATGTCATTAAGAACTGAATTTTTTTTTATCATTGGTGTTTTTATCATTGAACATATGTTCTCCTGTTCTGCATATGTTCTGCACCTGGAAAGAGTAGTTTCGTACAGAGAAGAAACAGCAAGTGACATGGGTGCATCGACCCAGGGTTGAATTGGCCGACTAGGCAAAGCATTAGCTCATCGATGGCCCACCAATGGCAGGGCTTCCCCCTTTTTGCCCTGGTGAAGTAAGGTTCTTGAACTTTTGAACTCCTGGCACAGCACAGCTCCCAGACGGCTCTCAGAAGGACTGACATTTACAAGGAAGGGGTGGTCAAGGCTTGATCTAGGGAACAGTGATGAATGCTGAAAAGCACTTTTAGTACCCTGTCGGCTCCAGAAAGGCACACACCGCTTTCTTTCTCCCGGGTCAAGGGTAGGTCTGGACACCTTCTTCCCTCTTCTCCTGAGGCTTGAGGAGACATCGCACATGGTGTGTCCCAGGTACTCTGACTCGATCAGCTGGTTAGCCAAGCCCTTTTAAGTTTGGTTGGCCCAGGTGCCCAAGTGAATGAACAGCAGTCATTGGAACATGGCTGAGGCCCTTTGGAGGCTGAACAGAAGGAACCAGTAGTGACAGTGTGCCCTTGTGGTGCTGAAGGTATTTCTGGCTTTAGCCTCAGCCGCCAGGGCCATGTGCCAGCATTTGGCCCCAGCAATGGTTTAGTTTTAGTGATCCGTTATGACAAGAATTTCCGGGGCGTTTTAGGATCTACAGGGGTACGCAACTGGCATAACAGTTTTACCACCGTGTCTCTCGCAGTGACAGCATTAGCTAAGTGGTGCTATAACCATAGACTATAGACTTAGTTCATCCTCTTAAGGATTATTGAGCTGCAGTACTCGATTGAGTAAAGTACTCGATTGTGGAAATGACCTTAACTGTAGTATTTCCTTAATACAACATATGACTTTTTATGACTTGAAAAATGTAAACGTTTTCTAATTACATTTAAAACTGTGGATACTGACATTTTCACTTTGCGCCACCTGGCGATCATTTCGCGAATGACGAAATGCGACCGATTTATTTATGCGACTGAGTCGTTTTGCAGCAGCGGTGAGAACGCCGGTAATAGGCATTCTCGTTGACTACCTACTGTAGGATACCTTTCTATAAATCCATAGCAATGCCTACTAGAATAGGACAGAAATCCATATGAACTTACTGACTTTTCACTTGGAACCCAGCTGTGTTACTTGACTTTACTGTCTTTAGGTAGTGCTATATAAAGACTATTAGCACTGTCTCTGGCCCTTCAGAGCTCATTCAGGACCCCCCTTGGGCCCACGTGCTGAAATAAGTGAAAACATCATCCATGAAGACTGCAGTGAAGTGCTAATGGCTGACGCATGTCAATCACTGAAACGTTGGCTCCTGTTTATAGCCTGAAGGGGAGAGCCCAAGACAGCCAGTGTTTGCTAGTGGTGGTACAGGCCGTTTTAAACCATTCTTCTGAGGTCGTAGTCACATACATAATTGGCTCTCCCCAGGCATTCCACCAGGGAAGATGATAGCAGGTAGATTCAGAAACTGGGTTTAGCCTTCTGAAGTCATTGTACAGCCTACAGACTTGTCATTGCTGGGAATGTCACCAATGGGTCTCACGTATGACTGCTGATTGAATTAGGCTGCCATGTTGATCGTGGATAGTCCACATTGGGAAATGATCTCCACTTTTAAACTGGCATAGTCATCAGTGTCATCCAATAAGAGCACATTGCTACATGGAATTGCAAAGGACTGGATCTGTGTTCACGTCTGTATTCGTCACCAGCATGGTGATTCCCCACAACAAAGAGTAGAACAAATACAGATGTTATAGGCTGTGCCAGCATCCTCCTGTAAGGACGTTGCTCCTCTGAGTATGCAGGAAACAGGATGCACTACTAGCCTGGTGAGGAGCATTGCCTCAAGTAACCCCAGCAATTGAATAAGGAGTGAAATCCAGTTGGTGCAGCTGAGACAGAGACCTGCCATCACAGTGGGAAGATATTGTAGGGAATATCTATATAGGGGAATCTTCATTTTTTTTTTTTTATGTGAATTGAACTGAACATGATTTTGTGCAGTCGGTACTGGGTATTCTGAGGTCGCTGCAATAAACAACACAAAGGAAAAACATCTCAAAACTAAAGTGGCTAAGTATTCAGACCCTTTGTGTAACTGCTTCTTGTTTGATTGTCTTAAGATTTCTCTAGAACTTGATGGTTTTCCATTAATTAAAAAGACATAAATCTTACACAGGTCCATAAGATCCAACAATTCATAGTGCATAGTGCAAGATCACACCACATCCATGACCGTGAACATTTTGCTCTGCGAGCTTTATATACAGTATTTATATACAATCTCAGCAGTTGAGACAGTGGATTGCTTTTAGTTTCAGTTTTAAATGATCAGTTTACTAATAATTAATCACTTTACATAATTTTATAAACCTTAGTTATTACCTACAATGTTATATGAATTCATGTCCAGTATGTGATGACCTGCAATTGCACTGAAGCAAGATTTTATGACGCAAGGCATTCTGTAATGTAAATACTGCATTTTGCACAGGCTGGTCTGCGCACACTGCATGAAATGGGCCCAGAAATACGCCGGGCAATTTCAGGAGACCTCACTGCCGAGGAGGAGTTGGAAAAGGCCATGAAGGAAACAGTGTGTACTGCATCTGAAGATGATTTGTTCAGGGTGAAGGTATGAACTACTTTTTTATAAGTGTAATATAATGTGGGGCATAAAGGCTAGTCTGCATGACCTGCTCTAATAGAAAGGAGTCAGAACTCAAAGTGCATTGCAGGTTGTTGCATATGGAGCTGCGTCGGTGCAGACTATGTCTTCCACCGAATGCTCTTACAACTGGCACGTGAGCATCAGAACTGGCCCATAGAGCAATGGAAAAAGGTGGATTGATGACATTTTCTTTCACATCATGTGAATGGCCAGGGGTTTGTGTCGTTTACCTGGGGAAGAGAAAACACCAGAATCCAGGCAAGCCAGTGAAGGCAGTATGATGCCCTGGGTGACGTTCTGCTGGGAAACCGTGGGTCCTGACATATATGCGGATGTTGCTTGGACACCTCCCAATACATTGTTGGGTGCAGTCAGAGGAATGGGGGGGGGGACGGGACGGGTTGGGGGTCCTTTCTCATAACCTGCAAGGCTTAAAAGATCTGCTGCTAACATCTTAGGCTTAGATATCTCTTTCTTCGGTATTTGGGTTAACATAAAAATGTCTGCGTAACGTGACAAAAGAGTTCTCGGCCTCAAAATTCCCCAAGATGTCAATTTGATTGAATATATGTGGCATGTGCTGAAATGAAAAAAGTCAGATGCATGGAGGCACATCTCATAACCTGCAGGACTTAAAGAGCTGCTGCTAACATCTTGGGCTTAGACGTCTGTTTAGTTATTTGGGTTAACATAAAAAAAAAAACTAGGTTACTAGTGCCATAAGTCAAACACTATTGAGAAGAGTTATTTTATAAATAATAGAATGTATTATTAAACATCTGCCAAATGCTGTAGATGTAAATCTTGGTGCCAGATAGCACTGGTTTGTGGAGTCCATGCCTTGAAGGGCCAGTGCTGTTTTGGTGGCACAAGAGGAAACCTACATAATATTATGCAGGTGGTTTTAAACTTGTAGCTATGGCTGTAGGTACAGTATAATTATGTTATTATGTTATTAGTGAGTCAAAATGCAACTTTGCAAACATTCAGCACATAATAAGGGCAAGATGGCAGCACGCGCGGAGGCAGCGGCTCGAAGCTCTCGGACATACAGCAGCGGTTTTCTTTTGTTTTTTTTTAGTGTGTTAAGTTTACTTCCTTAGGCACTAAGTCAATGGTTACATCACGGATGAGCCGAACTGCTTAAAATCAGTAATCGATGTCAGGATTATGCCCTCAGAAACCTAAATTCCATCCCATTGGAGATTCTGTGCCCTGATGAGCCCAGCGGAATGATCATCATCCCATCCATGAGGTATTAGCGGCGGCATAGAGAAAGGAAGCAGAAGCGGGGCAGGAGAGCAGGCGTGCGGGCTTGGCTACAAGCTAATCCACACAGACCAACGCTTCTGAGTCCGTTTCTTATTAACTCCCGGTCACTCGTCAACAAGATGGACAAAATAAGACTAAGGATTACTTTACACTGCTCAAAACAACTGTGTGATGGTAATCACAGAGACTTGGCTGGATCGTGCTGTCCCCAACGTGGCTATCAAGCTAGCGGACTGCTCCGTTTATCGAGCCGATAGAATGGCTGACTCTGGGAAGAACAAAGGTGGAGGACTGTGTATATACGTTAATATCTGCAGAGATTATTAGGACACATCGTTCTCCTGACATTGAATACATGACTCTAAAATACCAGAGACAATAACATACTGGACCAAGTTTACACCAACATCCCAGGAGCTTATAAAGCTGCCCCATCGCCACACCTTGGCTTACCTGACCACAAAGAAATTACTCCATCTACAGACCTCTCATCTGTAAAACGAAACCAACTGTTCAAACTGTCCAAGTCTGGATTATGGAGTCTACTTCATGGCTGCAGGACTGTTTTGAAAATACAGCCTGGGAGTTGATTGCTAGCACATATCTGGAGGAATATAGTTAATCTGTTTTGGCATACATTGCTGTCTACACTGATACTATGCTAACCACCAAGACCAACAATTGTTCTCAAATCAAAAAAAATATGTTCTCTGCTTAGGGTGAGGAACACTGCCTACAGGTCGGGACAGGCTGGCTTGCAGTAATGCCCAAAAGAACTGAATTAGAGAATTAAAGAAGCCAAGCACAGATATCAGCAGCTCATAGAGGGCCACTTTGAAAAGAACTACTGTAGGAACAGATCACCAGAGGATGCAATCGCAATCACACTCCACACAAGCCTGTCTCATCTGGAGCATCCCAACACATATGTTAGGATGTTATTTGTAGATTTAAGCTCTGCATTTAATACAGTAGTACCCTGCAAACTAGTGAACAAGCTGAGCAACCTGGGACTAACCACCGCACTCTGTTCATGGCTCTTGGACTTTCTCACTAACAGACCACATAATGTCAGGGTGGGCAACCACACATCCTCCATTCTCACCCTAAATACATGCGCACCGCAGAGCTGTGTCCTCAGTCCAGCCCTTTACACCTTATTCACACATGACTGCAAACCCATCCACTCCCATACACCTGTTCCCAACACCATAGTGAAGTTTGCTGATCTCAGAAAACGATGAGACAGATTACAGAGAGGGGGCTTAACTGGAGCTGAAGATCTGTGCCCGAACCCAACGGGCCCCAACAGAATCCGACTTCATTTCTATAATTTTACACGGGCTCGGGCCAGGCTCAGGCTTGTGCGGTACATGAGTGGTCATCTGAGGCGTTTTGATTAGCGCGAGAAAGATGCAAAGACGTATGTTAAGGAGGTGAAACAGAGGCTTCCCACTGGCATTTACGTTTTTTTGGTTTACGTTCGAGTGATGAGATGTTACGATGTTACAGAGAACTTGTTTCATTTCTTTGTTCCGACTTCCACTTTTCCTATAGCCTATACGTTAGTTGTCAATACACTATGTTAAAACATAAAAATGACTCATACTGGGCAAAAGCTCATTTGAATAATGTCGGGCTGTAAACGGGTTCGGACTTTTTAAAAATCGTCAATCAAAATGTACTTGACGAGCTCGGGCCGAATTCTGTCAGGCTCAGGCATTGCCGGGCCTAACTTTGAACTTTTACAGCTCTAGGTTTAACATCTGGCTGAGTTGGATGCAAATTAAATGTTTTAGGATGTTGTGTGCGAATAGTGACTTAACACCACTAAAACAAAGGAGATTGTTGTGGACTAGAGGAGAGCAAGAAAAACCTTTTGGGGAAAAGAATTCCTTGGTCCGCACATAAAGTATTTTACATGGACCATTAACACTTCCCGGTTAGCGAAGAAAGCACAGCAAGGGCTTTTCTTCCTAAGAAAGCTCAAAAATGCCAATATACCCTCTTAGATCTTAGTAAATTTCTACAGGAGCATGATAGAGAGCATTCCCTGTCACTGCACCACAGTGTGGTACACCAGCTGCACTGCAGAGAAGCGGAGAGACCTGGCTCGGATAGTTAAGACTGCATAGAGGATTGTGGGAACCAAGCTCCCCAACCTCAACACGGTTTATGCTAGCCGTCTACACAAACGAGCTAGCAATCATCAACGATCCAATCCATCCAGGACACAGACACATGCACTGAAACGCATTCACACACCGGCACGCACATAGCTGCTGAGAACTGATGGCGGTTATAACAACCTCAGCTGTTTGACCCACTTCTCTATGCTGCTGCTAATGCACACAGACACTTTACTGCACCAAACACTTTACGCCAGGACTGTGTTACTGCACTTTTTGCACTCTACTGTTTGCACCAAGATCCAGGTCCCACTTCACATACATTCCATTGTATATATTGTTATGTTATTATATTTGAGTTCAATTATCTTGTGTTTATTCTTACGTTTATTATTGCTGCTGGTCTCCGAGAGCTACTAAACAAATTTTGTTGCATCATTACAATGATAAAGTCTCTTCACTTCCTCTTGTTTGGTTAATAACATATTTAGGTGTGTGGTTTCATTATATGTGTATTTGCATTCATTGTGTGGTGATCAAGTCTCCTTTTCTTTGCGCAGCGATCAGATGGTTTCTTTAAAAACCACATGAATTATTATCATCAGAGTGATGACTGCACTGATTTTCCACCATCCTTCACCAGTCAGCGACCATTGCACATCAGCAAGTCAGGCAGCCCTGGTGAGGGCAAGTCACCATCTCGTGAAAAACTAGTGGACTCCACCTTCACACCAAGCAGCTACTCCTCCTCAGGTTCCAATGCCAACATCAACAATGCTAACAACACATCCATTAGCCACTGCTACCCATCCATTAGCACAGTGGATGGGCACACCAGGCCCCTGCTCATACCTGTACTACTCCCGTGTTCATCATGGTCCTTCCCCGACAAAAGGTATGTCCAAGAAGGAAGTATAGTGACTTTGTATATGCATGAAAAGCTACAAAGGAAATTTCCCCACTGTGGGACGAACAAAGGTATAACTATGGTATGGGACTTCTATAACCCTGTGTATTGGACTCCAGTCTGTGTCTTTGTGCCTTTCTCTTTGTGCCTTCTTCAGGTTTCAAACCTGATGGTGGCATTTATGTGATTTGTTACAGTATTAGTCAGTTTGTCTAATGTGCATATAGTTATGACTAACATTTCTACTGTACATTACAGTAGAGAGTGAAAACTCTGCTAAGGGACAAAGAAGAGAAGCAGGGATGGAAATATATTAGTAGAATTCTTTTGTTTATAATGTCAATTCTTTTATTTTAGTTACATTAAAGTGTAAAAAGATAGACAAATGAAATTCTTATACACTCACCTAAAGGATTATTAGGAACACCTGTTCAATTTCTCATTAATGCAATTATCTAATCAGCCAATCACATGGCAGTTGCTTCAATGCATTTAGGGGTGTGGTCCTGGTCAAGACAATCTCCTGAACTCCAAACTGAGTGTCAGAATGGGAAAGAAAGGTGATTTAAGAAGTTCTGAGTGTGACATGGTTGTTGGTGCCAGACGGGCCGGTCTGAGTATTTCACAATCTGCTCAGTTACTGGGATTTTCACGCACAACCATTTCTAGGGTTTACAAAGAATGGTGTGAAAAGGGAAAAACATCCAGTATGCGGCAGTCCTGTGGGGAAAACGCCTTGTTGATGCTAGAGGTCAGAGGAGAATGGGCCGACTGATTCAAGCTGATAGAAGAGCAACTTTGACTGAAATGACCACTCGTTACAACCGAGGTCTGCAGCAAAGCATTTGTGAAGCCACAACACTCACAACCTTGAGGCGGATGGGCTACAACAGCAGAAAACCCCACCGGGTACCACTCATCTCCACTACAAATAAGCAAAAGCACGAGCTCACCAAAATTGGACAGTTGAAGACTGGAAAAATGTTGCCTGGTCTGATGAGTCTCGGTTTCTGTTGAGACATTCGAATGGTAGAGTCAGAATTTGGCGTAAACAGAATGAGAACATGGATCCATCATGCCTTGTTACCACTGTGCAGGCTGCTGCTGGTGGTGGTGTAATGGTGTGGGGGATCTTTTCTTCGCACACTTTAGGCCCCTTAGTGCCAATTGGGCATCGTTTAAATGCCACGGCCTACCCGAGCATTGTTTCTGACCATGTCCATCCCTTTATGACCACCATGTACACATCCTCTGATGGCTACTTCCAGCAGGATAATGCACCATGTCACAAAGCTCCAATAATTTCAAATTGGTTTCTTGAACATGACAATGAGTTCACTGTACTAAAATGCCCCCCACAGTCACCAGATCTCAACCCAATAGAGCATCTTTGGGATGTGGTGGAACGGGAGCTTCGTGCCCTGGATGTGCATCCCACAAATCTCCATCAACTGCAAGATGCTCTCCTATCAAATATGGGCCAACGTTCCTAAAGAATGCTTTCAGCACCTTGTTGAATCAATCCCACGTAGAATTAAGGCAGTTCTGAAGGCGAAAGGGGGTCAAACACCATATTAGTATGGTGTTCCTAATAATCCTTTAGGTGAGTGTAAATTGCTCAGTAACAAACTCCTGATGAAAACTGATTGAATGAAGGCAGTATTTTGACACCAAAACTATTTTTAAAAAATAGTCAAAAAATCCTAAGAATAGCTGACAAAAGTAGGTTTCAATTATTATGCAAAATGAATAAATAAAGAAAAGTATTACATTAGTAGGTGAAAATAATTTCACTGCAAGAATATGCTAAGTGTTTTTCAGCTTATTATGTTAAAACAGAAAGTAAGGCCCGCATTCCACTGAGCCGAATCTGCTCCCGAATCTAGACCGATGCATTACGACTGGGGAGCCGAGTAGAGGATGGTAGCAGCTGCTTTTGGGCTCTCTATGAATTCTGATGTGGTCGTCAGAGTCGTTATGGTCGGGAGGATAACAGGAGCATGTTTAAAACATTAATGCACATTAACGCTTTGTTAATGCCTTGGTATTCATAAGCACCTGTATCATTTCCTTATTGATTTTTAAGCCCATGTATCCTTATCGGTTTTTATCACCACCTTACCTGTTTGGTTGTAGCGCAGCCACATAAGGTTATGTATATAAATATATATAGACATCAATATAAATATATACGGTATGTCACAAAGGTGAGTACACCCCTCACATCTCTGCAAATATTTAGTTATATCTTTTCATAGGACAACACTGCATAAATGACTCTTTGACACAATGAACAGTAGTCAGTGTAAAGTTTGTATAGCAGTGTAAATTTATTGTCCCCTCAAAATAACTAAAAATACAGCCAATAATAGCTGAACCCCTGGCAACAAAAGTGAGTACACCCCTAAGTGAAAATGTACAAATTGAGCATAATTAGTCATTTTCCTTTCCCTTTGCCATGTGACTCATTAGTGTTACACTGTCTCAGGTGTCACCAGATATCAGGTGAGTTAAATTTGGTATAAAAGCTCTTCCACTCTCTCAACCTGGCCACTGAAAGTTCAACATAGCACCTCATGGTAAAAAAAAGCACCTAATGACCACAAACAGACCTCCAAGATGACCACTGGCTGGCTAAAGAGGCTGAGGGTAAAGGTGATTGGCTGGCCAAGCATGTCTCCAGACCTAAACCCCATAGAACACCTCTGGGACATCCTAAAAAGGAAGGAGGAGCACAAGGTGTCAAATGTCAACCACCTCCGTGATGTTGTGATGGAGGAGTGGAAGAGGATTCCATTGGCAACCTGTGAAGCTCTGGTGAACTCCATGGCCAAGAGAATTCAAGCCGTGCTGGAAAATGGTGGAAAACACCTGGTTACATTCTACTCACGCCCCCCTGGCCCATCCAACTTATACTAGCATTACCACTAAGTACAGATTTTCCCCTATTCACTGAAAAGCCTGACCCATGGGACACTCACCGAAAGCCTGACCCATGGGACACTGACAACAAGGAGGAGCTACTGAAGTTAATGGCCGCATAGCCACGCACCACCTCTAATATCCTGAGAAAAAAAATCAATAGAAAGACACAAAATTTAATTATCAGGTGGACCAGATGCTGAAGGACAACATCATTGAACCTTCCTGTTCACCTTGGTCATCTCCTGTAGTGCTCGTTCCGAAACCCGATGGGTCTTGCCATTTTTGTGTGGGCTTCAGGGAACTAAAAAGTAAGACCAAACCGGATGCTTATCCAATGCCACTGTTTCACAACATCATTGAGTCCCTGGAAGGCGTCTCCTGGTTCAGCACGTTGGATCTGCAATTCGGTTACGGCAGGTGGAGATGGAGAAAGAGAGCTGAGAAAGACCACCTTCATCACCCCTAAAGGCCTCTATCAGTTCCTGCCCATGCCATATGGTCTCAGAAATGCCTCTGCCACCTTCCAGAGGTTAATGAAGAAGGTTCTCCCCGACCTGAGAGGAAAATGCTGCTTCGTTTACATCGGCAACATCATTATTTATTCAAACACGATGGAGCAGCACTCCGAACATCTTAATGCCATGATGCAAAGACTCACCCAAGCCAACCTCTCCTTAAACATGAAAAAATTTTATTTCTACAAGAGACAGCTGAAGATCCTGGAACACATCATCTCAGAGGAAGGTGTACATATCAACCCTGCGACCTGAAAGCCTTACAGCGGTTCCTGGGTCTCGCCGGATCGTACCACATGCTCCACTGAATCACCTGAAGAAAAAAGGAGTGAAATGGAAGTGAACTGATGAGTGCCAAGCTAGCATGGACAATCTTAAGCAAGCTCTTTAAAACCCACCCGTGCTCATGAAACCCGATCTTAACCTACCTTTTCAGTTGCACACAGATGCCAGTGAGGTGGGCCTGGGAGTTGTCCTAACCCAAGAATCAGTTGAAGGAGACTGAGTGATCGTTTACGCTTCCCAGAGCTTAAAAGTGGCGGAGCAGAATTACTCGGCAAAAGAGTGTTTGACTGTTGTCTGGGCTACAAAAAAATGGAGGCATTACCTTGAAGGCAGGGCTTTCAACGTCTTCACTGAACATGCTGTCCTGTCATGGGCTTTTAACTGCCCAAAAACCAGCTCACGTTTCACCTGGTGGACGCTAAAGCTGCAACAGTTCATCTTTCTGGTCCATCACCGAAAGAGCTGCCTAAACGTGGGTCCTGATGCCCTGTCCCATGCACCACCGCCGCTGAAAATGGGTACAGCTCCCTGTTTAATCATTTCCGCCATCAAGATTTCCTCCGACATACCCAGTGACCTGCACAAAATATCACAAGCCCAACAGCAGCCCAACTACTCACTGAAGATCACTCAAGGAAGGTGCAAGACCGAAAAATCTCCTTTGAGCCTCACCAGGGGGTGTTATATCGTTGCGTTCCACTGAAACAAGGGGAGAAGTTCCAGCTGGTGGTTACCACTCACAGAGGTTTTTGTACTACTTCTATGATAACCCATTGGGTGGATATCTGGGGAGGCTAAAAACCCTGCTGGGGCTTCCAGACGTTGCCTGGTGGCCCTCTGTTTGAAAAGATGTGTGTTTTTATGTTAAGACTAGTGACATCTGCCAAAAATATGAACTAGAGAACACCAAACCCAGTGGGCTGTTACAAAGCACAAAAGTCCCTGAACCAGGTCACACTTTGGGACTGGACATAATGGGTCCATTCCCTTTGAGCAAAAGGCAAAACACTTACCTACTAGTGGTGGTAGACTACTTCACTAAATGGGTGGAGATTTTCCCCCTGAGGGACGTGAAAACTCAAAAAATCGTGAAGGTGCTGCGGGAAGAAATCTTTACTAGATGGGGTGCCCCCAAGTACCTAATTTCTGACCAAGTTCCACAGTTCATGTCCCAACTACTGGCAGAGCTTTGCAGGACCTGGGGCAGCGTCCAGAAGCTAACCACCAGCTACCATCCACAAACAAACTTGACTGAATTAATAAAGCGGACAAGGTAAAAACCATGATAGCGTCATACATCGGACAGCATCATCAGAACTGGGACCAGTAGTTACCCGAGTTCTGCTTCGCTATTAACTCACCCCAACAATTATATGCTCTCTTTTTTAACTGTAGGACGATTGCATAACCTGTAGTCTTTTCTGAATGTAGCATACTTAATAACATTCAATAGACAGTTAACAAAATCAAATTTTCTGCAATGTTGTACAATTAGTATTAGCAGTCTAGGAACGGCAATGCAGCGATATTTCAGCATAGCAACATAGTCAGTAAAATTTAGGGGTGCTCCAATCAGGATTTTTGGGGCCGATCACCGACCTCCAATCACTAGAAGCTGTATCAGCCAATACCGATACCGATCACCGATTACAGGGTCTACTTGAAGCCATATCATGTAACATTATTTATTAAACTATATCTAACAACAATGTAAATTAAGTATTGTAATTACAAGAAGAGGAATATCATGAATTGACAACTGTATTTATTGGCAAGCAACATGTGCAACATTGTCAGCTTAAAACATAGCAGCCTGTGCTTGGCTGCTAGAGTTTGACAAATACAACTTTCGTGTAGATTGTATAAAATTAAATTAAATAACAGACAAGTGGGGATGTGAGTCGCCGAAAGTTCTGCAAGGTCCGCAAGCATCCGCGAGGGCGGGCAAAAAAGATGGAAACGTAATCACAGCGCCAAAAACTTGCAGTGAATCGTAATGAACCGTACTTGCGTCCACCGAGCGAAACCGCGTAGGTAAGGTAAGGGGTATTACCGGTAGCCGAGTGGCGGCGCGCGAGTTGCTGAGCTCTCCCGCTCTCTTAGCGCTAGCCACCTTTGAAAACTGCTCATGTTCCTGACTAACCTTAAAATGTCTTATGAGGTTTGTTGTGTTAAAATGCTTTGGGTGCTTCCAGCCTCAGGGAATTGGCTTGTTACACAGGTTGCCGATTGCTAACATATTATCTTTTTCACACAACACGTAGAATCGCCAGTCCGACGAAGCCATTTAAGCAGCGCCAGGCCATTATAGAGACTGCCGATCAAACTCCCCAAAGCAATTATCGGCTGATTATGATCGGCAACCGATCAATCAGAGCACCCCTAGTAAAATTATTGCTAAGAAAGAACTTAAATGAACACTGCTGTCAATAATTACAAACACATGTATTGTAAAAGCATGAAAGCAAGAATGACCTAAATATTGCAGATTTTTGCTGTAAGGAATGCTGAACACTCTGTCTGCTTAATTACGTCCTGAATACAGGTCACATGACACAACGTCTTACTTACACTTTTCTTAAAGGGGCCACAACCCAATTATATACAACAGTAACGAAACAAGAACAAAAATTTAGCTTGAATGAAGAAACAAAATAAAATCTTCAATATCAATGTAAGAATCTTGTCCTAAGAAAATGACTCGTCACATAAATCCACACGAGGCTGGTTTCACATCGCTCATGCTTTTCAAATGGTAAAAGGTGATAAGAAAAGCTTGATTTCAGTCATAAAGAGCAGAAAATTTTGAAAGTAGTCGAAATGTAAAATCAGTAATAGTACCCCGGAAAAGTAACAAAACTGAACAATATATGCGATAACTAGATGTTGTTACTTTTTTTAAATAGTGCATAATAGTCAGTAGCATCATTTTAATTTCTCTTTATGACGGTAGTGTTGTTACCGGTTTCATTATCATTTATTTAGGGGTCAGTAGAACATAACCTGAACAGCTGGCTATTGAAATGTTATTATGTCGATATCAAGTCCTTACTGCTCGTATTACTTGTATCAAAATATCCTGGAGCTTCGTTTTCATGTATTATTTAATTACTTTACATTGTTAATGACTTGAGGGGGGGAGGGGCGGTCACTACTGAACTGGAAGTGACTGCAACAGCAGGTCTGTAGCAAACTTGGCTCAGTGGAAGAGGAGCCTAACAGAATGACACCCAGGTTTACATGAAGCCCCATCCACCATTTCCAGGATCAGTGTGTCACACTTGGGACTGTTATGCATGTTGAAATGAACCTTTCTTATAGCCTATTTTTTTTTCTTCTTGTGTCTATGTTCAGCTCAGACTCGGATGAATGTCATTTCCCAGCAATCTCTCGAGGAGAAGCAGCTAATGATGAAATGCATGACCAGATGGTTACAGAGAATGAACGCCAACATGAGAAGGACCTGCTCTCCACTAAAATGTAACTCAGTTTCCCAATATTCTCCATTATTTGTATTTCTATATTATATTTATTTCTTTTACGTTTGGCAGGTTGGTGTTGCAGAATGACGAGTGTAAGCAGTTAGCTGTGATGGAAGAGACAAATGGGGGTGGGGACAGAAGACCATGGAAGTTTCCCCCACAAGCTGTTCTCTGTCCAACTGCACTAAGTAATATTGCACACACACGAACAAATGAACAGACGGTCAACAAAATCAATCTGGTTTGTTAACATAAAATTGTAATGGTTGAAACGTTTCATGTGCCCCACTCTCTCACAGGTCGACGATCTTCCTTTCATCTAGAGTGTCTAAGGAGACAGAGCAGAAGTGAAACGCCACATAAAACAGCTTTGCCCCTGAACTTTGTCCAGCAACAGGTGAAAAAGTCACAGATTCAAAGGTTACTATATAGTCTCGTGGAAATATTGGAATGGGAAGGCCAATTTTAATATTTTTGCTATACAGTGAAGACATTTAGATTTGAGGTCAACATTTCAGCTTCCACTTTCTGATATTTACTGTGTTAAATCTTAGTTGAACCATACAACATGGCACCTTTGCATTGAAACAGCCTTAAAACAAATTAAAATCCATAACACTTAATATTAGCTTGATTATCCCTTGCTTGCAATAAATGAATCAAGCCAGTGACCCAGTGGCATTCCTGAACCGATACATGCCTTTTTTATGATGACTGCACCACTTCTTTCAGTCCTTGTGTATTTTGGATGGGTTCCACTTTTTTCGTAATTTCTTGCAGACATGACAATGTCTGGTCATTTTGGTCATTTGATTGATTTGGCCAATCTAAACCCTTCCTGTGTTCTCCCTGATAAAGTCCAGTGTTGTGTTGCAGTGTGCATTGCGATGTTGTCTTGCAGCATAATAAAGTTCCTCTCAGTTAGATTAGATCCATTTCTCTGTAAATCATCAGACAGAATGTTTCTGTAGATTCTCAAATCATTCTTCTGCTCAATCATGAGTTCCATGTTCAGTAAAGATCAGTGAGAATATTTCAGAAGCAGCCATGCAAGCCAAGACATGACTCAACCTCCACCATGCTTCACTCATCAGCTTGTAAGTTCCAGATCAGGAGCAGATCCTTTCTTGCTCCATACTGTACTTCGGCCTTTCCATCACTTTGGTAGATGGTAAACTTGGTTGCAAAACTTTCGTGGCACATATTGGATAATTCTTTGCTAATTCTAATCTCGTCTTCTAAAGTAAATAAATTGTCGTTTTTTTTCGAAGGGAGGATTGTGATACAGTACGAAACACGGCTGCCATTTTTTTCTGCTACGTAAAGATTTATCATTTCACATAAAGTTTAGTCTTCACAGGCTAAATGCAGGGCTCAAACCAAATGTCTTTAGTCTATAGCAAAACAAAAGAGTTGGCCCTGACATTCCAATGTCTTGGAACTTTCCAAGAAAATTTGTTTCAGCATTTTGAGTGTTTTATCACAATCAAATGATTATGCAAGTAAATGTAACAACTAATGTAAGGTTTCTGTCTTTTTGAATTACAGTGGAACCTTGGATTACGAGCATAATTCGTTCCGTAAGCGGACTCGTGTTCCAAAACACTCGTAAACCAAATCAAATCTTCCCATAAGAAATGATGAAAACTCAAATAATTCGTTCCACAGCCCGAAACAATATATAAAGTAAAAATAAAACAAATGAACCTGCACTTTACCTTTAAAAAAATTAAAAATAAATCCCGACAGATAAGTGTTTCCGTTTGTGCACGCAGGCGCCCTCCACCCACCTTGCTTTTTAAGTTTCACAAAAAACACACACACAACGGAAACACTGTTTTAACGGGAAAAAAAGAAATCTCTCTAATGACACTCGCGTTAGTGCAGACTAATGGAATCACTGGTGTAAAGTAAAAAAAAAAAAAAAAAACCAAAATGAACCAGCACCTTACCTTTGAAAAGAATCGCGACAGAGCAGAGTTTCTGTGTGAAGCCGGAGAGGGGGGGTGTAAAGGTGAGACTGTGTGTGTGTGTGTCGGTGTGTGTGTGTTGGTGTCAAAAAACTCGGCACACGTAAACCAAGGCATGCTCGTTTTTCAATCAAAATTTATTAAAAATCTTTGCTCGTCTTGCGGAACTCTCGTAAACCGAGTTACTCGCAATCCGAGGTTTCACTGTATATGTCTGGCGTACATTTCAAGCCCTGATTTATTCATTTTTTCCAATGCTGATCACATAAATTCAAAATGAAGGCAAAATAATAATTTGCTGCCAACACTACCAACTGTAACACTCTGATGTCTTGGCATGTGCGAGCTGGCATATTGTTTCCAAAATAAGAATGTCAAAGCTTCAAAGATATCTCTAAGTTTTTCGGTTCTAGCATAATCACTTGCCTGTTTTGCGGATCACCTTCAAAACTACAACAGCAATTGTTCGTACAATAGATTTGAGAACATGCTAGAATGTACTGCATTATCATTTGCTAAGAAGAATATTTGTTATTGTTTGATGAATGTAGTGTATGTGGTGAAGTCCGCCATGTGTGGTTTCTTTCTTTTCTCGCCATGTTTGTTAGACAACTGATTGGCTTTTTGTTTATTGTCAGTGTGTGAAAGTGTTTTGCCACTGTTGGTACACTGCTACAAGAACTAATGTAATGAACTGATTATTTGTGTCTTTGTTATTTGTTTCTGAGTAGAATGGTGACCTTCTTGTTTTTCCAGTCTTCAATGAAATTGGGCAATATTCTGACCAGTGACCGAATTGTTTTGGAATTTCATCAATAAGAACTTTATGAAGCTTTGCCCTATTTGCATCATAATGACAGAAGTAATGCATGAAGCCTGTATTTATTCACTTTTCTCTCGCACTGTGTTCTTGCAGTGGGGTTCGATGCAGACAGCAGACATGGTTGCTCAGCCTCCTACAAATAAAAAGTAAGCACCTTTGCTGGGGTGAAACGATTTGCTGTTTTGTGTGAGGTAAAGAAATGTGCAACTAGCATGAACCAATTTCAAAAGCTCTTAGCAGCAGAACATCTGCAGACTGACCTCTCAGTTCTTCAGCTTGTGTTGGCTTTATCACCAAGAGTGCTTCCAAAAGGGGTGAGCCATCTGCCTTAAAGTTCTGCAGTGAGGATGTGTTTACACTCACCTACGAACTGACCAAGAGAAAGCTTTTGAGTTTGCATGTGGAAGTGCTAGGACTAGTGGTGCTTTCACAGCTACAGGCTTCAGTCTGTTCAAATTAACCTCTCTTGTTCATTTTCCCTCTTGGTGTGGTTTGTTTTGTCTGGTATGAACACAGTAGTCACACCCAGGTGTAACACAGTAGTCACACCCAGGTGTGGACCAAACAACTGCAACCAGACCGATCCAAATCAGCTGGCAAACACTGGTGCGGTCCTCCTATTGAGGAAGCATACCGAACCAAACCACGACCAATGTAGATACCCGAGGGCTCTTCTGAAACATTGTAATCTAATTAGTGTGTCAGAGTTCAGTAGGATTAATGCACTTTAATTGTCTTGATATGTGTCTTTTGGTGAGTCAGGTGCTTCAACATGCTGTTCTCCCACAGTAGCCACACTTCACTTTCAAACAATGTGATTTGCCTAAAGTAGCAAATGCAAGCAATGAATAACCACCAGGCCAACAACCAACCCTTGTAGGTTAACCTACATCATTAAATAGTTTCTCCCATGTCATACAATGCACAACACAAGATCTTCTTCCTTTATTTTCTTTTTTTGTTCCCATCGCAGAGATCTGACCAATAAGAGAAGAGGAGGGTTTGCATGTGATGCATTTTGATGCACTTTGATGATTTTTCTCTCTATGATAAGAATCAAGCCAATGGGAAAATCCTACAAGTTTACAAACGCTTTGGGTTCGAGCATGAGTCTTGGCTTTGTTCCTGGACCTCGGTCTGAACTCTTTTATAACAAGAACACTTTTATAACACGGAGAAAGCCACTAACGTTCATTGACATTGATTTAAGCCAGCCGGCCCAACGTAGGGAGCCTTGGGAGATTGAGGTATACACCCCTCATAAGTGACCATCGGCTTTTCCGTGGGATTGGACCAGGTGGGCTGGCCTTTGGTCTCCGCGAGCATGGGTGAGCCTTGGGTGTCTCCGATCCTGGCACAAGTTAACTGGGATCTAATTTATAATCAATTTTATACAGCAAAAAAAATAATATGAAATGATAGAACAGAATCTCTGCTAATATCTGGATTCGTTAAACAACGGGCCGATAGTATTAAGGTTATTTAAAGGGAATAACTCTTAATGTTTTGTTGCTGTCCAAAATCACCAAACTGTTTTGCTGTTGTGTGTTTTGCGTCAGTTTCTTCTCTTTCTGGCTCAATTCAGTTAACAAACCATGATGATTGACTGGCCCAATGTAAGAGCTTCTATTTTCCCTGATTAAGTCCTTTTGTGTGTTGTGCTGCACCGTGTTTTTCGTTGTTGTCTTGCTGCATAAGGTTCCCATCAGTTAGACTGGATGCATTTCTTAAATATGAATGCTTTTTTTTTCCATAGTCAGCTATTTGGTCTTTATGGTTTGGTTGATTGTTTTTAACAAGGCTTCACAGGCTCAGACAAATGGGTAGGTTCAACCAGAAGGCGTTGTTCTAAATCGTTTAGAGCATACAGACGTAAATATCAGACAATGAAAGCTGAAATTCTGATCTGTTGTTCAGATGTCCACAATGAATAGGATGGATGGATGGATGGATGAATGGATGGATGAATGGATGGATGGATGAATGGATGGATGGATGGATGGATGGATGAATGGATGGATGGATGGATGGATGGATGAATGGATGGATGGATGGATGGATGGATGGATGGATGGATGGATGGATTTTCTCAGCAATGAACTGCAGTGTACCATCAAACAGAATCGCAAACTATAGTGCATATCATGCCGGAGTTGGCTATGTGCGATTTGCAATAACTTAATAAATACATTTAAAGTCGCCGGTTTAAATAAAGTTGCATTTTAAATTGGTTCATCACAGTCTGAGGCAACGCGACCTGTAATAACCTGACACTTCTTTAACAAAGTTCTTTCTCTCCCCACACAGGTGTTGATATCACAAATGTTGGACTGCTTCTCACCAGACTCCTCAGTCATCAAAGTGGCCGAGCAGGAGCTGGCTGCTACAGGTGACATGACCATGGAGCTGATGGAAAATGTGAAAGATTGCATACTCAATGCCAGTGGGCCTCACAGCCCAAATAGCAACGTCCTGCCATACACGCACTGCAGCAATGGAGTGAGAACCAGCCAGGGACAAAAACGAGCCTGGGAAATAAAGGTTAATGAGAAGGACGTGGGAGGACTGCAGGGTTCTGAGCAAGGTCCAATGAACAATAAGCTAGTAGTTGATGAGGACATGGAGTGCGTGACAAGCTTGTAGGGAGAACTTCAGCACAGAAGACCTTTGTTTCACCAGACTGTCATCCTGTCAAGAGTTACCCGGCTCTGTCTGAGAGCACTAGAGCATCTCTTAAGCCAGAAATGTATCTTTAAACCCATAGTTATTATAGGAGTCTAATGCAATTTGACTTAGCTAAAATGAAAAATTTTCTTCTTTTTCTTCTTTCTTTCTTTCTTTCTTTCCTTTCTTTCTTTCTTTCTTTTCTTTCTTTCTTTCTGCGTGAATGGCTGCGAGCAAATTTGTCTAGTATGTGAATGTGTGCGTGAGAAGGGAAAATGTGTCTATATAAAAGTGCCTCTTAGAACCTTGACTGAGTAATGATGCAAAGACAAAAAGACAAAAAAAGACTTCAAACAGGAAAAGCAGAACTCTGCTTGTCATACATACTTTTTTCACTTTGTCATCCGGGAACGATCGGCAGCAAAGGGCCATTTGCAAAGTCTTAGTGAAGGTTTAAACTTTTGGGCTGGTGCGTCTTCAGCTCATGTACAAAATGTGGCCGGACGCAGCTTTTGCTCTGTTCCCCCATTTCCCCTCTTTTTTTTTTTTTTTTTTGTTGTTGTTGTTGTTGTTGTTTTTCATTCCTTTAGCGGACAATGCCACTGAAAAAAGAAGCAGTACACACATGCTCTAGCCAGACGCCTCCTCCAGGCTCACGGTCCAGTTTAAATTGTAATTACACTTTTGATTATTCTTTGGCCCAGGCTTGTGCGAGTTGAGCGGTTAGCAAACAGCACACATCACACGGGCAAAGCTTTGCCCTAATCACGGAAACTGAAAGAAAAGACAGTGATGCGTCTGAGTATTTTGTATTTTACAGAGACAATTTCACCAATTTCGGAGTCACCGTTATGTAAGCTGATACTCATTTGCTGGACAAGTCATGGAAGTGGGCTGTTGATTTGATCAGCTGATCAGTTTGAGCTTCTACCTAAAGGTGCATACAAAGCTCCTGGAGATTCACATGTGTGTAAGTCAACAGGACTTACAGTGAATGAATTGATCGAACTGTGGTGTCCTGGGCTAAAGGTTTCATATAGTAAAAAAAAAAAAACACCCAAATATTAACTGTTTATGGCATTTATTACAATTTCTATAATTAGTGATGATCAGTAGTGTATTAGTTTAACTAGCGACATTGTTTTGCTCATTAGCAATCTAACACTCATATATATATATATAGATAGATAGATATATAGAGATATGGCACTATAAAGGATTCATTGATGACTATTAAAAAATGCTGTCCCTATATTGTATTATTATTATATTATTATTATTATTATTATTATTATTATTATTTATCATAACACCACAAAGACAACTGTACAAATGTCTTATTTTTGTGATTCTCAGTTTAATTGCTTGCCAAGGAGAATTTCCTTTTCTTTTTTTTTCCCTCTTTATCTAGCAGCAACAGAAACGATCCCCTTAATATTTTTCTAAGCTCTCCATTGTGTATAGCGCATTTATGCATATAATGATGATATAACGTCTCCAGGTGGTAGCGCCAGTCATCAGCGCAGGGCAGTAATGTTGCTCGAATGATTTAAATAAGGCGAACCCCAGTACTTGGGTGCCGTGGCACCTTTGTGCGTAAAGAAGAGCTGAACTAGAAATGCTGAAATAAAATCCCATTATATGCTCAGCAAGACTGAGTTTCCATAGTTATAAATAAACCAAGGATGGGATTAAGGTTCTTCTAAAGATCAAAAATTTCTCACTAAATTAAAGTTTTTCACCAAAACTAAATTGTGGTGTAATTACTCTTTAAAGTGTTTTTGTGTGAGCTTTTTTTTTTTTTTTTGGAGGAGGCTCGTGAAGCAGGAAAAAAAAAAAAAATGAAGAAGAATAATAAAAATCAGACAATTAGTACAGAAAATGTTGTACAGCCATCGCAAGTTTCCGTCTCTGTTTAAATAACTGTTAAGAGGCAGTCTGTGTCGAAATGCACCATATATCTGAATTCCTCCGACGGTTTATCCTTTTCATTTCCCATGGGCATTGCCCTTTTCTAATCCTTTGCCGGGGGGACCCCTTGTCATTTTCATTTGCGGACCATGCTCTGCTCTTTCAAGCTTTAAACTCTTTAGTATGTGAGATAGTAGAAGGAAGTTGTGGTTAATCCTATGTTTTCTCCCTACAGCTCTTCTCTATATCTCTGTCAATTATGCAGTGGAATGGATTTCACATAACTGTTAGAAGGTTCAGGTCTGAAATACATTTTGTCCATGCATGCTATATTCGATAATGGTATTTTAATAATGCTATATTTTCTTGCACTTGTGTTGTATTTTTGTAATGTAATTTATCCTGCTTTTAAGAGAACACAACCAGTGCCCGCACTGCTATCCCCTGTTTCTACTAAGGTGAATAAGATCTGTAGTACCGTGCCTAAGGTGCCAACACATTAAATGTATTTATTTATTTATTTTTCCTAGAGATGGTGTGTGTGCTCATTGGGGAAGCACTGTGTTGGTGTGTTTTGTTGCTCGTTGCCATAGGAGACGCGTGCTAAGGAACGACTAGCCCACCTAGACAATAGTATCAGAGGCGAATACGCAAAGATGCAAAGGCTTTTGTTTTCACCGCTGCTCCTTGCTGGTTGATAGATAGGCTGAAGATACTACTTAAGTACCCAGATGGCACAAACTGCCAAAATTATTTGATGTAGTGTGACCGTCCAAGTCGAACTCTTATTGCAGTTTAATTTTTAGACTACGTACAGTATATAAAAAGCATCTCTCCCAACGCCTGGGAGGAAAACTGCTAAACGACAATAATGGTGCACTTTGAGGAGACAGGAGAAACAAACATATTGTATTCAGGGACTCATGGGTAGCCTAGCATTTAAGATACTCTTTCCAGCATAGTTTAAACAACAGGGCTAAGTATATCATTAAAGCCACTATTATTATTATTATTATTATTATTATTATTATTATTATTAAACCATTGTTGTTGGTGGTGTTACTATTGTTCATGTTGTCTAAAATAATTTCACTTGGTTTTAGCACTGTATTCAATCACATTAACGAAGAAAGAATTGGTGATTTATTATGCAAATAAGGTGTTCAAATGTTCTAGGTAATATTGTTATAAGAAGATAATATGATGCCAGAGTGACTTATATGCTTATTAACATTTTGATGATTTATGAAATTAGAACATACTTAGTACAGCCTTTGTTATTCCATACATATCACAGTGAATTAAAAAAAAAAAAAAAAAAAAGTTTCATAAAAGAGGTCTGAAATTTAAACTCTGAATTAAACACTTCTTTTTGTTTGTTTGTTTGTTTGTTTGTTTGTTTGTTTTTCCCCAATATTCTGTGTTCTAAAGCTCCACTTTGGCAACACTGTATGTCTGTTTATAGCATTTTTATAGTGTTTTTTTTACAGCTGTTGTGGATGAATGTATTCCTCTCCACTGTAAGGAAATGTTTATGGTAAAATCTTGATAAACACGCAGCCAGTGTTCACCTACTTCCTTTGTTACTTTTGTGCCACTTTCTGCATCCGTGTCCTAACAAAACACAGGACGTAAAAACAATTCATGTTGATGGTCCGTACAGATCTCTCTCTTCGCTCGCTATCCCTTTCCTTAGACATACGCAAAACGATGCAAAGCTACGAGTGATGGTGAGCCCAGCCGAATCATCCTGTCCTGACGAAGCAGCATGGCGGCACCGACCACCAAATGTACCTGTGAAAATGTACCTCAATATGGTCAATTACATTACTGGAAGCAAAGACTGGGCCCAGAAAAGCTCGACCCAACTGGCATGTTGTAATGTCTGCGATCACTGTGAGCAATTAGTCAAATACAACAAACGTGCCACCGTCAGATGAGTCTATGAGCTTCTATACGTCATACTGTATGATGCTGTGTGTTCTGAAGAACAGTCTGCCATTCAGGTGGTTGCCAAGTGGCTGATAAAGCATTCCTTAAGGCTGATTTATGCTTGTGCACCTCCACGGAAATGTACCTACACGTCGCACCGACGCAACGGCAACAGTTATAATCGGGTAACAATGCATTTTCGGGTTTCTTCTACGCTTCCATTTCTTTTTCTTTCTTTTTTTTTGAACATCATCCTGACTATCTCCCCCCAAAGTCTTCTCTCATTTCTGAATTGCAATCATTTTAGTAAAAGTAACTGGGTTGTCAATATCTATTGGCTTAAACTCCAAAATGATCCGCTCAGGTTCATTTGCCATTATTTTTTTTTGTGGCCAAAAATACTCACCAGAGAGTAGTGACGAGACTCGGCTCAGTGGCACAGAAAGTCCACCGCCGACTAGTCGTGCGTGATGAGAGGTGAGTGCCGAGCAACACAGACACACCGGCACACGGGTAGAAATGGTCACGATGCTGTCACAGGCTCCACAGATACTTAACATAGGTGCAATAAATCAGGCTTTACATTTGCTACCAGCTGACTACAATGGCTAGCCAAGCTCTAAGAGAGCAGGCAAGAAGGGTTTAGGCTCTTTGTGAATTCAGATCCAACATCCATAGATGCCCCTCTAATTGGGTCTCTAGCAGATGTTGGCAGGAATTAAAGGAAGCTAAAGCAGAGAGCTTCCAGGATGGCAGACTGGCAGTTCCAAAGCCAGTCTATTCAATTCAATTCAATTTTATTTGTATAGCGCTTTTAACCATTTTCATCGTCGCAAAGCAGCTTTACACAATCAAAAGAATTGTTTACTTTTGTTAGAAATGTGAATGTGTATGAATCAACAAATAGTCAGATAGTCCCTGATGAGCAAGCCGAGGGCGACAGTGGCAAGGAAAAACTCCCTGAGATGGCAGTAGGAAGAAACCTTGAGAGGAACCGGACTCAACAGGGAACCCATCCTCATCTGGGTGAACAGAAGGCAGGAATTGATCTGCATTCATACTGTGTGTTAGGTGGCAGTTCAGTATAATAGTTGTTAATTGATGCTAATATGAAGTCCAGGTAGTTATTAGACGCTCAGGTAGATTTATAGGAAATTCCAGTCCTGAACTGTCGAGCGACTGTAGCCAAGTCTGCAGAGAAACGGCCGTCAACATCATGCGAGGCCAGAACCGCCATCCTAGTTACAAGAAGTCGGGCACCAGGATGAGTCAGGCAGGTCCAGAGGGCAGAGGGAGTCTGAATCAATGGCAGCTCAGGAACGACAGAGAGAGAGAGAGGTGGAGAGAGAGCGGGTGAGGGGAGAGCAAAAGAGGAGAGATAACAGTTCGGTATGGTCACAGTCACATAATGTATAATGTTAATGTATACTTAGTGTAGAGTGCAAGCAGGGACTCCGGCAGGACTAACTATAACAGCATAACTAAAAGGGAGGAGCCAGAAGAAAACACAGACATGAGGGGGAACAGAGATGTAAAGCGACCAATCACCTCACCGTCAACAAACCTGAGTGAACAATGAGAGTGGGGAGGACAGCATCTAAACATACCAGTTCACCAGAATACTCTACGTCCACGAGTCCCCCAGATCTGCTCCTTTACCTACTCTCTAGCCTAGACTTAAACACTGAGACTGTGGCTGAGTCCCAAACACTATTTGGAAGGCTATTCCATAACTTTGGGGCTTTGTAAGAAAAAGCTCCGCCCCCTGCTGTAGTTTTTATAAGACGCGGTACTGACAAGCAGCCTGCATTCTTTGATGGAAGTAGGCATGGCGGATCGTAAGACACTAACAGTTCACTCAGATACTGCGGCGCTAAATTTAATGCTTTATACGTCAAAAGTAGCATTTTAAAATCAATGCAAAATTTCACAGGGAGCCAATGAAGTGATGATAAGATAGGGGTGATGTGCTCGTATCTTCTGGTTCTAGTGAGGACTCTCGCTGCTGCATTCTGTACTAACTGAAGCTTGTTTATGCACCTAGTTGAACAACCAGACAGTAAAGCGTTACAATAATCCAACCTAGAGGTGATAAAAGCATGAACAAGTTTTTCTGCATCGTTTAGTTACAATATATTCCTTAACTTGACAATATTTCTGAGGTGAAAGAAAGTTATCCTGGTCATATTGTCTACATGAGCTTCAAATGAAAGACTAGAATCTATAATCACACCAAGGTCTTTTACTGTTGCACTAGATAGAACAGAAAGGCCATCTAAAATTACAGTGTGATCGAAAATCTTGCTTCTAGCTGCATGAGATCCTATGACTCGAACTTCTGTCTTATCAGGATTAAGCAGAAAGAAGTTAGTTAGCATCCAGTCTCTTATATCCTTTACACATTGCTCAACTTTAGCAAGCTGGTTTTTCTCATCTGGTTTTGCTGAGACGTATAACTGTGTGTCATCAGGCTAACAGTGAAAATTAATATCATGCTTACGGATTATGTTGCCGTGAGGAAGCATGTAAAGGGAAAAAAGCAGTGGGCCTAAAACCTGTCCCTGTGGGACACCAAACTCCACTAGTGAACATGCACAATAATCACCATTTAAATCTACATACTGATAATGATCAGTCAAATAGGATCTGAGCCAGGAGACGGCTGTTCCCTTAATTCCAATTACCTTTTCTAATCAGTGAAGGAGAATACTATGATCAATGGTGTCAAAAGCTGCACTGAGGTCCAGTAACACAAGCATAGTTACGCAACCCTGATCAGAGGCCAATAGGAGGTCGTTTACTACTTTAACAAGTGCTGTCTCTGTGCTGTGATGAGGCCTAAGTCCTGACTGATACACTTCATTTATGCTATTTCTGTGTAGATATGAGCAGAGCTGCTCCGCAACTATATTTTCCAGAACTTTAGACATAAAGGGGAGGTTTGATATCGGCCTACAATTAGACAGCTGACCGGGGTCGAGGTCAGACTTCTTATTTATCGGTTTAATAACTGCTAATTTAAAAGATTTTGGAACATACCCAATGCTGATTGAAGAATTAATTATTTTTCAACAAGGGTTCTGTTATATGTGTTTGAGAAAATGCATCGGTATGGGATCTAATATACAGGTTGATGAATTTGCAGAAGAGATGAGTGAAATTAGTTTTCTTCAAGGGGAGTAAAGTGTTCTAGGTTCCGATCTGACATGGTTAGTTTAACATCTGCATCAATTACATTGTCCGGTATTAAAGCCTCGATTTTATGCCTAATGTTTACAGTTTTATTATTAAAGAAGTTCATGAAGTCCTCACTACTGTATGTTGTTGCAGGGGTCTTATTTCTGGTTAATTTGACTACGGTATTAAATAAAAAATCTATGATTATTTTTGTTATTTTCTATAAGAGTGGAGAGATACATTGATCTAGCTATACTAAGAGCTTTTCTATAGTTCAGGATGCTCTCCTTCTTCCATGCTATTTGAAATACTAATAATTTGGTTTGACGCCATTTATGTTCTAATTTCCGAGCGGTCTGTTTTAAAGCACGTGTGTGGTCATTATACCAAGGAGCGAGTTTGTTATCTCTAATCATTTTCCTAAGCTATAACGAAGTGCTGACTCTAGATATTCATTCGCCTGATCCAGTTCCGTGGAGTCAGATGGCGATCCAATCAAAGTTGATAACTCTGGGAGATTACTGATGAAGCTCTGTGTGGTATTTGATGTAAATGTACGTTTAAGGCGTTAGCGCGGTGCTGTGCGTACATTATTACTATAACACGCTTTAATCGAGACAAGGTTGTGATCCGAGATAACTTCAGACTGTGGAATTGTGGTTATATTTCCTATACTCAATCCGAAGGATAATATTAAATCCAAAGTGTGAGCTGCTTTATGAGTGGGTCCTACTACACACTGATTTACTCCTACTGAGTCCAGTATGGACAAGAATGCTGTTCTCAGAGGGTCTTCTGGATTCTCAAAATGAATATTAAAGTCTCCAGCAATTAACGCTTTATCTACAGAAACAACAAGGTTTGAAAGGAAATCTGCAAATTCGCAGAGAAACTCCGAGTACGGCCCAGGGGGTCTGTAAATGATGATTAGCGGGATCAACTGCGCAGACTTAATATTTGTAGCTACACTTTTTATGTTACTACAGTATAGAGAACTTCAAATGCATTAAATTTGTGTCCGTGTTTTTGTACGAGAGACAGATTATGGTTATAAATAACTGCGACTCCTCCTGCTCTACCAGTTAGCCGAGGCTGGTGTATGTAGCTGTATCCAGGAGGACTAGCTTCATTTAGAGCCACATACTCGTCCTGTTTAATCCAGGTTTCTGTTAAACATAATATATCAAACTCCTGATCTGTGATAGTTTCATTAACAATAACTGCTTTAGATGCGAGAGATCTAATATTTAACAGTCCTAGCTTCAGATCAGAGGTGCGGCTGCACATTCAGTGTGGTCTGAGTTTGTGGTGTCTATGTTAATTAAATTACTAAAACAGACTTTCTGAGTCTTTCTAAATGTATGTTTAGCTCGGGGAACAGACACAGTCTCAATCTGATGAACCCTGAGTGACGACTCTATGCAGCTAGCAGACGGTTGGTTTAGCCTGTCTGTCTGCTCCCTGGCCTGGGCTCTGGATTGTCACCGATTAACTCGGCCTCTTCTGAGACTATGTGCTATACTGCAAGAAATGAGAGCAGCACCTTCCCGAGTGGGATGGACACCGTCCCGCCCTAACAGGCCAGTTTTGCCCTCAAAAGTCTTCCAATTGTCAATGAAGCCCACGTTGTTTTCGGAGCACCACCTGGACATCCAGCGGTTCAGCGACCATAACCTGCTGAAGCGCAGAAGAGGTGTGCTCCGGTGGGCTAGCCTTAGCGTTAGCTTTGGCTGAACGAGTATGCCGCCGAGTCGTCACCCACTCGCCCCGCTGTGAGGGCTCTACTGCCGGAGTCGGGGGATGATTATCTCCACCTGTGGCACCCAGACTTTCCGCTACAGGATTAACGCTGCTCTCGCGCTCTCTAACCCTCTCTAAAGTCTGGATGCGCTCCTCTAATGCTGATATCTTCCCCCTCAGGGTGCTAACTAACACACACCTATCACAAATAAAATGATCACTAATGACGGAGGAAGACTGTCTAAACATCCTGCACTCCACACACTGCAAAAGCTGAATAGTAGGCATTATAACGTACCTGAGTCAGAGTTTAGTCGTTTTGGAGCCGTTTAGACGAAGAAACTCGCGGGTTCTCCAAAAAGCACAAAAACGGAAAAAACACGAAGCCTAGTAGTATGAAAATGTAAAAAATTAGTTGCTATTAATGTTAATATTGTATGAACAAAAAGCTATATAATTTAAACGCTGATACGAACAGGAAACTTTCGCGGCAACGATACAAAAACAGGAAGCTAATGAATCTCATGAATCACAGTCTACTGTTTGGGACTCAGACGCATGTTGAAGGTAACTAAGGTTGAAGGTAGTAGAGCCTTTGTTTTCTGAAGGATAATTTGGAGGCTGTGGCAGTGGCATATGTTGTAAGAAAAATAACAGTAAGTGACATAATTCATAGTCAAATTAAGTGTAGTGAAACGTTCAATATATCTCATTCACTCCTTGAGAGAAATCATCCAATTACACACCTAGGACAACTTAAAAACCACACTGAAAATGAACAGAGCTAAAGTCAAGAAATAGTGAAAGAATGTCAGAATAAAGTGTGATGTGTGATGATGCAGCCAACATGTATCCAAAATAAACTCATGGCAACAGGCCTGGACAAAAATGATGGCACCCCTAGAAAATACTGAAAATAATGTGACCAAAGGGACATGTTAATTCAAGGTGTGTCCACTAATTAGCATCACAGGTGTCTACAATCTTGTAATCAGTCAGTGGGCCTATATATAGGGCTCCAGGTCGTCACTGTGTTGTTTGGTGACATGGTATGTACCACACTCAACATGGACCAGAGGAAGCGAAGGAAAGAGTTGTCTCAGGAGATTCGAAAGACAATGATAGACAAGCATGTTAAAGGTAAAGGCTATAAGACCATTTCCAAGCAGCTAGATGTTCCTGTGACTACAGTTGCACATATTATTCAGAAATTTAAGATCCATGGGACTGTAGCCGACCTCCCTGGACGTGGCCGCACGAGGAAAATTCATGACAAATCAAAGAGACGGATAATCCCAATGGTAACAAAAGAGCCCAGAAAGACTTCTAAAGAGATCCAAGGTGAACTTCATGCTCAAGGAACATCAGTGTCAGATCGCACCATCCGTCGTTGTTTGAGCCAAAGTGGACTACATGGGAGACGACCAAGGAGGACACCATTGTTGAAAACAAATCATAAAAAAGCCAGACTGGAATATGCCAAACTACATGTTGACAAGCCACAAAGCTTCTGGGAGAATGTCCTATGGACAGATGAGACAAAAATGGAACTTTTTGCCAAGGCACATCAGCTCTATGTTCACAGACGGAAAAATGAAGCATATGAAGAAAAGAACACTGTCCCTACTGTGAAACATGGAGGAGGCTCTGTTATGTTCTGGGGCTGCTTTGCTACATCTGGCACAGGGTGTCTTGAATCTGTGCAGGGTACAATGAAATCTCAAGACTATCAAGGGATTCTAGAGAGAAATGTGCTGGCCAGTGTCAGAAAGCTGGGTCTCAGTCGCAGGTCATGGGTCTTGCAACAGGACAATGACCCAAAACACACAGCTAAAAACACCCAAGAATGGCTAAGAGGAAAACATTGGACTATTCTAAAGTGGCCTTCTATGAGCCCTGACCTCAATCCTATTGAGCATCTTTGGAAGGAGCTGAAACATGCTGTCTGGAAAAGGCCCCCTTCAAACCGGAAACAACTGGAGCAGCTTGCTCATGAGGAGTGGCCCAAAATACCTGCAGAGAGGCGCAGAAGTCTCAGTGACAGTTACAGGAATCGTTTGATTGCAGTGATTGCCTCAAAAGGTTGTGCAACAAACTATTAAGTTAGGGGTGCCATCATTTTTGTCCAGGCCTGTTCCATGAGTTCATTTTTTTTTTATAATTCTGTTGAAGCATGGTTGAAAAGCAATGACTGACATTCATTGGTTAAAATTAATAGAATTCTTATTTATTATTACTTTTGTCAGATTAAAGTTATTTCTGTGACCATTGTGAGTTTTTCTTTCATTGACCGAAGGGTACCAACAATTTTGTCCACGTGTGTAGATATACCTTGATTATTGAAGTACAGCTGATGCCAGTTATGTCTCATTTGACAATGCATTTTACTCCAGAATTCATTAATGACTCTTCTCATATATCTTCCCATCATCATTGTAGTTTTTGAGTGACTTGTAGTTTCTGAAGCACTGGCCTATAAAATATTGCTCAGGAATTTGTGATACTGTGCAGTCATGTCAGGATCCCCAATGAAACTTCACACTCTGTTTACTCCCTGCAGATGATTACAGACGATTGGTGTGTGGTATCGAGAATGAACTTTGGTAGTGGATACCGCAGAGTGTACATGTACATGTTATCAACAATGCAGAGTGAAACATAAACAGTAAGAGACAAAGAAATGTAGTGCTTTTCATTTAAAGAGTCCAAACAGCAGCATCTTCTCACTGTAGCTAATTATCAGACACACCTTGCGTCAGCAGTTCTATGGACCTGCCGATGGCGGGTAGAGGGTCCTGCTGGTGTAGTACTATGTGCATAGATTGCAAGCAAGCCAAACAGAGCAGACAGCACTTTTGTTAAAGATGTGGCCTAACACGTTCGCGGGCATGCTGCAGGGCCTTCTCTGCACGCAATGTAGTTGTCGATGGTGCTGAAAGTCCTCTGCTTTTTCCTTGTTTTGTTTGAGCGCGGTGCAGACCAATGTAAAGAGGCACTGGCTTTCAAAAGCCCACCATTACAGCACAGTTTGCACCTGACAACGAGAACATCTCATAATGCCTGGAGAGTCTGTCTGCATTTCCATGTTCAACTCCACCTCTGTGAACCAAAGAAAATAAAACGTCCTGCAGTGTGAGAAACCATAGTGTTATATGAGGTGACGGTCTTTCGCTCTTGCCAGCCACTGTAGAGGAGCATGGCTGGTAACTAGAGTGAAGTGGCAACCTTATAGATATGTTTTAGTTACTGCATGGCCTACTTAATGGCAAGACCCTCCCTCTCCATAGCTACATGGTTTCAAGTTTACTACTCACGTACAGGACTGGATGTTCTTCGGTGCAGTCGAATGCCTCTGACAGGATCGGCTTGGCGTCTAGTCTCGGAGGTGTCTATGTGAACCAGGAATGGGCAATCACAGTCATGTTTCTGGAGGATGAGGGAACTGGTGAGGTGGGCTTTTAGCTGCTGGAAAGCTTTCTTCTCCTTTTCCATCCAGCGGACCTTTTTTTCTAAGGAGATCTAAAAGGGGTGCTGGCAGCAGGGTCTTCTTAGTGTAGCTCATTATCATGCACAGTCTCTGAAATGTCAGCAGTTCTACAGGGCTTCCAAGAGCAGGTGCACGGGACCAGCTGGCATAGTATTTTGTGCATTGAGTCCTTGTAGGGCAAGCAGGTGAGCCGACCAGGGTGACATAAGGTGCTTTGTTTGAAGAGGTAGCGGGGTGCGATTGCAGGCTGCATTCTGGAGTTCACAGAGTTATAGGACATAGGAGGCAAGCATAAATTTACATACCGAAAAAACATACTCACCGGCCTGTGTTTCCGCAGCCCTTTTATAAGCTGTTGATGAAAGCGAGATGGTAGATGGTGATCTGCGTCCAGGACTATTGGGCTAGGGTGCCCCATCCCTCCACTGCACACAACAGAGCTGTCCAAGTTGCTGAAAGTTCTCTGAATTGTGTTTCGTTTAAGCATGGAGCTGTCCAGTGTAAGGAGGCACTGGTTTTCAGTCCGCCGTCACACCGTCCATAACGTCCTCAGCTCTTCCAGTTTTACTTGAGCTGTTCTGGGGTTATTATATAGCTGTTTTATTTATTATTGATTATTATTATTTTCCCCCCCTTTTGGACTTTTCGGGGGTCTTAACACGCTCAAAAGCTCATGAAACTTGGCAGACAGATTGGAATCTGCTGCCATCAGGATGCCTGAGAGTCTCATGGCCTGGGGCCCCCACATGAGATTTAGCTGGATAGCTCATACACACTTACACGTAGGCACACGGAACTCTGTACACATTTAGAGCTCATGTCCTGGGCTCAACTCAACAGGAGGCCGGTTATTTTGGGTCGTTCGCAAAAATGTACCCGATGGATTTGGATATACTCAATATATATATATATATCCAGAGAAATTTGTACGATCGCCACCAAACCAGGCCGAAGGGATCTAAAGCAAAATTAACAGGATGCAAAATTACGAAGGGATTTTCGATATCTCAAATGGGTCAGCCGTGATACTGTCTTCAACTTACACCGAAAAATGATTTCTGTGTGGCCTTATATTGAGTGACCTTATATTCAGTGCCATCACGTTCAGTGACATCACGTTCAGGAACATCATAGTGTGATGCTTATTTTATTACACATCACAAATGTTAACACTCTCGCACACAAACACATCTCACACACGCACTCAACAAATATTTAGGGCCCAAACTGACATTGGCCCTGTATAATGTGTGATGTGCGCAGGTTATGAAGTGCGCCTTGGGTAGCGATGGCACAGGGTGCTTGGCCCCGTCATCGTTGCTTGAAACTATATTTTTGTCTTTGTCTTTCTAGAGATCTCACTGACGGCTAAATGTGTTGTTGGAGTCTTGCCCATTTTATGTGCTATTTCGGGATTAATGTTCCTGGCTTTTACACCAGTTTCCTGTTTTAAAAATTGACAGAATTTGCGCTTGCCCTTATCCAGGACGTGAACCAGGTCCTAAAATGGAGAGGACCTAGTAGTACCTCATTCGTACAGGTACGTATACCAGCACCAGGAATGAAAGAGCTTAAAACTACAGGAAGAACACAAATAATCCCACACCAAACCCCAACCCTTACGCAAAGAAGGTATATTTCTCTATATATTAACTGTCAATATATTGAATGATTTAATGTTTCGACCTAAATATATTCACATGGAATAATATATTGTATTCATATATTACAATATATTGAAAAATACATAAGGAATTGCTGCTTTTCATATATTGAAAAATAGATTTAAATATATATCTTAATGTATGTCATTTAATATTTAACAATATATTTCATAATATATTGAATTTGATTAAATGTATCCATTTCGTTAAACTTTTTTCGCAATATGCTTATGACTCATTTGCATAACAAGACTGTAATGAGATTAAAGCCAGATAAAAATGAGATGCATGAAACACAAATGAGAAATATAAGTTTTATTGAATATATACAGTATATAAATAAATAAAAATCCTCAATTAAAAGCATACAGTGATGAGCCACAACAAACACCACCTGAGACCAGTCAGTGTCCGTACTGGCCTCCGTCCACCACAACATTAAAACCAGCAGATTAACCATATTAAAAATATTACACTTCATTATTACCGCTAATTCGTAAATCGAGCCCATTCATCAAAATAAACACATAAATGGAATAAATTTGTGCACGATACAATATACAGTTTTTATCGTGTAATAAATTTACAATCCACACAACAAAAGCGAAATCTGGCAAAACAAGACACAGATGATACTTAATGTCACACAAAATGACAAAGATCATGTTAAGTGTCACACTGCTCAACTCAAAGTATGATTTATACAGGAGTTTCACAACGTCCACAGCATTGTGACCTGTGAAAAGAATCAGCCAAGAAGGAGATAAAGGGGAAACCGGTGGCTTGCTGTATGTAATGGCTACAGGAACAGGGCTGGAGACGTTTTTTCCTCACCAGCTGTATGGGTCTTCTCTTGTGGTGGATGTCCAACAAGTTTGTCCAAAGTCTGCAACTCCTGAAGCTGCTTAGTATCAAATGGAACAAAGACAATGTATCAAAGCGTTTGAGTTTTACCTAGACACCATCCAGCTCCTCCATTCCCAACTGTTTGAGGGTTGAGAGGTGGGCTTGAGCTTGCTTGTCAGCGGCTGCTTACCCGACTGGTGATGTGGTGCTGCAGTTTCTTCTCGTTAGAAGAGATGCGTCTTTAGTCTACTTTTAAACTGGGAAACTGCGTCTGAGCCCCGAACACTGTCAGGAAGGCTCTTCCACAGCTCTGGAGCTAAATATGAAAACGTCCTACCTCCTTTTGTAGATTTTTTTTTTTTTTTTTTAAGTAATCTTTTTTTTTTTTCTTCCCCCTCAGTCATGTTTGTAAAAATTGAATAAAATAAATTTGATCATATTGCTTAGGTTGTGCTAAAAAAATAAATAAATAAATAAATAAATGCTTTGGGCTTTAAAGGCTGAACACAGATATTTGGGTATTAAGGCATATTTGAGTTGTTCTGGAAACCCAATATTTAACCTCATCTTTAATGTTGTTCAAATAAACGTTATATTTCTTCAACTTGCATGTGGAATCTATAAAATGTCGATCGTCTTAAACTTTATTCGCAAGTTGCAGCCCAGCTAAAAACCTCCTGCCACATGTTGTATCAGAGTGTGTAGACATTTGAGTGTACTCGGATATGCAGCAGGTCTGTTGTGAAAGCTGACCAGCAGGGGAGCAGCCACTCTTACTCTGCACCACTGCCAGCTCCTCCTGGCTGCCGGATGTAGGAACTATTTGAAGAACCCTGCCTTAGGGCCGCATCACAGCAATCTAACTATCCAACTCTCAGTTGAATCTTTCGGACGAATAACTTTTTTAATTTCAATTTTAACCAAGATAAGGAATGCTTGTTATTTATTGGACTTTACTCACAACAGAATATAATTCACAATGGCTGGTTGTCTTGGGATGCTATTTATAGTCTGGTGTGATGGAGATTTTACGTGTGCATGTCCATGTTCATGTTCAATGTTTATGTTAAACAAAATACTCAAATGCAGTCATTCAAAGGCCGCAGTCACAAGCTTTTAGGTCAGCTTATGCATAAATCATCCGAAAGTTTTTATATCAAGCTTTGATCACACACCAAAGGAGCAGTCAGGTGAAATAAATTATGTTTACACAGCATATATTGGAATTCCAGGGATTGAAATATGAGATACATTTGAGATCAAAATGAGATGGTCAAAGGCGGATAAAGAAGTGGCAGGAGAGGTGAGACGTGGAATATAAGGCATTTACACAAACTACGAGATAAAGTGAGAACAAGAAGGAGTTAGTGAGAAGAAAGCAGGTGATACGCGGGTTAGCACATCAATCCCAAGAGCATGTTGGGTATTATACCAAAACATCCGACAGGTGTTGTCAGAAAGACAAGAGACTGTACAGCATGTTATTGTGCCATGCAGTACAAATGCCATGGAAAGTGTTAAATAATCCCGGTTACATTAACGACTGTTAGAAACTAGCCTAAAATGAATTTTATAATTTGGGAGTAAAGAAATAGAGAAGCAGGATGCCAAGTGCCAGTAACAAATAATTTAATTGGGGAACATTTAAGCAAATTAGTGATCAAACAATATGAAGAATGAATATTAATCAGGGCATTAATAGGTAAATACTCTTACCTGTGGAGTGACTCTAGATGCCACACGCCATTCTATTAAAAATAAACCGTTATGAGGATAAAGAGGACTGGTCCATGGTGGACAAAGGAGGGTAATAAAGAAATAAAATCTCAATACTTTTTTTAATATCAAAAATATTAAAGCTTTTAAATCACAGTTTTCATAACATTTATTTTATTAAGAACGAGTACTGAAGGACCTTTTGTAACTCAGTGTAGAACAAAAGCCAAATGTATAATTATACAAAGACTACATGTTATTTACTACATGCAACTAATGTGGACAGGAAGACACATTAGAGCATGTTATGCTGCACCAGGGTCGCCAATTCCGTAAAACAGAATTCATTTTCTTTCTTTTTTTTTTTTTTTTTTTTTAAGGGGCTATAGTTGGTTTTATGCTTTCATTCACAAGAAATTTCAAGTCTCAGTTTGACTTGAACATTGCTTGTGTATAATGTTTTCATTCTAATATATATGAACTGTTGGGATTTGTAAGATATTGTACAGTATATAGAATGTGTGTGCTTTTATGAATAAAATGATTACTATTATTTGCTACTCTTAGGTTTTATAACGACAATAATTAAAAAGTTATTCAGACTGTACGTCTTACTTTTGCTAACATGAAACAATGAAATAGAATGAATTTGGAAATTATAGCCAATGTTATGGAAGCTAGTGACACAGCAAGGTAAGTTACCGTAAGATTCCCACCTATTTTACTACGCACATAATATCATAAATATGTAGCAGCTATCTCTTTAACTCCTGAAGCACTGCATTTTGTCTTTATAATTGAATATTCAATAAAAAGTTATTTTAAAAAAATGTAGCAGCTACATATATATATATAGTTTAGGAAAAAAGAGGAATTTTTTTTTTCGTTCCTCTTTTTTCCTAAACTGTGGTGGCTCAGCGGGCTAAGGCACTGAGTTACTGATCGGAAGATCGGCGGTTCGATTCCCAGCTCAGCCAGGTTGCCATTGTTGGGCCCTTGAGCGAGGGGTGCTAACTGCTCCCTAACCCTAACTGCTCCAGGGGCGCTGTACCATGGCTGACCCTGTGCTCTGACCCCAGTTACACTGGGATATGCGAAGACGGAATTTCACTGTGCTGTAATGTATATGTGACAAAATAAAGGCTTTACTTTACTTTAAATGGCTTTGACCTTTTCTTATTATTTATTCATTCATTCATTCATTCATTCATGTGATGTGCATCAGGACTTTACACACTCCAAGTTAACAGCTGAGATGCTGCAGTTTGCTTTGGGAATGACAAGAATGGACAGGATTAGGAAAGACTATTTGAGAAGGACAGTGCAGGTAGGACGGTTTGGGGACAACGTTAGAGAGACCAGATTTGGAAGGTTTGGACATGTGCAGAGGAGTGCAGTGTCTCATTGGGACGAGGGAGAAGAATGTTAGAGATGAGACTGCAGGCAGAAGCAGATGGCCCAGGACGAGGTTTATGGATGTGGTGAGGGTGGACATGCAGGAGGTTGGAGTGACGAGGGAAGAGGCGGAAGACAGCGTTAGATGGAGACAAATGGACCGCTGTGGCGACCCCTAATGGGAGTAGACAAAAGAAGAAGAAGAACAAAAATTTTCCCCCTTGCATACGAAGCTTTTTTAGCATACAAAAAAAAATGGACCTGAACGCCGCCTAACTTGCACAGACATCTGGGGGCTTGACATAAAAACTAGTTTACGTCAGTGGAAAGTCAAACAAAGCGGATTTACGATATTTACACCCCGTCCCCCCCCCTTTTTTTTTTTGCATTTTGTGCAAGATTCACTGAAGACATAATAGCATCATTGGTCCCAAGAAAGTTAGCAAGGACAGTTTCAGTCCTTTTATTTTCACCAATTTGTCCAAAAAACGAAAAAAAAAAAAGTAGAATTTGATGCCTTGATGGTAACTAAAGAAGTAAGAGCGCTGGTCACGCAGTGTTACTGACAGCTATACTGTGATTCTTGTGGAAATGAGTTGCACAGGACGCACATAAATGAAAACACATTTTTTCCCCATCTTTGTGTGTAATATGCAAGATGAACAGGAACATTATTACTGCATTTCATACAGAACATGAGAAACTTTTTTTTAATCATTATTATTTTTTAATGAGTAATAGTGTACAAAGAGAACAAAATCCTGACTTCACCAGTTGGTGGCGGTAATGCACCTATTTATTTTTCCACGAAGAAGAAGGAAAGAAGCGGCGCACCAATCACCGACGTCTCCTCGAGCCCTGTCAGATAGTTCGCTCTTATTTTCAAGCAGAATGTCGGAAGAGCGCATGCGTGACCGCTTGCGCAGGCGCGCTTAATCTTAACCCGCCGCTTTCTCATAACGCCGTCTAGCCTCGATACACCGGAAGTACTGTCTTTCAGTTCCGGTCCAGCTGAAGTTCGAAGCTTGTGCGTGCGAGGAAACATGGCGGCACTGCGGCGGGTAACCTGTGTGTCTCTCGCAGTCACGCGGGCGTCCTGTAACGGCAGCGCGCGCGCACTGCAGGGCGGAGGTGAGAGTGCTGCTCCTCTGTGTGTGTGTGTGTGTGTGTGTGTGTGTAATGGTTGTTATAAAGCTGTGTTTTTTTTGTGGGTTAGTTTGTGACGAACAGTTCGTGAGTCTACCAAACTACACACGCTGTTTTCTGTTTTCCCTCTAAGCTTAATGCTACCAAATGCAGCATCAACTCCAGAGCTTTTTATCTTCTTAATTTGTAATAAAATAAGTAACTGGCTGTCAGGCTGCTAATCAGTCAGCTGCTCGATGACTTTTGAGCCTGGCTCATTTCTAAACAGTCCATGTTTGTATTAAGTCGACACTTTAGTCACACACTGATCTCTTCATTTCACTCAGACACCCACACACCACTACCATCTCTCTGTCCCAATACATATGGACGCCACTGTGTATAAACCTGTGGATCGGTTTGTTTGTTTGTGCAGTAATTCCCAACATACGAATAAGTTCCGTCCCAAGGGTTCGTTCATGGAGTCCAACAAACAGCACAAATGTCTGTACACAGAATAAAACTAACATGTTCCGTGGTCTTGTCCTAGTTCTTTAGGATCGGACATATCGTGGAACGTGTTGATTAAGGCTGCAACTAACGACTGTCTTAATAGTCGACTAGTCTTCGACTATTGAAAGAATTAGTCGACTAATTGAATAATTAATTATTACATTTTTCTAAAATTTAGCATGAGATTGCTTTAATTCTTATTTTATTGAACTTTAATGCTGATGGACCGATTCATACTAAACGTAGGATGTAGTCTGGATTGAACTGGGCTATAATTTGTTGAAACCCAGCACCATCGACCATGGAGAGCGGCCTTGTATCATAGATCGGCATCTGCAATACTGACTCAGTGAGGGCGTTCACCTGTTGTGGGGTGCACGTCTGCTTCTTGTGCAGAAAGCGGTCCATGGTGGCTCTCTTCTTCAGACTGCATGCATTTAATTTAAAATACTTTTGTCAGGCACAGTCGGGCATAACGTTAAATCTCTTTTTTTTTTTTTTTTAAAGCGCAAATACGCTTATAAAATGTACAATGTACATCCAAAACAAAACCTATTGGCTTCCATGTTATTTAAATCTTACCGAGGCGAGTCAAACTCCGTTTCATTCAACTTTAAATCGAGGTGCTGCCGTGATACGGAAGGACTCCTTTGCAACTCCTCTTTTTATTCGCCGTATCCAGGCTAAAATGCTCCCAAACTTTAGAGGTTTCGCTACACGCAGCTGCTGCGTTGGACGCCGCCATTTCTGTATGTTATCGCTCAGCAGAGAAGCTAATGCGCATGTGCGACTCTCGGCAGAGATCGTAATGAAGAGAGAGGGGAAAAAACATGTCTGGCGACAAATTCGACAATGAACTTCATTGTCGACTATTTCTATTATCGATTTTTGTTGACAACGCCAACGAATCATTGCAGCCCTAGTGTTGATTCTGCCACCTTTTTGCTTTGTTCCTTTCTCTCGATTATTTTAATCGTTATTGCTTGGCGCTTTTTCGCAGTACCAACTTCATTGCCGCTGCTTTCACACTCTCTTCCGGACATCCTGGAATGTGCGCTGCACACACATGACGTGTACATGTACACCGGACGTGTGATTTAACTTCCATGTTCGTACTTTCGAAAGTTCATAACCGAATGTTCGTATGAAGGGGACTTAATGTTTTGTGTTTTAGACTGTTACTACACTCGTAATAGTTGATTCTGTTTGTTTGTTTGTGCAGCCCGGGCATTTCATCCAGCATCAGGACAACATTTATCTGCTCCTGATAAGAACAGGTAAATACACAAATAACACTAGACGAGGTGCTAATTTACTCACTGAGGTCTGTGTGCACAAACGAGTAATTAATAGTTTTTTTTTTTTTATGTTCGTCTTCTGCTCTTTCTGAAGTAGTGTCGTGGACATCGCTGTGGCACGTGATGGTGAAACCATAGTGTGTTTCCACCCTGCTCCAGACTTTGCCTATGAGCTGACAAAGGTGGGCATGACAAACATGTTACACACCCTTTTTGTATGTGCACATACATACATATATACCTACAGTAGTAAATATTTTGGCATTTGTACGCCACAGTTAATTTGAAATGTAACTAGGAATTACAGCCATTTACAGGCACAGAAACATTTTGGTGGCTCATAACTAATGAAACAAATGACTGACAAGCAGTTGCATGGTCTCTCTAACAGTGTGTCCTTTTCCATCGATAAACCATTTTTAAGCAGATAAAAGACATGATGAATGTAAATACAGATGCTTCACAACAAGCTTGTTACGCTCAAGGCCAGATTAGACAGAAAACTGACAACATTGACGGAACCAAGTTGAACTTAAAATGATGGGATGATTTAGAATGATGGAAAAAGAAAATGGTGAAGAAGGAAAGGACCAACATGGTGGAGGCAGTGTTCTGGTGTGAGGTTGTACGGCTGCCAGTGTAACCAGTGTCATTTCTGTATGGTTAATGTCGTCACTTTTTTTCCCCTCCAAACCTCTTGGATTAAAGATGAACGTCTTGTCTTCAGTCTTGAGTGTTTTGTTTCTAGTTCTGCATGGTGGTGTACAGTACATGTGGTTGTGTTATTAATGTAGACTTCAAAACATTCCCGAGTTTATGTTCTTGACCTTCTGTACATTTTGTGATGTTCTTGTGATATAATTAATAAATATGGACTCTTGGATTTGCTCTACAGCCCATTCCAAGTACAGATGCTACGCTTGATTCTACAGAAACACACGATCTAGTGTTGAAGTCTCAGCTCCATAAGGATGTTTTAAAGAACCAAAAGACCCCAGCAGTAGAGGAGCTTGCCAAGATGTTTCACACCACAAAGCACCGCTGGTACCCAGTCGGACAGTGAGTAGTTGGACTTTACTCTTATCTATGTTCATAAGGTTCAAAGCTATTTTATGTCTTGGCACATTGATGGAAAAAGTTCCAGCACCAGAAATGAATTTTTCGAGGATTGGAAATTTCACCTGATTGTGACCAATAACCTGAGGTTTCTTTTTTTTTTTTTGGCAGGGGGGTGTGATTCATTTATGTATCGCAATTCCTTTGAGTAGCAATTAACATATGACCAGACAGACTCCAAATGTTTATATTTTTTTATTTATGTTTTCAATTATCAATAAATAATAATAATTTATTATTATTATAATTTAGTTTTTCATAGCACTGCATATTTTGTCTTACTAAAACTGTCAGTGTGTCTTTTTTATCAGGATTTTACTAAAACTGTTCTCTGGGGTCGTGCAATGCAAATTTAAAGAAAAACCAAGGGTTTATTTACTCATTTTATTTATTTATTTTTATTCAGTTTACATCCATGTCTCTGGTCAATGACACTGTTTTTTTTTCATGTTCACATCTCTGCTCTCTGCTTCTTTTCAGATATCATACAAGGCGCAGGAACCGAGACCCACCCAAAGACCGATAACTGTGATCTCTCTCTCTCTGTAAATGTGATGAATTCCTGTCAAATAAACCATTAAAACATATTACATTGTATTTGTTTCAGTGATAGTAAAAAAAAAAAAAAAGAGAGATATTGTACTACATTTGTTGCAACAATTCAGCAGCAACAGTAATCAATATTTACAAAATCCCTGCAAGGAATTTAGTCCAAGTACTACATTTGCCTGTTAACCACTTGTTAAGACAAATTTGCAGATTTAAAAGGCCGAAAAGCATCCTGAGTTGTCTTTACTGCTGTGATCACACTAGTCATACTGTCAGAATTATCAGGAAAGAGAGTAACACATCCCCATCCCGCATCCCCTGGTAAATTTGGTGTCATAAACAAATTTCCACACTAAGAAAACAAATAAATCAATCAAATTTTCACCCGGAGAAATACAATAATGGTAAAATTTGAGGTTTTGTAGTAACTAGTTTTACTGGAAATAATCCTAAGTTAACGATTGTGAGGTAAACGAAATAGCAAGGATGGCAGACAAAGACATTTCTATTAGGAGGGAGCATGAAGAAAGTAATTCACAAGCACTTTCTGTGAAACTGAAACTGGCTGATGTTTAACACTGATGATTGTCCAGCTTGTAAGAGCAGCAGCAGGGTTTGAATTCATTAGAAGCGGTGCCGGAAACATGATCCTAAAACCAGTCTGTACAGGACAGATACGTGTTCTTCTGTTCTTTGGAATCACATACAGTGGTGTGAAAAAGTGTTTGCCCCCTTACTGATTTATTTATTTATTTATTTTTTTGTCACACTAATGTTTCAGATCATCAAATCAACAAATTTAAATGTTAGTCAAAAATAACACATGTAAACACATCATGCCGTTTTTAAATTAAGGTTTTTATTATTAAGCGAAAACAAAGTCTAAACCTACATAGTTCTGTTAAAACCTAACTTAACACTGATTTATCACACTTGAGTTCAATTTCTCTAGCCACACCAAGTCTGCTTACTGCCACACCTGTTCACAGTCAAGAAACCACTTAAATAGGACCTTGCTGACCAAGTGCTGGCTGACCAAAATCACCTCAAAAGCGAGACATCTTGTCCAAAGAAATTCCAAAACAAATGAGAAAGAAAATAATTGAGATCTAAAAAAAAAGAAAAAAAAAAAAAAACTCCAAGACTTTGGAGCGGCCTAGTTAAAGTCCTGACCAGAATCCAATTGAGATGCTGTGGCGCAGGGGCGGAACTACCGCGGTGGCACGGGGTGGCAATTGCCACCCTAAGAAAAAGCCTCTCCACCCCATTTGCCACCCCAGCACTAGTGTCCTAGTGATCGACCAATTTACAGCAGCGACTCTGGATTTTGATGATGACACAGTGTGACGAGCGTCCCAATCATCGATCGATAAAAATAAATTGTCCATTAAAACCACCCTCCGGTATTTGTTCACCTGTATTTCCATTGTTGCTCTTTATTTCCCGCTACAATACCCGTAAATAAACGAACAAAATCTCGTCTTCCTATTAAAGCATAGTCCGAACAAACGACTTATGGACTGCTTTGTTTTAGTGGATCAAAGACATTTAGTGCAACCAGCGAGATCATCACACACAGATGACTCGATCCGGCTCTTCTAACAAACCGAAGCAGTTTGTTTTTATATTTTTGTGCATATTAATGACTAACAGTCTAACTGTAAACTATTTTCAAAAGTATGTCATTCAGTAGCTTGCATCTTCAAGATCGTCCGAACCCTTGAAAACTGGCGTCACGTGACAACAAGGCATTTGTCCGTGTCCAGTCCATCGATATGCTGAAGTTGAGAAACAAATCCAGGTACTGAATTACTTTTAATACTTAAATTATTGTTGAATTAGTGGCCAGAAAGTTCAGTGTTATTAAAATCCCCTAGTATGAAAACAGGTTGATCCACAGAAGGCGCAAGTGCGCTATTGAAACTCTCACTTATCCTATTAGCAGCTTCCTCCTATTTATGTCCCGGTCGGTATATAAACCAGAATAAGAGTAATCTGTCCAAATTCTCTTGGAAGATAGAAAGGTCGGAATGAGACAGAAAGCAGTTCATAATCGGGGTTGCACACTTTCTCATGAACACGCAGTTGTGTTGTCCGTTTCCGGTCCACAAAGATACACATGCCTCCTCCAATCGATTTATTTGACGTGTATTTTTCCCGCTCGGCTCTTACCGTAATATACCCAGGAAGCGCAACTTTTGTCCCGTCTTTAAGCCACGTCTCCGCTAGGCATATCAAGTTGCTCATTCTTGCTCAAGTCATTCTCAACGTTTACCCTGGCGTTCAGTTCTTCCATCTTATTATTTAATGACCGCACATTCGACAGCGTTATCAAGGGGAGAGGCAACCGCGCACCTCGCTTCCGTAGCCTGGCCCAAAAACCCCCTTTCGATCCCCTTTTCTTCAACTTCTTCTCCTTAAACCTGGACTATGGAAGTCTTATCCACGTCGTTTTTCCATGTTGCTTGCTTAAATGTCATTGGAAATTTTCAAATAGTTGTAAAGCTAATTTATTTTGTTGTTACAACTGTCTAAAAAAACATAAACATAAGGCCAAAGGTCTTTCCCACCTTCCACCCAAGGTGCCACATACAATTAGAACCACCTTTAAATACGCCATTCCCCTGCCCTTAGTTTTTTTTTTTTCTTTTTTTCTTTTGATTCTGTAAAGCTGCTTTGCAACAATGACCAATGTTAAAAGCGCTATACAAAATTTTTTTAACAGAATCCTGAAAAATTTGTCCTGTTGCCCTTTATCACAGGAATAGCAGCTCCTAGTTTAAGAGGTTGCTTTGAGTTGGACCTCAGCCATCTGAGAACATGCCTTGGGTTTAACAGTGGGCTGATGTTGTGTGCTGAACACACCTGCTGACTTCAATTCTCCAATTGCCTCTGCAAATCTGTCACATTTATTCGTCTGTAAAATGTATTCATTGCTGCGTGGTTATACACAGTACATGGCAGCGCACAATCAGTTCATAGTTTATCCTATCAACAGCTATTAATAAAGCTAATAATAAAATGAATTAATTTTACAGAATCAAATAACGTTTTATGCCAGTGACATGCTAAATTAGCCATTTTCTTTCCTTGCTATAATAATAGCATTACAGTGGAACCTTGGATTACGAGCATAATTCGTTCAGGAAGTGGGCTCGCGTTCCAAAACACTCGTAAACCAAATCATCATTTACCATAAGAAATAATCAAAACTCAAATGATTCGTTCCACAGCCGGAAAAAATAAATACATAAAAATAATTAATGCAATCTATAAAATTAAAATAAAACAAATTAATCTGCACTTTACATTTTAAAAAAAGTACAAATAAATCCTGGCAGATAAGTGTTTCCGTTGGTGTGCGCAGGCGCCGTGTGTGTGTGTGTGTGTGTGTGTGTGTGTGTGTGTGTGTGTGTGTGTGTGTGTGTGTGTGTGTGGAATTAGCCCCTTCCCTCGCCTCGTTTTACATAGTAACACTCCTCCCTCTCCCCACCTTGCTTTTTAAGTTTCACAACAAACACACACACACACACACAACAGAAACACCGTTTTAACAGGAAAAAATGAAATCTCTCCGAGACTGGCATGAGCGCATATTAACGGACTCACTTTTTAAGTTTCACAACAAACACACACACACACACACACACACACACACACACACACACACACACACACACAACTGAAACACCGTTTTAACAGGGAAAAAAGAAATCTCTCTGACCTGGCTTGAGCATACTAAAGGAATCACTGCTGTAAAGGAAAAAAAAAAAAGAACCAGCACCTTATCTTTGAAAAGAATCGCGACAGAGCCGAGTTTCTGTGTGTTTGTGAAGCCGGCGAGGGGGTGAAAAGGCGAAAGAGTGTCTGTGCGTGTGTGTGTCGGTGGCAAATTACGCGCGCACACGCATAAGAGACGAGCAGAGTTTCTGTGTGTTTGCGAAGCCGTGGGGGGGGGGGGTTGGTGAGAGAGTGACGCTCGGTGTCAAAATAAGAGTCGCATGTGTAATACATGATACTCGGCGCTCGTAAACTAATACTTGCTCGGTTTTCGATTAAAAATTTATTAAAAATCTTTGCTCGGTTTGCGGAACACTCGTAAACCACGTTACTCGCAATCCGAGGTTCCACTGTACTTAATTTGCATGACGTGGTTATTTTACACTCTGTAGTGCTGTAGATATACTATATAGCTAAAAATGATGTGGACAGGAGATCAAATATATAAATATGTGTTAGTTACACATTCTATTCTAGATGTGACACCTACCTGAATGACAACTGGCCAGGTTGAAGCTTTTAAATGTAATTACTTCGTTAATTCATTTTTGGAATCATCCAGGCTTTTTAAAGAGATTAATAACCTGTGAAATTCTTGCCAATTGAAACAGTTATTATGTGTGTGTATTTATATATAATATATGCAAAATTTAAGCCAAGGTATATAAACATTTTTGCCCTCAGCTGAATGCCATATATTGTTTTTGTGATTCAACCTTATCTTGCTGATACACCATTTGTGTTGTATCTTAACTGCAAAGGGCTCGGTAGATGCGGATTCTCCTTCCAACTAAGTAAAAGCCACTTCTGAGTCTATTGGAGTAAAGATCAACTGTGTATCCAAGTGGCATCAGGTGTGGCTCCTACTTGATTTGAATAAATCCCATTAGCCACCATGATTTGAATAGACTAATTAACTGACACAGTTGGTACCACTGTGAGGAACTAATGACAGGCGAGATTTAATGACGTAGCTTCCTGTTGACGTAGCTTCCTGTTTTTCGTATTGTTCCCGCGAAAGTTCCTCGTCTGTTTGAAACAGCATTTTATATTATATTTTGTTTAGTTTTTTATAATTATATATTTTTCCCGTTTTTACGCTTTAATACTACTGGACTTTATCCGATTTTTTGCGCTTTTTGGGAGAACGCGCGTATCATCTGACCAACAACAACCGAATCCATCACCAAATAATCACAACTCCGGCACAAAGGTACGTTATCATGTCTACCATTCAGCTCGCTCAGTGTGTGGAGTGCAGGATGTTTAGACATTCTTCCTCCGTCATTAGTGATAATTTTATTTGTGATAGGTGTGTGTTAGTTAGCACCCTGACGGAGAAGATAGTAGCATTAGAGGAGCGCATCCAGACTTTAGAGAGGGTTAGAGAGCGCGAGAGCAGCGTTAATCCTGTAGTGGAAAGTCTGGGTGCCACAGGTGGAGATAATCATCCCCCGACTCCGGCAGTAGAGCCCTCACAGCGGGGCGAGTGGGTGACGACTCGGCGGCATACTCGTTCAGCCAAAGCTAACGCTAAGGCTAGCCCACCGGAGCACACCTCTTCTGCGCTTCACGTGTCCAACAGGTTCGCTCTCCTCAGTGATGCACCCGCTGAGAAACCTGAAAGAGCTCTGGTTATAGGAGACTCTATACTGAGACATGTGAAATTAGCTCGGCCTTTAGGGGCGCCAGCGGCAGTGGTCAGGTGTATCCCGGGAGCCAGAGCACCGGACATAGCAGGTAATCTTAGGGCTCTAGGTCAGCATAGGTTCTCTAAGATAGTGGTACATGCTGGAGCTAACGATATACGCCTTCGTTAGTCAGAGGTTAGCAAGCATAACTTTACAGAGGTGTTTAAACTAGCGAAGGCGATGTCCGAAGAAGTAGTTTGCTCTGGTCCCATCCCAATGAGACGTGGCGACATAGCTTACAGCAGGTTATGGTCGCTGAACCGCTGGATGTCCAGGTGGTGCTCCGAAAACAACGTGGGCTTCATTGACAATTGGAAGACTTTTGAGGGCAAAGCTGGCCTGTTAGGGCGGGACGGTGTCCATCCCACTCGGGAAGGTGCTGCTCTCATTTCTTGCAGTATAGCACATAGTCTCAGAAGAGGCCGAGTTAATCGGTGACAATCCAGAGCCAAGGCCAGGGAGCAGACAGACAGGCTAAACCAACCGTCTGCTAGCTGCATAGAGTCGTCACTCAGGGTTCATCAGATTGAGACTGTGTCTGTTCCCCGAGATAAACATAAACATACATTTAGAAAGACTCAGAAAGTCTGTTTTAGTAATTTAATTAACATAGACACCACAAACTCAGATCACACTGAATGCGCAGCCAGCACCTCTGATCTGAAGCTAGGACTGTTAAATATTAGATCTCTCGCATCTAAAGCAGTTATTGTTAATGAAACTATCACAGATCAGGAGTTTGATATATTATGTTTAACAGAAACCTGGATTAAACAGGACGAGTATGTGGCTCTAAATGAAGCTAGTCCTCCTGGATACAGCTACATACACCAGCCTCGGCTAACTGGTAGAGGAGGAGGAGTCGCAGTTATTTATAACCATAATCTGTCTCTCGTACAAAAACACAGTTTTAAATCTAATGCATTTGAAGTTCTCTATAGTAACATAAAGTCAGCTCAGTCAATCCCGCTAATCATCATTTACAGACCCCCTGGGCCGTACTCGGAGTTTCTCTGCGAATTTGCAGATTTCCTTTCAAACCTTGTTGTTTCTATAGACAAAGCGTTAATTGCTGGAGACTTTAATATTCATTTTGAGAATCCAGAAGACCCTCTGAGAACAGCATTCTTGTCCATACTGGACTCAGTAGGAGTAAATCAGTGTGTAGTAGGACCCACTCATAAAGCAGCTCACACTTTGGATTTAATATTATCCTTCGGATTAAGTATAGGAAATATAACCACAATTCCACAGTCTGAAGTTATCTCAGATCGCTACCTTGTCTCGATTAAAGCGTGTCATAGTAATAATGTACGCACAGCACCGCGCTTCCGCCTTAAACGTACATTTACATCAAATACCGCACAGAGCTTCATCAGTAATCTCCCAGAGTTATCAACTTTGATTGGATCGCCATCTGACTCCACGGAACTGGATCAGGCGAATGAATATCTAGAGTCAGCACTTCGTTATAGCTTAGGAAAATGATTAGAGATAACAAACTCGCTCCTTGGTATAATGACCACACACGTGCTTTAAAACAGACCGCTCGGAAATTAGAACATAAATGGCGTCAAACCAAATTATTAGTATTTCAAATAGCATGGAAGAAGGAGAGCATCCTGAACTATAGAAAAGCTCTCAGTGATGCTAGATCAACATATCTCTCCACTCTAATAGAAAATAACAAAAACAACCCGAGATTTTTATTTAATACCGTAGCTAAATTAACTAAAAACAAGACCACTGCAGAAATCTCCACAACAACATCATGCAGTAGTGAGGATTTCATGAACTTTTTCAATAATAAAATCATAAATATTAGGCAAAAAATTCAGGCTTTGAAACCAGACAATTTAAATAATTCAGATGATCTAACCACATCACATCAGAACTTAGAACACTTTACTCCCCTTGAAGCGAGGGAACTAATTTCACTCGTCTCTTCTTCAAAATCGTCAACCTGTATATTAGATCCTATACCGACACATTTTCTCAAGCAGATAGTACCAGCAATAATAGAACCCCTGTTGAAAGTAATTAACTGTTCACTCAGTAGTGGGTATGTCCCCAAATCCTTTAAATTAGCCGTTATTAAACCGCTAATCAAGAAACCTGACCTTGACCCCTGTCTGCTTTCTAATTACAGGCCGATATCAAACCTTCCGTTTATCTCCAAGATTTTGGAAAAGGTAGTATCACAGCAGCTATGTTCATATCCACATAGAAATAACACAAATGAAGTGTATCAGTCAGGATTTAGGCCTCATCACAGCACAGAGACAGCACTTGTTAAAGTAGTAAACGACCTCCTATGGGCCTCTGATCAGGGTTGCGTCACTATACTTGTGTTACTGGACCTCAGTGCAGCTTTTGACACCACTGATCATAGTATTCTCCTTCACAGATTAGAAAAGGTAGTAGGAATTAAGGGAACTGCCCTCTTGTGGCTCAGATCCTACTTGACTGATCGTTATCAGTTTGTAGATTTAGATGGTGACCATTCCTCATGTTCTCAAGTGGAGTTTGGTGTTCCACAGGGCTCAGTTTTAGGCCCACTGCTTTTTTCCCTTTACATGCTTCCTCTGGGCAACATAATTCGTAAACATGGTATTAGTTTTCATTGTTATGCTGATGACACACAATTATATGTCTCAGCAAAACCAGATGAGAAAAACCAGTTTGCTAAAATTGAGCAGTGTGTGAAGGACATTGCGAGATTGGATGTTAATTAATTTTCTTCTGCTTAATCCTGATAAGACAGAAGTTCTAGTCATAGGACCACAAGTAGCTAGAAGTAAGCTTTCTGATCAGACTGTAACTTTAGATGGCCTTTCTGTTCCATCAAGTGCAACAGTTAAAGACCTTGGTGTGATTATAGATTCCAGCCTTTCGATTGAAGCACATGTAGATAATATCACCAGGATAGCTTTCTTTCACCTTAGAAATATTGCCAAGATAAGAAACATATTGTCACTAAATGATGCAGAAAAACTAGTTGATGCTTTTATCACCTCTAGGTTGGACTATTGTAATGCCTTACTGTCTGGTTGTTCAACTAGGTGTATAAACAAGCTTCAGTTAGTACAGAATGCAGCAGCGAGAGTCCTCACTAGAACCAGAAGATACGAGCACATCACCCCTATCTTATCTACACTGCATTGGCTCCCTGTGAAATTTCGCATCGATTTTAAGATACTACTTTTGACATTTAAAGCACTAAATGGTTTCACGCTACAGTATTTGAGTGAACTGTTAGTGTCTTACGATCCGCCACGCCTACTTCGATCAAAGAATGCAGGCTGCCTGTCAGTACCACGTATTATTAAAACTACAGCAGGGGGCAGAACTTTTTCTTACAAAGCCCCAAAGTTATGGAATAGTCTTCCTGTTAATGTTCTGGACTCAGACACAGTCTCAGTGTTTAAGTCTAGGCTAAAAACCTATTTATTTAGCCAAGCATTTTTGTAAATAGATTAACCTTAGGTAAAGGAGCAGATCTGGGGGACTCATGGACGTAGAATATTATGGTGAACTGGTATGTTTAGATGCTGTCCTCCCCACTCTCATTGTTCACTCAGGTTTGTTGACGGTGAGGTGATTGGTTGCTTTACATCTCAGGGAGCCCTCATGTTTGTGTTTCCTTCTGGCTCTCCCTTTTAGTTATGCTGTTATAGTTAGTCCTGCCGGAGTCCCTGCTTGCACTTTGCACTAATATACATTCACCTTATACATGTTGACTGTGACCATACCTAACTGCCATCTCTCTTTATTTTCTGTTCTCTCCTTTTCTGCTCTCTCTCTCTCTCCCTCTCTCCTTTCCCTCTCTCTGTCTCTCTGTCGAGCTATACATGTTCGCTCCTGAGTTGCCAGTGATCCAGACCCCTCTGCCCTCTGAAGCCGTCTAACCCGTCCTGGAGTCCTGCTTCTGGTTGGAGATCCCGTCGCATGGATGCCCCGTGTGGTCTGCCTGGATGCGCTTGGTGGCTGGGGATGGTTTCCATGAAGACTGTCCTATCATCGATTGATGCTCTGGGGACCTGTGACTTCAGTTGTTCGATAGCTCAGGACTGGAATCTCCTACAGTCTACCTGAGCCTCCGGGAACAAACTGGACTCCTTTTAATTTAAATTTTAACACATCTCCTGTTACACTGAACTTCCAGTACACATTATTATGCTGATCATTCTCTGCTCTCCGTTATCACCCAGATGAGGATGGGTTCCCTGTTGAGTCTGGTTCCTCTCAAGGTTTCTTCCTATTACCATCTCAGGGAGTTTTTCCTTGCCACCGTCGCCCTCGGCTTGCTCATCAGGGACAATCTTATCATTTTGATTCATACACATTGCATAAAAACTTACTTCTTTTTATTGTGTAAAGCTGCTTTGCGACAATGTCAATTGTTAAAAGCGCTATATAAATAAAATTGAAAAAAAAAAAAAAAAATTGAAATGATAAGGCAATGTTGTTGAGCCACAATTATTTTAGAATACATCAAGTTTTGATATTTTGATGCTTGATGTAATTCAGTTGTGTGGTAGAATTTTTCTCTACTTTTTTTGTACTTTTTGTATGCATTCAAAATATTTTCTCATAAAATAGTTATTTAGAAAAAGAAATGTAATTTAAATGACACTGACCAGTAATTAGTTAGTAAATAATTCCAAACTAATTTACAACTTTTTTCATTAGCTATAACCTAATGCACCAAACTGGACATGTACCGTAACCCAGACGGTGTGTACTCTGTGTTACTTGGCATGTGGTTTGTTGTGTTCTGTGCTTTTTTGATTCATGTTTAACTGCAGTAAAATTAGCTTAAAATACTGATGACATGAATCAGCCTTTGGAAGAAATCACTCCAGTTACCTTCATAATCACTTTTTTCCCCCTAGAGATTAAAGAGGAAAATAAATTTTTATACAATCCCTAAAACATGGTTTATTTTTTTTTCAGGATTAGTGGTAGTTCATATCTTTGTGGCAAAATAAGGGCATATTAAATGAAAAAAACATTCTTTGGAAAAAAGAAACCATTATAACTACTGTCTTGAACTACTGTCTTATTTTGAAAAGTGGATGTTGCAAACAAGTCTGACGTTATAAAAGGTTGATTTGATACGAGTGATGATTTTATACCAAAAGCAAAACAAAAATGTACATTTGACATGTCTTGATTATATAAGGTCAATTTTTTTGTGGTTTTAAGCAAATGGCTAATATTTGATTTAGAGCTAGTTTAATTGACTATGTAACAAAAAAAAAAATCATAACTTTTTTGTTTCACATTTGTGATGCATGAGTTTCTTCAAAAACTAAAATAGTGTGACAGCTGAACCTTTTTTTAAACCAAATCATTCAACAAAATTATTAATCAAAGACAAAAAATTTGAATGAAATAGTATAGAATGATGAAATTTTCAATTATACCATTTTATGATGCAAAAGGCATGACATTATATTTCAATGTAAGAATTGACAAATATTGTCAATTTCTCCGAACTTCTATCCATGGGTGATTACATGTCCATTGGGCATACCATGGGTCGCTGCCATTCTGACCCGTTTGTAGAGGCCTTTAACAGCATGCAAGACCTCCTCTGTCTTTAAAGTATATATAATGGGGTTTAACATGGGTGGAATAGTCTGTGTCAGAGTAGAATTAATGATCCTATCATTGGCTTTTAAAAATGATGTAAAAGTTACCATATTGCTGACAAAAAATGGAATATAAAATAAAGCCACTAAAATAAGGTGGGAAGTACAAGTTTTCATAGCTTTCTTCCGTTCAGCACCGTGTGAGATATTCAGCAGGGCAATGCCAATACAGATATATGATACAATTATTAGTAACATTGGAAGACAAGCCAGAGCAGCAAAACAGAGTGTACCCATGACATAATTTATGAATTTATCGTTACAAGCTAACGTATAGGTAGGACCATGATCACAGAAATAGCTGTCAATGTTTGTAGATCTACAGAAGGACAGTCTGGTAAACAGGGCTGCGAGGACTGCAATAAGAGTTGCAGCCAAAATCCAGGCACTGACAATGATTGATGTCATTGCTTCTTTGGTAACAATGGCATTATACCTCAAAGGAAAACATATAGCAACTACCCTGTCATAGGCCATAACAAGCAGAGTAAGAGACTGCAAGGACATAAAGAATAAGACAAAAAACATGTTTGACAGACAGGCTTCGTATGATATGACCTGATGGTCAAACAGAAAAGTATCAATAATCTTCGGAATAAGAGCAGAGCTCCCACCCAAATCAGAAAGAGCCAAGTTAAACACAGCAATGTACTTTGCCGTATGGAGGGTACGCGCTAGATAGATTGTGCACATTATAAAAGAATTCCCTAAAACTGACACAACATAGACAGTGCAGAGAAATACATAGTAGTACTTTGTGTGTGGAATATTGTAAAGTCCGTTGAGGTGAAAAGTGGAAGGGCGAATAAATGTGGTGTTTGCCGCGAGTGCAGCCGGCACAGAAGTCATGTCAGGTGTCGTCTGGCAGTAGAACCTGTGGAAAACAATAAGAAATACTTCCTATTATTCCTGCTTATAAATTTGTCTTTGGAAAGAATAAAATTACAAAATAGATAGGGAGCACACATCTAAATTAAATGTAATTATGTAATAAACATAAATATTAAATGCATTTCTTGCATTTGAAAAGCCACAAAAATATTTATCAATAAATGATATACAGTATTTTAGCAATGGAAATATCAAAGTGCATTTTTAAAGAAAGCCTATACTTTTAAATATTATACCTGGTCCGGGTAAGACAGCATATTAATATACCTGCCGACATCAGTCACATTTATACTGTTTATGTGGTAATTTTAGATCTTTAGACCACACCTCTAAACAAAGTGGAGTAGATCCAACCATGTGGGTGGGATTGACAGTCAGATGCTTATATATATATATATATATATATATATATATATATATATATATATACAGGAGCTGAACAATGAAAGTGAAACACTGGCAAATTCCAAATTCCACCAGTAAGATCAGAGTGTGAAGGTTTAATTAGCAGTGTAATTAATAGCTCAGTTTGCTTAAAATATTGCAATGCACACAACAAGCTGGCGCATCTGTGACCAAGACAACAAGTCTTTGTGATGTATCAAGAGCCACAGTATCCAGGGTAATGTCAGCATACCCCCCCAAGAAGGATGAACCACATCCAACAATTGTGGATGCAAGAGGAAGCTGTCCGAAAGGGATGTCCGGGTGCTAACATGGATTGTATTCAGAAACCATAAAACCACAGCTGTCCAACTCACTGCAGAGTTAAATGTGCACCTCAATTCTCCTGTTTCCACCAAAAGCTCCACAGGTTCAATGTACATGTACATGGCCAGGCTGCTATAGCCAAACCTTTGGTCACTTGGTCACAACCTTTGCCAATGTCAAACATCGGTTTTAATGGTGCCTGCAGCGAAAATTATTGGGCTGGGGACAATGTGAAACATGTATTGTTCTCTAATCAGTCCACCTTCACTATCTTTCCCACATCCGGGAGAGTTATGGTGTGGAAAAGCCCCAAAGAAGTGTACCACCCAGATTGTTGCATGCCCAGAGTGACACATGGGGTATCAGGATAATATCAGGGATGTATCAGGATGATAATGCACCAATACACACAGCAAGACTAGTGACGGAGTGGTTTGATGAACATGAAAGTAAAAACATGAAAGTGAAGTTGAACATCCCCATGGCCTCCACAGTCACCAGATCTAAATATTATTGAGCCACTTTGGGGTGTTTTAGAGGAGCGAGTCAGGAAACGTTTTACTCCACAAGAATCACCACTTTAAGATTTTGCTCTACTGTCTGATTTATATCCACTGAGTTCTATAAGGCAGTCATTATTCGGCTTTAAGGAAATGCACAGAGATTCTCATTTGTTTCCATTCTCATTGATCATGCTCATTCTTTGAATTTTGTCTTTTGTCTTTGCCCCCTGCATTATCTTTATTATCTGGATTACTGCTCTGTGTGACCTTGACTGTTTACGGACCTTGCATTTGAATTGTGTTTCTGGATTTGAACATTTGTCATGAAAATATACCATGCTATCATCCCTGGCTACCAAGTCAAACTTTAGATTTTCGGATCTTTGTCACGGTACACCATGTCACATCCACACCTCAAGCCAAGTGATGATCACCTGTGACTCCTCTCCACACTCCAGTCCACTGCTTTCATTTTGCCGCCTCATTCACCGGCTCAGCACACCTGTTCTTCATTTCATTCATTACTCTGCTCTATAAAACTCTTTCACAAACCACCACCTCTTGCCAGATTATTGTGTGCCCTCATGCCCAATTTTCCAGCGTTTTTCACTGCCTTGACTTTTGGATCTCGACCCACGCTCTGTTTCACGGACCTTGCTCTCATTTCACGTTTTGGATTACTGCTTTTTTGGATTTCTGGATATCGACCATCGCTCACGTTTCATGACCATGAATCAGGATTACAAACTGTATTGGATTTCATGACCTCGAAGCAAGCACGTTCACAACCACGATTATTCCCCGCGGACCTGAGTTGCGTTCAGCGCGCACCGGCTCTTCACTTTCACATTCTCTACGCGAGGCTCGCGCCGTGCCGCCGCATCTCCGCACAGCGGGAGCTTTCATTCACAAAACAAACAGCGCGTTCATCACAGGATAATCGGCGCTATATTCCACACGCGCTCTGCGCTTGGATCCACTACGCCTGTTCGGATCGTGACAATCTTGAATTGGAATCCAAGATGGCGGCGCGGCAGTAGCGCGCAGTGGCTGCTCCGGATCCAAAATGGAGCTACTTTGTTTATTTTGTGCTGTCGCATGTTTTTTTTCCCATGGTATATGTACATCAGCGCAACCAATGTTAGCACAGCCAGACACAATAACCCTGTAAACTACACTCAGGATGAGCTGCAAGAAAAGCTATGCAACCTTGGCTTTCTGTGGGAACAAGGCCTTCAGTCCTCAGCGTTTCCTGATGCCAGTGGCCAGAGGAGGGGATCCTATCCAATGTCTGCACCCTAGACAAAAAATTGGACTACTTTCTGACTGCAGCAGGCTACATAGCGTGAGTTTAGAGACTGTTGCGTCTATTTTTTTTTTTCAAAAAACCCTATTTAAACTGTGGTGGATTTGTGCACTGGCTGCGGGGGCCACCATATAACAGACGCATAGAAGGTCCAATGGGGACAAATTGCAGAGGGTTGGTTGCAAAAGCTGATGCAAAAAAAAATTTAAATCAGAGGCCATGCAGTGCTTGACTTGACAGGCTAATCAGGACTCATTGTCATTTTAAAAGTCTCTTCTGGAACTCCTTCAGGTAGTAGTTGGATATGTCTTCTGTTTCTCCTTTTCTCTCCCTCCTTTTCAAGGGAAACATTATATGACCTTGGAGTGGTACTCTCAGTTAGCACCGTAGCAGGTCCCTTCCACTGTGATTCACCATCCATCTTCAGCATGACTGAATCCCCCGGTCTGAGAACAGGCAAGTCCTTTTGAAGAAAAATACTGTTTCCCTTGATGCATGCACAAGTCCATGGCTATTCGCTGGCATGGCCTTTCTGGTAATGGAGTTGACTGTAGTGGCTCCTTATGCTGTGTACGTTTGTTCTTTATACAAAATTTTCTATCATTTGCCTTAGATCCTCAGAAATTCCAGGCCACCACACAGTCTCTTTAGCTCGAGCCCTCCATTTTGACGGTCCTTGGTGTCCTTCGTGAATTCTACTAAGAATGCTCTGTCGCATTGCTTTTGGAATTACTATGCGGTTGCCCAGTGTCACCGGCTGTCGTGTCAAACCCACAACAAATCCCAATGCCAGTACACTCAAAGACTATCCCTCATGACTAGAACTTTCAGAACTTTCAAAGGGGACAGAGAAGCAGAGGTGGATGCTGGGGCTGCGGCCAACCTGTTCACACAAAGAAAGATTGTACTCGCAGACAATGGCTTCCCATGGTTACAGGGGAGGAGAACCGGAGCTGGCGCTACCAAGAGCCTCCACAGGGCCCGGTAAATCCATGGGGTGGGCCTAATCAAGGGTAATAGGGATGCCCAGAAAATCCTACAGAGGAGGGGCAGCATCTAATTTTAACAACCATTGATGATCATGACCCTTTGCTGCAGGTTAAAATAGAGGAAGAATCTACTCCCATGATGATAGATACTGGCGCCACTTACACATGTGTAAGTCCACATTATGCCTCACACCTCCCCTTGTGTGGTAAATTTGCAAAGATAGTAGGATTTTCAGGACAGATGCAGCTAATTTCTATGACTACTCCAGTATGTCTACAAACTTCAAACAAAAGTGTAACACTTTGTGTTTAAACAAATTCTGATTAATTCATTAGGGAGAGATACGTTATGTAAATTGGGACTTTAGATTTGGTGTATAACTGGAATCCCCCAGGTAGTAGTACTCAGAGATGCATCACAAGAACCATCCACAGAAATACCTGAAAACCCAAAAACAAGGCCAAATGAGTTAATGTTGCAAATTAGGAGACAGGTGGCAGAGGTACTGTGGTCACAAAATGATACTGATGTAGGTCAGATTAAATCAGCTAACCCTCTTAAGATTAGGATCAGGCCAGGAGCAGTTTTAACATGGAAACGACAATACCCATTACATCCTGATGCAGAACTAGGGATTAAAAAGACGATTGATAGATTAGTGTTGGCTTGAGTACTAATAGAAACAGTTAGTTATAGTAATACACTAATACTGCCAATTCCCGAAAGCAGATAAATCAAAATTAGTTCATGACTTAAGGGCTGTGAATGACATCGTGGAGGACTAGCCAGCAGAGGTACCTAACCCCCACATGTTATTAACAAATACCCCTCCTAATGCCTAGTATTTTACAATGATCGATCTTTGCTCAGCTTATTTCAGTGTTCCCAGAGCTGAAGAAAGTAGAAAGTTGCTTTAAATTATGCTGGTAAAACTATACACATATACTAGGATGGTACAAGGCTATAAACATTCTCCACATGTATTCAATCAAGTACAGTACTTCAGGATGATCTAGCAGATCTGTCACTGGAAGGTATGTTATTGCAATATATGGATGATTTACTAATATGGTACACATCCCTAGAACAGTGTCACAGAGACTCCATTAAAGTATTAACTAAATTGGCTTGGTGGGCATAAAGTATCTAAGCTTAAACTGCAATGTTGTCAGCCCCAGGTTAAATATTTAGGCCACTTGATTACACATGGAACTAGAGCAATAACACTGATGACTTTTCTTGGCATGGCAGGTTTCGGCTCTGACTGGATAGAGGGCCATGCAGTGAAAACTGAACCGCTACGGGAACTTATGAAACAAGGTGGATGTATTAATTTGCAGGCATCATTAACATGCAATGATGCATTGTTAACCTTTGAACCCATTCAAAAACAACTTCAGACTGCACCTACACTAGCCACCCCAGATTACACTAAACCATTTAATTTGTATGTAGCTAATAGAATAGATGGGTATACTTTAGCAGTGTTAATTCAAGAAAGATTTAGTGGAACAAAGAAACAGTCTATTGCATATTATAGCTCTAAGTTGGATAATGTAGCACAAGGCTATCCACCATGTTATCAACAGGGACTAGCTGCGTTATACTATGCCTATGAGAAATTATAGGCTACCCAGTAATTATCTATACGTATTACAAAGTAGTGGATTTGATAGAACAAGGTAAATTTGTTTTGACAATGACATGGATTAATGCCTATTCTTCGCTTCTAATGTACCCTGATGTAAGGATCAGACATTGTGCTACAGTGAATCCAGCTAACACGATTCCTTAGGAATTTGAGGGTACTGTGCATGAATACTGCTCACTCTTGAGTTTTCATGCGACTCAGACCAGACCTTGAGTCAACACTTTAGGTGGATGCAGAAGTTGATTAATTTGAAGATGGGTTATGCTTTAAAGACCATTTGGGCAACCATGCAGATTATGCACTGGTTAGAAGAGGCCAGGATGCATTTGAGACAGTAAGTTCATAACAGTGAGCAGCCATGTTCTGCACAGTTAGCTGAACTGCAAGTTCTAACCTACTGCTGGTCAGTTAGCAAAGGGTAAGGTAGATAATATCTAATCTGCATATGCTCATGGGGTGTGTCATTTCTTTGGGGCTGTTTGGAAACAAAGAGGGTTTAGAGTGCTGGAACATCTATTTAGCATGTTGAACAGATTAGGCAGTAGATTATCAGTTAAGAAGAGATTATCAGTCATGAAGTGCCAAGCACATGAAATAGGAAATTATTTTGTGGTCAAGAGAAATAATGCTGCAGATTAAGAAGCCAAGAAGGGCGCAGGGTCTCACTTGGTGATTCTGTCTCCGATGGTGAGTATAGAACCACGCCCTCAGCTAGAAGACCTCATTCGCATTCAGCTCCAATTCAGTCAATTTGAAAAACAGTTACACTTGAAAATAACACTTAACACCAACAGGTCACATACCAGTTCCAGAAGGTCCATTTAAACATCTTGTGATAGGCTATGTAAACATGATAAAGAAAGTACACAGAAAAAGGTACAGTGGGTAGTCAACCAGAATGCCTATTACCACCACGCTCACCGCTGCAGTGGCGCAAAGGGTCATTTTGCGAAACAGCCGCGTTTATTTAACTGTAAGTAGAACTCAAGTCATAAAGTAATAACAATATGTTGTATCAAAGAAATACTACATGTGATGATAATTCCCAGATCCGAGTACTTTATCCAACAAACATGAAAAATCATATCCACATAATGATGAATTAAAAAACATTGGTTTAATTTTGTTTAGACATACTCTGTCTGTATCTGTTTATTGTTATTATTAAAGAATAACAGCACAAGGGCTTGTAAAAACCATTATTATTTTGACAAGAATGAAGTTTGTTACAGTTAAAGGCATCACATTTTAAATATGGAAATAACTAAAAACAAATAGAGCAAACTGTCAGAATAGAAAATTAGAACAAATCAAATGTTTTACATATTAAACCACAAATTATAAAAGATAAAATAAACTAAATAAATAAAAAATAACCAACTATGTATAAATAAAATAAGAACATCTTTTAGTTCTTCTTTTAGTAGGCCAGCTCAGTCTGTCTTTGTTCAACTACTCCTCTATGCAGGGTAGTTGCCTATATTAGGATAAAGTATATGTGCTTATACAAATCTGCATGTGGTTGAAGAATCTTAAAAATAATGTGTTGTAATAATAGTAACTGGATCACTGAAAATCTTTAAAGTCATTTTTCTCAGTTTCACACTCGCGATTTAATGTAGCGTTTGTAATATATATAGTGGAACCTTGGATTACGAGCATAATTCATTCCAGAAGCAGGCTCGTATTCCAAAACACTTGTAAAACAAATCAAATATTCCCATAAGAAATAATGAAAACTCAAATCATTCCACAGCCCAAAAAAATAAATACAGAAAAATAATTAATACAATATATAAAGTAAAAATAAAAAAAACCAATTAACCTGCACTTTACCTTTAAAAAAAATTCAAATAAATCCCAACAGATAATTGTTTCCGTTTGTGCGCGCAGGCGGCGTGTATTTGTGTGTGTGTGTGCGTGTGTGCTTGTGTGTGTGTGTGTGTGTGTGCGCAATTAGCCCCTTCCCTCGCCTCATCTTACACAGTAAAACTCCTCCTCCCTCCCCCCACCTTGCTTTTTAAGTTTCACAAGAAACACACACACAACGGAAACACTGTTTTAACGGGAAAAAAAGAAATCCCTCTCTAATGACACTCATGTGAGCGCAGACTAACGGAATCACTGCTGTAAAGTAAATTAAATAAATAAATTAATGAACCAGCACCTTACCTTTGAAAAGAATCGCGACAGAGCAGAGTTTCTGTGTAGAGCAGAGTGTGTGTCTGTGTGAAGCTGGGGAGGGGGGGTGTAAAGGCGAGAGAGTGTGTGTGTGTTGGTGTGTGTGTGTCGGTGTCAAAAAACTTGTCACTCATAAACCAAGACATGCTCGTTTTTCAAGTCAAAATTTATTAAAATCTTTGCTCGTCTTGCGGAACACTCGTAAACCGAGTTACTTGCAATCTGAGGTTCCACTGTATATATATATATATATATATAGGTAAAGTGAGTACACCCCTCACATCTCTGCAAATATTTAGTTTAGATTTTTAAATATTATTTAGATTAGTTAACTCTTTTCATAGGACAACACTGCGTAAATGACTCTTTGACACAATGAAAAGTAGTCAGTGTAAAGTTCGTATAGCAGTGTAAATTTATTGTCCTCTGAAAATAACTAAAAATACAGCCAATAATAGTTGAACCCCTGGCAACAAAAGTGAGTACAGTCTTAAGTGAAAATGTACAAATTGTGCAAAATTTGTCATTTTCCTTCCCCTTTGCCATGTGACTCATTAGTGTTACACTGTCTTAGGTGTCACCAGATAGCAGGTGATTTAAATTTGGTATAAAAGCTCTTCCACTCTCTCAACCTGGCCACTGAAAGGTCATCATGGCACCTCATGACAAACAACTCTCAGAAAACCTGAAAAAACGAATTGTTGATTTACATGAAGATGGCAGAGGCTATAAGAAGATAGCCAACACTCTGCAACTGTGCAACAGTGGCCAAGACCATCCAGCGCTTTAAGAGGACAGGTTATTCTCAGAACAGGCCTCGGTATGGTCGGCCAAAGAAGCTGAGTGCACGTTCTCAGCGTCAGATCCAAAGATTGGCTTTGGAAAACAGACGGATGAGTTTTAGCATCCAGCATTGCTGCAGAGATTGAAGGGATGGGAGGTCAGCCTGTCAGTGCTCAGACCGTACGGCCCACACTGCATCAAATTGCTCTGCATGGTTGTCGTCCTAGAAGGAAGCCTTTTCTAAAGATGATGCACAAGAAAGCTCGCAAACAATTTGCTGCAGACATGCAAACTAAGGACCAGGATTACTGGAACCATGTCCTGTGGTCTGATAAACCTATTTGGTTCAGATGGTGTCAAGCGTGTGTGGCGGGAATCAGGTGAGGAGTACAAAGACAAGTGTGTCTTGTCTACCATCAAACATGGTGGTGGGAGTGTCATGATCTGGGGCTGCATGAGTGCTGCTGGCATTGGGGAGCTACAGTTCATTGAGGGAAACATGAATTCTAACATGTATTGTAACATACTGAAGTAGAGCATGATCCCCTCCCTCCAGAAACTGGGCCGCAGAGCAGCGTTTCAGCATGATAATGACCCCAAACACACCTCCAAGATTACCACTGGCTTGCTACAGAGGCTGAGGGTAAAGCTGATGGACTGGCCAAGCGTGTCTCCAGACCTAAACCCCATAGAACACCTCTTGGGCATCCTGAAAAGGAAGGTGGAGGAGCACAAGGTGTCAAATGTCCACCACCTCTGTGATGTTGTGATGGAGGAGTGGAAGAGGATTCCAGTGGCAACCTGTGAAGCTCTGGTGAACTCCATGGCCAAGAGAATTCAAGCCATGCTGGAAAATGATGGTGGCCACACAAAATATTGACATTTCACATTTTCACTTTGGGGTGTACTCACTTTTGTTGCCAGGGGTTCAGCTATTATTGGCTGTATTTTTAGTTATATTGAGGGAACAATTTGAGGGCACTTTTGTGACATACTGTTTATATGTGTGTGTGTGTGTGTATATAAAATCATGGCATGTACTGTATGATTAATTTAAGATGAACATTGAAGCACATAAATGTATGGTCACAATGTGACACTAATAATAGTACTTACCATGGTTCTAAATTGTTACTATACTATTAACACTAGATTTACTAACAAATTTGCATAAATTCCCTGGACCTCACACCTACTAGCACCCCTGCCGGTCCATTGTTCTTCTGCTTTTGTTGTGCAAACACACCCATTACCTGTCCCACACCGAGGTTTGGCCTGCCTAGGATCTGAGCTACAAAGCCAATCCTCTGCCGGCCTGTTCTGACAAGAACCTGTCCTCTTAAACCGCTGGATGGTCTTGGTCACTGTGTTGCATCACAGTTGCAGATTGTTGGCGATCTTCTTATAACCTAGGCCATCTTCATGTAAAGCAACAATTCATTTTTTCAGGTCTTCTGAGAGTTGTTTGCCATGCGGCAACTTTCAGTGGCCAGGTTGAGAGAGTGGAAGATTTTTATACCAAATTTAACTCACCTGCTATCTGGTGACACTTGAGACAGTGTAACACTAATGAGTCACATGACAAAGGGGAAGGAAAATGACTAATTGTGCTCAATTTGTACATTTTCACTTAGGGGTGTACTCACTTTTGTTGGTAGGGGTTCAGCTATTATTGGCTGTATTTTTAGTTATTTTGAGGGGACAATAAATTTACACTGCTATACAAACTTTACACTGACTACTGTTCATTGTGTCAAAGAATCGTTCATGCAGTGTTGTCCTATGAAAAGATTTAACTAAATATTTGCAGAGATGTGAGGGGTTTACTCACGTTTGTGACATACTGTAAACAATTTTAGTAACAAGTTTCACAGCTTTTTTAAAGTTTACTCAACTTTAGGAACAATTTGTTGGCCAAACTAAATATTTTACATTGATGTTTAGTTGACACAGCCATGTACCCAGACTCTGGCCAAAACTGAACTTCAAAGCGTGGCGATGCATGCTTTATTTACGATAACCGTTAACTGTGCTTTAGCCCATACTTGAGAATCTATTCTTCGTTTTAACCCCCATATATTCTACCGGGGTTTAATTGCCCTAATATTAACACCCATCCTCACCAGTTCACATAACTAAAATCAGGACATTAGGAAGAAGAAAAAAAGAAGGAAGAGGAGGAGGAGGAAGAAAAGCAGATAAGCAGATATGTAAGCTAATATATGAAATAAAATCAAACTGTAATAAGCAAGAGATTGCATATACAGTGGGATGTCTTAAAAAATAATTTCACATTTTTAGAATGAAATGCACAATGCTGAATAAAATTCCCATAACCTCTAGTGTCTAAAATTAATAAATGCACCAAATAGTTAACTCAAATAAGTGACAGATTAATTTATACTGTGGACAAGTAGTAGTCTGTATGATAAGTCTTTGCTCCTTTTTGTTCTCCACCACAAACAAGTTCATTGAAATGAACAGTGGATTCTGTCTGGTTTTTTTATTATGTTTTTTTTTTAATTGAAGTTCAAATGATTGCATCCGGCGATTTGACATCGCAGCCATTCCATTACTAAAATAACACATTGTCACCCAAACATGAAAAAACTACATTGCTCAATATGTTATATGTTTACATATTATTTATTGGAGCATTCCGCAAGTGGAATGAATTTGACTGACAGACATACACAGTATGCACTGAATTCGAATTTTAGCTGCAAAAGTGAGTGGGTCCAATATGCATTAGTTTAAATGCTGCATGGTTTCTTTTTAAATGCGAGTCTATAACTTTTTTGAACTCAAGCTTTCTGCCACACTATCGACCTTGACAAGGATTTCGGCTGAGATAAGAATCAAGATCAGGTCTCTGACGACATGATCAGACGACATTGTCGTTCTCGTGGCTTGATTTCTATGACTAAAACACCAACTGTAATGAAGGTAACCAGGTAGGTTATGTTAGTAATTGTTTTGTATAAAATCTATATTTTTCATTAATCTAACATCAAATAAAGTGTCAATTTTATTTGTATAGTCCTGTACTTCAATGCATTGAAGAAATGCTGCAGGAGGATGATGAACGGTCTGCTAAACAGATTCAGGACGAGCTTCAGACCTGACTGCAATTGAAAATATCAATTATCACCATTAAAAGGTCCATAAAGAAATTTGGATGAATCTATGGGACTATGATAATTTAAGCGACTATTAATTTATATTTATATTTTATATTATATATATATAAAATGCTAGTCTATAACTTTTTTGAAAAAAAAAAAGTACTGTACTGTTCATAAATCATCAATGTGTTTATTACCGTTTATTTTAATAGCTGCTACCTTGGCTTCTTCAGTTTTTATACCTTCAGCCGATATGATGTGTCCCAGAAAGGAGAGGGATGTCTGACAGAGGTTGCATTTTTTCAAGTTGACTGTGATACCAGCAGCTTCAAGGAGTGCAAATATTTGTTGGAGATGGTTAAGGTGAGAAGTGGTGTCCTTTGAATAAACAACAATGTCATCAATGTAAACAAAACAATACTTTCCTATGGCTTCCACCAGAACCGAAGTCATATGTCTCTGAAAAGTTGCTCCTGCATTTTTCAGGCCGAAGGGAAGACGGAGGAACTTGTATTGGTTGTTCTTAGTGACGAACGCTGTTTTTGGGATACTGTCTGGATGCATAGCCACATCCCAATATCCACTACGCAGATCCAATGAGCTGAACACAATAGCCCTGTAGAGAGCCTCCAAGATCTCGTGGACCTGGGGCATAGGGAAGCCATTCCGGGGGTGTTTTGCTGTAGAGGGCTCTAAAGTCTACACAAAAACGGGTCCCACCATCTTTTTTCCCCACCAGTATGACCGGGGCGGCCCACGGCGAGGTGGACGGTCTAATGATACCGGCTTCCAGCATCTTGGTGACCTCTTCCTCCACAATTTGCTGTTTGTGGACAGGGACAGGGTAAGCATTTTTTCCGACTGGTCTTTCATCGGTGGTATAAATGTGGTGGGTTATTGCCTTAGTGTGGCCAATTCGGTCAGTGCACACTGTCGGCCACTCTAACAACAGCTCCTGCAACTGAGACTTGTGTTCTTCTGGCAGGGAAGCGTTGCCTCCAAATCCGCCATCTCCAGTTTGGTCAGCATCAGACACTGGGGGTAATGGATTGGCCACATACAGGGAGACTTGCTTTACAGGTGGTTTGATAGTAGGAGGCTGTGAGCAGCTACTGGGAGAGGGAGGATGAGGAGTGGCGGGAGCGACCGGTTGGCACTCCTCATGGCTTTTAACGGTGAGTCTCGCCTCTTCATGCACTCCACCACGGAACGGCCTACATTGTTCAATTGCTCCTCACACTGCCTTTTCACTGTCTGACACAGTTGTTGCATCTCCTTCTGAGCATTCTCCAGTTTACATTGGTAGGTTGATACCTCTGCGTTGTGGATGCGTTGCAGCTCACCCACCTGATCCGACAGCTCATCCATTCTCCGGGTGAGATTGTCTTCCAGCGCCTGCAGAGCTGTTTCTATCTGGCCGAGGCGGGCTGCTAGCACCATGGAAATGAGACTCGGGTCGTCTTCAGCATCGAAGGGAGGAGGAGGTGGAGGCAGCGGTTCATCAGTGAGCAGTTGCTCTACCCCACCGTCACCTTGTGGGCCCTTGTATGGCATGGGCTCATGATGCGTCATGACAGGGCCTGCAGTGAAGACATGTGCTCCCATCCCCTCCTCAGCTCGTGCATCGGATTCGGCCATATTTTGCCCCAATTTACTATTATTAATAAACAGTGTGATTAACCAGACCTTTGAGTGTGTGTTTTGCGGAGTGTAAGACGGTATAAGAGAATAGCTAGGTAGGTAACAGCTAACACCAACTATGTAGCAATGTATAATATACACAATACACAAAAAAAGAAAACTCTGATGGCCCCACGTTGGGCGCCACTGTAACAAACACGCTATTATTCGTGAAAATAATAACTTGCCATTAACAGAATCAGGGTTGGATAAGGACCACCAGAAATCGATTTTTATGTAATCAAAAGTGTATATACATTTATTTACACACACCATTCACTCCCTGTGTTTTCTCACTCACACACACACATTGCTCAATATGTTATATGTAACCCTAACCCTAACCCTAACCCTAGCTCTTTCTCCCGGTCTCACGCAAGTCCATAAACAAAATAAATAAACTCGGAGAACGTCCTGCTCCGCGCTAGATGTCCTCCGTGAGCGACGTCTGCTTTAAGGCGTCGCGGTGGTCACCGACGAACCGGTCCCGCGTGCACACTGCCACTGATGTGTTTTCCCTGGAGGACCAGCTGACACACTCCTCAACACTCAGGAAAACACACAGACACAAAACAAAACACAAGAAAAAAAAACCCTCCTGCATGACCACAGCAGGAGGACTATTTGAATTACACGTCATTACGAATATTTGACTACACGTCAATATAAAGCATAATCACGCACAAAATTGCAAAAGACCAACATTTACTCACATGCGTGTCAGACAAGGCTATCCCGCATTCGGGTTTACAAAATTAACGGCTGTAGCTTTGGCTTTAGCGTTAGCTTCGGCTGGGTAATGGCTGCTGTTACCTAGCCCAGCCTTTCTTCTTCTTTTATTGTTTTATGGTGAACGGATCCCACAGCGCCCCCGCAGGCTGGGAGCCTGTAACTAGGCAACTGCCTGTTACAAGCGCTGATGAATGACATCGACATGCGCTGACGCAGTAGCACATCCTGATAGCTAACGCTGGCTATGTTGTCTCTGTAGTGGTTAAAACAGTGGATATATTTTATTTTGGGTATTCCTAGCAGGCGTTCTTAATATTGTTATACAGTAGTATAATATATCCCAGCTGTGTGACATCCTGTACTCTGTGTTCCAGACTCTTTGGTGGAGGCTGTTGATCTTTGTCCTATTCCTATTTATTTTAAGTTGTTGCTGTTTTACTGTGTATGCTTTACAATGTCAGACAAAATAAAAATTTAATTAAATTAAAATTAGAGCTTTTAACAATTGTCATCGTCGCAAAGCAGCTTTACATGATCAAAAGAACTATTTAAGTTTGTACGGAATGTGAATATGTATGAATCAAAATGGTCAAATAGTGAGATAGTTTAGTTTAGTTTAGGTTAGTTTAGTTTATTTATATAGCACATTTACGACAGCGACAAGACTGACCAAAGTGCTGTACATCCACATAAACATCATAAAAAGGATAAAAGTACACAATTACAGCCTATAAAAGAGGGAAAAAATTAAATTAAAATATAATTGCTAGCAATGATGACAGGCCCAAGCACCCTGTGCCATCGCCACCCTGGGCGCATCGCACAACCTGTGTTATTTGAATGTGTTAAGACCTCGAAAAAGCCATCGTCACTCAGTTGCACCGCACAACCTGTACACATCACATACTATACAGGGCTAATGTCAGTTTGGGCCCTAAATATTTGTTGAGTGTGTGAGTGTGTGTGTGTGTGTCGTAAAAGAGGAGTGTGTGTGTGTGTTAACATTTGTGATGTTTATGTGTGTACAATAGGCCGCAGATGCTAGAAAATAAGCACTCACACTGTGATGTTCCTGAATGTAATGTCACTGAACGTGATGTCACTGAAGGCGTCACTGAATATAATGTCACTCAATATAATGCCACACAGAAAGTTATTAATAATTTTTCGGTGTAAGTTTAAGACATTATCACGGCTGGCCCATTTGAGATATAAAAAATCCCTCCGCAATTTTGCATCCTCAGTGTCTTTAGATCACTTCGGCCCGGTTTGGTGGCGAATGTATAAAATCCCTAGCAGGAGTATATAAAAATCCATTGGGTGCGTTTTTGCAAACGACCCAAATTAACCGACCTCCTGTTAAGTTGAGCCCAGGACATGCAGGTGTTCGGCTCAATGAGCTCTAAACGTGTACCGAGTTTCGTGTGCCTACGTGAAAGTGTGTGTGAGCTAGGCAGCAAAATCTCATGTGGGGTCCCAGGCCACGAGACTCTCAGGCATCCTGATGGCAGCAGATTCCAACCTGTCTGCCAAGTTTCATGAGTTTTTGAGCATGTTAAGACCCCGAAAAAGTCCAAATCGGTGGAAAAGAAAATAATAATCCTTAGGAAAACAAGAGGGCCCTGCACACCTTATAGTGCTTGGGCCCTAATAAAATGAATAAATAAATAAATAAACACATAAGCTTAATAAGGACAGTAAAGCCTAATCGGCCAGTCAAAAAAATGTTTTTTTAAAAGGGATTTGAAAGTAGTCAGACTAGGAGCCATTCGGATATCAATTGTGCCCATACATTCAGAGAAAGTAAATAGCACCCCTCCCCACTTTAAGAACCTCTTGGATCTGTGGCCTTTCTGAAATAAATAGCAGAAACGTTGAAACATGAGGCGAGACGGTGTAACTGGGACACATGGAACATGGAATTTATCCACCACATAGTTGAGGGAAGCAAGAGCTTAACTGCACAAGGGTTGACTATCTTTGTGATGATGAAGAGACTAAGGTAGCGAGGGGAAAACTTACGGCAGATGGTCCTTAGGGGGATGTCTCTGGCAGCAAGCATGACTCTCTGTTCTACCTTGTACTTGGGAGCCTGAGAAGGCTTGTCGTCGGCCTGTTTCTTGTACCTTCTGCCAACCTGTAAGAGTGTCCTCCTTGCTTGAAGCCATGTCCTTCTGCAGCATCTGATAAAAGCTTGGGCTGATGGGACACAGGCCTCCTCCTCCTGAAATGGAAACAATGGTGGTTGATATCCCAGGCAGCACTGAAAGGGGGAGAAACCAGTCGATGAAGATACCTGGGAGTTGTGGGAGTACTCTACCCAGGGTAAGAACTTGCTCCATGAAGTAGCATCCCTGGAAGTCATGCACCTCAGAGCGACTTCGAGGGATTGATTCTTCCTCTCTGTCTGGCCGTTAGACTGAGGATGGAACCCTGAGGACAGGCTCAGATTGGCCCCAATTAACTTGCAAAAGGCTTTCCAGAATTGGAAAAAGGTGAACTGTGGTCCTCGGTCTGAAACGATGTCTTTTGAGAGACCATGGAGCTTGAAGACATGGTCATCATGAGTTCTGCAGTTTCTTTGGCAGATGGGAGCTTTGCAAGTGGGATGAAGTGAGCTGCTTTGGAGAAACAGTCTACAACAGTCATGATGGCCGTTGGAAGACGGTAACCCTGTAACGAAGTCCAGAGCAATGTCGGACCGTGGGCAGTGTGGAAGGAGTAAGGGTCGGAGAAGGCCTGCTAGAGTTGTATTGGCGTGCTTATATCTGAGGCAGATGTCACATGCATCCACGAAGCTGGAGACGTCCTCCCTTAAGGTTGGCCACCACAAAAGTTTACTGAACCTGGGTAATAGTACAGGTTGTGCCAGGGTGACAGGACAGTTTGGGACTGGCCATTCCAGGACCTGAGAGCGTAGAGTGTGGGGAACAAAGAGACAAAGGGGGGGCATTAATGGGACCAGGTTCATGGGAGTGGGCTTGCTGGACTTTAGTTTTGATCTACAGTTCAGCTGTGGTGAGCAGGCAGGAAGAGGGGATAATGGTGTCATTGGTGGCGACGCCGTGAGTGGGTGAGAATTGTCTAGAGAGAGCATCTGGTTTGGAGTTTTTTGATCCCTTGCGGTATGAGAGGTTGAAGTTGAATCTTGTGAAAAAGAGTGACCACTGAGCTTGACGAGATTTGAGCCTCTTGCTGCTCCTGAGATACTCCAAGTTCTTGTGGTGTGTGATTTGTTGTTCGCTTTTATTATTTTACAAAATCATAACATTTTTTCATCATTGTGAGTGCACTTAAATAAAAATAGAGTCTTATAAAGGCTTATATAGTTTTATTATACAGTTTTTGCACATTAATCTGTTAAACTTTTCAGAGTCTGTTTTCTGGCTATATGCTAGTGTTACACATGATATAATCTATAATTTAAGGCTAGATATAAAGGTATACATTTAATTTGCTTAAATTCGATGCAAATAAGAAACGCCTATATTTAATTTAAATTCTAAATTTGTACTGTAATTTTAGTATTGTGATTTAAAATTTGTTTAATGTTTCATTTGTATTTCATAAGGTTTTGCCAGCAGTAGTACAGAACAATGGGGGTCATTATTTATTAAAGAAAATTATGACGATCATAACAGCCTACTGCATTTCATTCTTATAATAACACAAAAATACAAGCGCTGCTGAATGACAATGACATCGCTGACACAGTAGCACGTCCTGACAGTGTTTTAATTTTATGGTCATTCAATTTCAGTTAATAAATCTGGAACAAATTTAAAGAAGACAAAATATAATATGACACAATATCCTACACGCATAACTTTTCTAATTACACATTTATAAATAAAATCTAAAGGCTCACTGTGTTAACGTTTACTTTGCTTAAATTCGATCCTAATAAGATTTAATTTAATTTTAATTCTACATTTGTACTGTAATTTTAGTACTGTGCTTATGAATTCGTTTAACTACTATGCTTCACTTGATTTTATCCGCTACTACGTGCAGCTCTAAATGAGCTGGAGCTCATTAATCCTTGAGAGAATGAACTAAGGCCTGAGGCGTCGGCCTATAGTTATACAACGTCACTCAATGGTAAAAGCCAGCAAACGAACAAAACCAAAAGCTGCCGCCTTGAGGCGTGGCAGTAAAACCATTATTCCGGTTGAACTACCTATTGTATAGGTTAGTAGTAATAGATAGATTTAGTAGATAGGTAGAAGCAGTACCATCAGTAGATCAAGGCACAGGAACAGTAATTAAATTCTTGACAGATAATTCTAAGGGTTGGTATACCATCAGAGATCACCTCGGACAATGGTTCAGCATGTGACTGGGCCTACCCGTAAGCATCTGGAAGATTTGGAGCAATTGCAAATGGAATTGAAAGCATATATTCAACAACTAACTGCTATACATGAAGCTATCTATTTACAGGAAAAGAAAAACGAGCAGAGAGAAGAACCTTTTACACCATGTCCAGTGATACCAGGAGACCAGGTATATCTGAAGGTGTTCAGAAGAAAATAGAATGAAGCCAGAAAAGAAGGATCCTACAAAGTGGTTAGAGCAATGCCAACAGCAGTGCTAGTAGAAGGTACTCTAATACTACATGGTATGATCTAAATCATTGTACTAGGCAGACAGGAAATGACCAACAAATGGATAATGCAGAGGAGAGTCGAAATAAACCTGTCCCAAGCACAGTGGAAGGAGAGGGAGGAACTGAAACAAACTCAGACACAAGTAATGGAGGAGGAGTTAAGCCACCAACCCCCCTTGGTCACTGGCTGAAGAAGAGCATCTCGGTATTTGGCTGGGGAATTTCAGTGGAACCTCGGATTGCGAGTAACACAGTTTACGAGTGTTCCACAAGACGAGCAAATATTTTTAATACATTTTGACACCGAGCATCACTCTTGCGCCACGGAATTGTGGGTAATCGTCTCCCCTGCTGGGTCTTAGTGCTCGTTTCTTACTTGTATAATCAACATCTTCCTCTATGTTTCAGCATCTCTTATGTATGTGCATGCGTAATTTGACACCGACACACACACACACACATGCACAGACACTCTCTTGCCTTTTCACCCCCTCCCCGGCTTCACAAACATAGAAACTCTGCTCCGTCACGATTCTTTTCAAAGGTAAGGTGCTGGTTCATTAGTTTGTTTGTTTGTTTTTTACTTTACAGCAGTGATTCCGTTAGTGTGCGCTCACGCCAGTGTCAGAGAGAAATTTTTTTTTCTCGTTAAAACGTTGTTTCCGTTGTGTGTGTGTGTGTTGTGAAAGTTAAAAAGCGAGGTTGGGAGAGAGAGGAGGAGTGTTACTGTGTAAAACAAGGCGAGGGAAGGAGCTAATTCCACACACACGTGCACACACACACACACACGGCGCCTGCACGCACAAACGGAAACACTTATCTGTCGGGAGTACGAGTACGAGTGTTTTGGAACATGAGCCCACTTCCGGAACGAATTATGCTCGTAATCCAAGGTTCCACTGTAATTGTATGGTGAAGAATTTCAGTCAGGTTTCAGGCCCCATCATCGTACAGAAACTGCACTAGCTATGATTGCAAATGACATGTTTTTAGATCCGGACCAAGGCTGCATCTCAATACTAGTCTTACTTGATCTTAGAGCAGCATTCAACACTAATAGATCAGTAAAAGACCTGGGCGTAATATTAGACAGTAACTTGTCCTTTTAAAATCATATTTCCAATATCACAAAAACAGCCTTTTTCCATCTTAGAAATATTGCCAAGTTCACAAGCATCTTACCCATATCTGATGCAGAAAAGCTAGTTCATGCATTCATGACCTCCAGACTGGACTATTGTAATGCATTACTAGCTGGTTGTCCTGCATCCTCAATAACCAAGCTAGTTAGTTCAAAATGGGATTGGGTTGACCTACAGATCTGGCCATTAAGAATGCACACTTTTTCCCATGAAATCCCGCAATTCAGCGCGCGCCATGCTGCAAGATCCCTCAAGCAAAATGCGGCAATTTAAATAAATTTGTTGTGCTTCACTGAATATCCGCCAGATGGCGCATGGAAGGACTTTGTCTAAAAGCCAGACCAAGTACAATGAAGAATTGTGTATAATTACTTAGCCTAAAACAATATTGTTTCCAATGCTGAAGCAAACATGAATTTTATTTTGTTTTACAATAGATATTTTGTGATGAATGTGTGTATAGGTGCTTCATATTATTTTTTTATAATGATTTAATTCAATTGCATTTTATTTGTATAGCGCTTTTAAAAATTGACATTGACGCAAAGCAGCTTCACACAATCAAAAGAATTATATAAGTTTGTATGAGATGTGAACGTGTATGAATCAAAATGATAAGAATGTCCCTTATGAGCAAGCCGAGGACAATGGCAACAGTGGCAAGGAAAACCTCCCTGAGACAGTAATAGGAAGAAACCTTGAGAGGAACCAGACTCAGCAGGGAACCCATCCTCATCTGGGTAAAACGGATAGCAGGGATTGATCTGCATCATACTGTGTAAGATTGGAAGTTCAGTGATGAATGAGAGTGGGGAAGACATACCAGTTCACCATAATACACTACGTCCATGAGTCCCCCAGATCTGCTCCTTTACCTAAGGCAAATTTATTTACAAAAATGCTTGGCTAAATAAATAGGTTTATAGCCCAGACTTAAACACTGAGACTGTGTCTGAGTCCCGAACATTAACTGGAAGACTATTCCATAACTTTGGGGCTTTGTAAGAAAAAGCTCCGCCCCCTGCTGTAGTTTACATAATACGTGGTACTGACAAGCAGCCTGCATTCTTTCATGGAAGGTGTGGCGGATCATAAGACGCCTAGCAGTTCACTCAGATCCTGTGATTGTGAATTTATGACTGAATTATGTGCGGAAACCCGCGGCTCGTACGTTCAATTTACAAAAAGCAGCATTTTGATCAAAAGCCTGATAAACATGTGCGATTTGGAATTGATACTGTTATGAGGCGCGGCATGGATCAGATCATGGTATCATATCATGTTTATTGATTGTTGTATACTCTACATAACCGTGATAACCATGGCAAGTGCAGAATTGATTGCATGCTCATGCTTACACAACACTGTTGGTTAGGGAGGCGAGATCTTTTACTCTATCCGAGTCAAGAAAGGGGCAGATGTTTTATCTCGATTCTCTACAAGAGAGCAATGCCAGAATTCGATAAGTAAAAAATTCGGTGATCAATTTAGGTCATGGATAGAGATAATTAAAAGTACTGAATTGTGTAACTGCTCTCTTGAAGATTGTAGTGAATGAGACTTAATAAGTCTCAAAGTTGAGCGGGGGGTTATGTATGGATTATGTTTAATCTGCTATATTATATATGTAGAGAACAATATAGTGCAAAATGTATCCTTGTACACAGTAAAGAGACTGATGACTTAAAACTGTGTGCTGGGCCACCAAGGCCTTAGTATGACTCTGTAGAGCAGAAGCAAACCCCTCAGTAGGATGGTAGCGCATGGACAAGCTGTGCAATTAAGCGAGTGATGTTTCATTTAGCCATAGGATGAACATGTATGAGAGCATTGTGTCTTGTGGGAATGAGAAAACCTATGTATTGAAGCACTGTATCTTGTTAGAAATAGGATACATGTATGGGAGTATTGTGTTGGTGGGAACAGGATGTTGAAGAAGTGTCATGTAAACGCGTGCGCATTAAGGAAGTATGCATCGTAGAAGAGATGAGAGCTTTTCCTCTGCAGAGAAACTGCTTGGCTATATTCTGATAAGAATAAAGTCTATTGGCCCCAACACACCTGGTCTCTGAAATGATCTTTACGTCTTTGGATAATTGTCCCTAAACTATCCACAACCCTCATTACCACAGAGAGTATTGAAATGTGTCATGTTGTGGTGTTGTCACACTTGTTTGCACATTTACACATGCACTTTATGTGCAATTTGTCAGAAATTTCTGTTAACTTATAATCTGTTAATATGCATCTATCTGTCAATCTGTTAACTGTTAATCAGTTTTTTTCTTAGCTAGCTTGTCATGCTGCCAGCTCACACACAGCATTCAAAGACTGTCTTATTTCTTGACAGTTCCCTTCCCACGCTGTGATGCTCCCACCATGTGGTCATGTTTTCCCAGGCTGTCATGTCTCCTCCCATGCCAGTCTCTCATTCACCACTGATTCCCGCAGCATTTAAGCCTTAGCAGCGAGCTGTTTCACTGCCCGATTATTGTGCTCTTGCCCAATTATATTTTTTTAGAATGTGTGTTAGATACTGTTGGATATCTGCGTGACACAGTCGCGAGTCATCAGTGTGAACAGCAGGGGACCTTAGGGGCAGCAGGGTCTTGATGTGTCTCATGACGAGCCGCTCAAGCACTTCATGATGATGGGTGTAACTGCAACAGCACGGTAGTCATTGAGACAGAACTGAGAGACAAGAGACAAGATGGTGGTGGACTTGAAGCACATGGGATTGACGGCGCTGCTCAGAGAGATGTTGAAGATCTTGGTAAGAATACCTGCCAGCTTTTCAGCACATTCTCTGAGCACTGTACCAGGGATATTGTCTGGTACAGCAGCTTGATGTCCTTGACTCTTACATCAGCCGTGGTAAGACACAGCACCTAGTCGTTCAGAGGAGGGGTGGTCTGGTCTTCCTTACCATCACTTCATTCTGGCATGGATCCTCATGGTCACAATCCTGCACTTATGAGGGAGATCTGGGCACATGCCACTCTTTTCTCTCCAAGTCTTCCCTGGTTTTGAGCTACAGGCCTCCATCTTCAGAATGCTCCAATATTGCATATTTCATAACACTCCTCATGGGAAGGGCTCAGGAGTGGAGGACTTTGGGAAGTCCACAACCCAAAGTCAACTTTGAGGACTTTTTGGGAAAATAAAGGGAATGCTCTTTCACTACGACGTTGACTACTTACTTTACTAAGACAGTGTTAATTTATTGTTCCCTTAAAATAACTAAAAATACAGCCAATAATAGCTGAACCCCTGGCAACAAAATTTACACTGCTATACAAACTTTACACTGACTACTTTTCATTGTGTCAAATAGCCATTTATGCAGTGTTGCCCTATGAAAATATATAACTAAATATTTGCAGAGATGTGAGGGGTGTACTCACTTTTGTCACATACTGTATGCCATAGAGTTCCAGACGCTTTTGAGCGGATGGAATGATTAAGCCTTGTGTGACGTGTTGGTTGGAGACAGTCACGGACAAACTACCCACTTCATTCCATAAGTTCATGGATCTGGCAGCTCTGGTGTCCTCAATGCAGCCTTAGCCAAGGCTTTGTAAATCCCCTTTCAGCCTGTGGAACCCCCTCTCAAAGTCTAAGCTCCGACAGGAGCCCACTCTCATCTATTAAACCCCTTCTCTAGGCCTGAGAGTCTCAAGCAATCATTCTGTGGAGACCTCCCTCTTCATCATGGAAAGGTACCATCCAGCAATTGTCTTCAGCCTCCCCTGGTTAATCCTTCACTACCTAGAAATTGACTAGGCTAGGAACTTTGCCTCAACTCACTCGCTCATGCTGATTTCTGCTTTACAATATCACAAACATTCACCCAATTCTTTCTACACAAACTAGTGCTTATTCAGTCCCTTGTTATTTCAAGACTGGACTACTGCAACTCACTCCTGGCAGGTCTGCCTCTGTCCACCATTCGTCCTCTGCAGTTGATCCAGAATGCAGTTGCACGTTTTTTCAACCAGTTCTCTCACACCACCCAACTTCTCCTGTCCATGCATTGGCTTCCTGTAGCTGCCCACAAATTTAAAACCTTGATGCTTGCCTACACAGCTAAAAATGGCCCAATACTCACCTACCTGTCAGCTGTAATTACACCCCACAATGCACCACTTTCCCTCCGATGCTCCAGCTCTGCTCAGCTGGTCCCACCATCTCTAAGGGATTGAGGAAGACATGCATCTAGAGTCTTCTCTGTTCTGGCAGCTAGGAGGTAGAAAAAAACTTCCTCTGGGTGTTCCTGCAGCTGAGTCTATGGCAATCTTTTAATAATGACTTTCTTTTTCTTCAATACTTGGGATAATCCTTCAAAGAAGTGTTTGACTGATGGTACATCATAAGTAAGTTAGTAACCCAGTGTAAGGATCTTTCCAATCATGGAACTTAAACACTTTTGTAAACCACTCTAGGTGGATGCCACATGCAGAAATGTAAATGTAGATGTACCCATGGAGTGTGACCAACCAGTGGGGTCAGTTTGCTCCAGCTTCAAGTCAATAGGGAGTTGCAGTGCTTTGAGCTAGGCCTTCCCTGGAACTGATTGCAGCATTAAGTGAGATGCCTGCTGAAACTTGTGTCATTTATAACTTATGTCATGCTTAGGAAGGTGGACAAAGTCAAGTCAAGTCAAGTCAATTTTATTTATAAAGCGCTTTTAACAATTGACATTGTCGCAAAGCAGCTTTACACAATAAAAAGAAGTAAGTTTGTTTGCAATGTGTATGAATCAAAATGATAAGATTGTCCCTGATGAGCAAGCCGAGGGCGACAGTGGCAAGGAAAAACTCCCTGAGATGGTAATAGGAAGAAACCTTGAGAGGAACCAGACTCAACAGGGAACCCGTCCTCATCTGGGTGATAACGGAGAGCAGAGAATGATCAGCATAATAATGTGTACTGGAAGTTCAGTGTAACAGGAGATGTGTTAAAATTAAAATTAAAAGGAGTCCAGTTTGTTCCTGGAGGCTCAGGTAGACTGTAGGAGATTCCAGTCCTGAGCTATCGAACAACTGAAGTCACAGGTCCCCAGAGCATCAATCGATGATAAGACAGTCTTCATGGAAACCATCCCCAGCCACCAAGCGCATCCAGGCAGACCACACGGGGCATCCATGTGACGGGATCTCCAACCAGAAGCAGGACTCCAGGACGGGTTAGACGGCTCCAGAGGGCAGAGGGGTCTGGATCACTGGCAACTCAGGAGCGAACATGTATAGCTCGACAGAGAGACAGAGAGAGGGAAAGGAGAGAGGGAGAGAGAGAGGAGAGAGCAGAAAAGGAGAGAACAGAAAATAAGGAGAGATGGCAGTTAGGTCTGGTCACAGTCAACATGTATAAGGTGAATGTATATTTAGTGCAAAGTGCAAGCAGGGACTCCGGCAGGACTAACTATGACAGCATAACTAAAAGGGAGAGCCAGAAGGAAACACAAACATGAGGGGGAACTGAGATGTAAAGCAACCAATCACCTCACCGTCAACAAACCTGAGTGATCAATGAGAGTGGGGAGGACAGCATCTAAACATACCAGTTCACCAGAATACTCTACGTCCATGAGTCCCCCTATTTACCCCTATTTATCCCCTATTTACAAAAATGCTTGGCTAAATAAATAGGTTTTTAGCCTAGACTTAAACACTGAGACTGTGTCCCGATTCGAGAGTCTTGACCATTAATAGGAAGACTATTCCATAACTTTGGGGCTTTGTAAGAAAAAGCTCTGCCCCCTGCTGTAGTTTTAATAATACGTGGTACTGACAGGCAGAAAGGCCTCTGGATCATAATGCAGTCCATTATTGGCCAGTCTGATGTGGGACAAGGCTGCAGAGACAAATGCATCAACTGCTGGAGCACCTCAGGACTGCATTAGGCTCAGAAGCACCTGCCAGTACCCATCCTGTGCTTGTAGCAGAGTCCAGAACTTATCTTGCCACTCTGAGCACAAGGTTTTAATGAAGTTCACAAATTATGATATCTCCATCAGGTGTATTGCCTTCTATCCTTTCGAGCCAGTGTAATACTTTCTGCATTTGGGTGATGAAGTACGCTCTGGAGAATTGTGCAGTAATTTTTTTATTTTTTGTGTTGCAATGCTTATTCCCTTTTTCTCACTATTTCTATCTTGAGCTTTCTCTCCACCTCCTCACCTTGAACTGCCTGACGGTTCAGGAAACACGAACACTAATTAGTGATATTCCACAGATGTGGATCATTTGCCACCTACTTTTCTCTTGCCCTCTTTATTCTCCCACTGCTGCCTAAATTTATGTACAGTAGTGGCCAAATGTTTTGAGAATTACATAAATATTGGAAATTGGAAAAGTTGCTGCTTAAGTTTTTATAATAGCAATTTGCATCTACTCCAGAATGTTATGAAGAGTCATCAGATGAATTGCATAGTCTTTCTTTGCCATGAAAATTAACTTAATCCCGAAAAAAACTTTCCACTGCATTTCATTGCTGTCATTAAAGGACCTGCTGAGATCATTTCAGTAATCGTCTTGTTAACTCAGGTGAGAATGTTGACGAGCACAAGGCTGGAGATCATTATGTCAGGCTGATTGGGTTAGAATGGCAGACTTGACATGTTAAAAAGAGGGTGATGCTTGAAATCATTGTTCTTTCATTGTTAACCATGGTGACCTGCAAAGAACTGCGTGCAGCAATCAATGCATTGCATAAAAATGGCTTCAAAGGCAAGGATGTTGTGGCTACTAAGACTGCACCTAAATCAACAATTTATAGGATCATCAAGAACTTGAAGGAAAGAGTTTCAATTCTTGTCAAGAAGGCTTCAGGGCGTCCAAGAAAGTCCAGCAAGCGCCAGGATCGTCTCCTAAAGAAGATTCGGCTGCGGGATCGGAGTGCCACCAGTGCAGAGCTGCTCAGGAATGGCAGCAGGCAGGTGTGAGCGCATCTGCACGCACAGTGAGGCCAAGACCTTTGGAAGATGGCCTGGTGTCAAGAAGGGCAGCAAAGAAGCCACTTCTCTCCAAAAAAAACATCAGGGACAGATTGATGATCTGCAAAAAGTATGGTGAATGGACTGCTGAGGACTGGGGCAAAGTCATATTTTCAGATGAAGCCTCTTTTCGATTGTTTGGGCCAAAAAAGGCTTGTCCGGAGAAGAAAAGGTGAGCGCTACCATCAGTCCTGTGTCATGCCAACAGTAAAGCATCCTGAGACCATTCATGTGTGGCGTTGCTTCTCATCCAAGGGAGTGGGCTCACTCACAATTTTGCTCCAAAACACAGCCATGAATAAAGAATGGCACCAAAACACCCTCCAACAGCAACTTCTTCCAACAATCCAACAACAGTTTGGAGAAGAACAATGCATTTTCCAGCACGATGGAGCACCAAGCCATAAGGCAAAAGTGAGAACTAAATGGCTCGGGGACCGAAACGTTGAAATTTTGGGTCCATGGCCTGGAAACTCCCCAGATCTTAATCCCATTGAGAACTTGTGGTCAATCCTCAAGAGGCGGGTGGACAAACAAAAACCCACTAATTCTGACAAACTCCAAGAAGTGATTATGAAAGAATGGGTTGCTATCAGTCAGGATTTGGCCCAGAAGTTGATTTAGAGCAGCCCAGTCTAATTGCAGAGGACCTGAAAAAGAAGCGCCAACACTGCAAATACTGACTCTTTGCATAAATGTCATGTAATTGTCGATAAAAGCCTTTGAAACGTATGAAGTGCTTGTAATTATATTTCAGTACATCATAGAAACAACTGAAACAAAGATCTAAAAGCAGTTTAGCAGCAAACTTTGTGAAATCTAATATTTGTGTCATTCTCAAAACTTTTGGACACAACTGTAGATTTAAATGTAAATTATTATTATAATTAAAAATGTTATTTATAGCTAATGGTTCAGTAATGCAATCCTTTGGCGTTTAGATGCTGTGCAGTTAATAGCTATTTCTGCACCATTTTCATTAATGGTGCACCATGAACCAAAAATGAATTATCATAATCATAATTCACTAACACAGTTTTAAAGTGTTAGCTTTAAGTTGATGTTGATTCTGCTTTTTAATTTAAACATATTGTGACACTTCCTATCTCATCATAAACCTGCAACAGACTTCATCATGTAGTGCATTCTTTATGCCTGAGTTCCACACAGTTTCATTGTAAACAACAGGGTGTACACAAGGTACAAGTGAGTGGGACAGAAATCTGTCTACCCCTCCTGCACCTCTGCTGGTCAAAACAAAAAACATTGGAGAAAATGTGAACAAGGTAAACAAAAACCTTACTTAATTTCTAGTCCTTCCTGAAAACATTGTTTCTTAATTCAATTCAATTAAATTTTATTTATATAGCGCTTTTAACAATTGACATTGTCGCAAAGCAGCTTTACACAATAAAAAGAAGTAAGTTTTTATGCAATGTGTATGAATCAAAATGATAAGATTGTCCCTGATGAGCAAGCCGAGGGCGACAGTGGCAAGGAAAAACTCCCTGAGATGGTAATAGGAAGAAACCTTGAGAGGAACCAGACTCAACAGGGAACCCATCCTCATCTGGGTGATAACGGATAGCAGAGAATGATCAGCATAATAATGTGTACTGGAAGTTCAGTGTAACAGGAGATGTGTTAAAATTTAAATTAAAAGGAGTCCAGTTTGTTCCCGGAGGCTCAGGTAGACTGTAGGAGATTCCAGTCCTGAGCTATCGAACAACTGAAGTCACAGGTCCCCAGAGCATCAATCGATGATAGGACAGTCTTCATGGAAACCATCCCCAGCCACCAAGCGCATCCAGGCAGACCACACGGGGCATCCATGTGACGGGATCTCCAACCAGAAGCAGGACTCCAGGACGGGTTAGACGGCTCCAGAGGGCAGAGGGGTCTGGATCACTGGCAACTCAGGAGCGAACATGTATAGCTCGACAGAGAGACAGAGAGAGGGAAAGGAGAGAGGGAGAGAGAGAGAGAGCAGAAAAGGAGAGAACAGAAAATAAGGAGAGATGGCAGTTAGGTCTGGTCACAGTCAACATGTATAAGGTGAATGTATATTAGTGCAAAGTGCAAGCAGGGACTCCGGCAGGACTAACTATAACAGCATAACTAAAAGGGAGAGCCAGAAGGAAACACAAACATGAGGGCTCCCTGAGATGTAAAGCAACCAATCACCTCACCGTCAACAAACCTGAGTGAACAATGAGAGTGGGGAGGACAGCATCTAAACATACCAGTTCACCAGAATACTCTACGTCCATGAGTCCCCCAGATCTGCTCCTTTACCTAAGGTTAATCTATTTACAAAAATGCTTGGCTAAATAAATAAGTTTTTAGCCTAGACTTAAACACTGAGACTGTGTCTGAGTCCCGAACATTAACAGGAAGACTATTCCATAACTTTGGGGCTTTGTAAGAAAAAGCTCTGCCCCCTGCTGTAGTTTTAATAATACGTGGTACTGACAGGCAGCCTGCATCCTTTGATCGAAGTAGGCGTGGCGGATCGTAAGACACTAACAGTTCACTCAAATACTGTGGCGCGAGACCATTTAGTGCTTTAAATGTCAAAAGTAGTATCTTAAAATCGATGCGAAATTTCACAGGGAGCCAATGCAGTGTAGATAAGATAGGGGTGATGTGCTCGTATCTTCTGGTTCTAGTGAGGACTCTCGCTGCTGCATTCTGTACTAACTGAAGCTTGTTTATACACCTAGTTGAACAACCAGACAGTAAGGCGTTACAATAGTCCAACCTAGAGGTGATAAAAGCATGAACTAGTTTTTCTGCATCATTTAGTGACAGTATGTTTCTTATCTTGGCAATATTTCTAAGGTGAAAGAAAGCTATCCTGGTGATATTATCTACATGAGCTTCAAACGAAAGGCTGGAATCTATAATCACACCGAGGTCTTTAACTGTTGCACTTGATTGAACAGGACGGCCATCTAAAGTTACAGTCTGATCAGAAAGCTTACTTCTAGCTACTTGTGGTCCTATGACTAGAACTTCTGTCTTATCAGGATTAAGCAGAAGAAAATTAATTAACATCCAATCTCGTATGTCCTGCACACACTGCTCAATTTTAGCGAACTGGTTTTTCTCATCTGGTTTTGCTGAGACATATAATTGTGTGTCATCAGCATAACAATGAAAACTAATACCATGTTTACGAATAATGTTGCCCAGAGGAAGCATGTAAAGGGAAAAAAGCAGTGGGCCTAAAACTGAGCCCTGTGGAACACCAAACTCCACTTGAGAACATGAGGAATGGTCACCATCTAAATCTACAAACTGATAACGATCAGTCAAGTAGGATCTGAGCCACAAGAGGGCAGTTCCCTTAATTCCTACTACCTTTTCTAATCTGTGAAGGAGAATACTATGATCAATGGTGTCAAAAGCTGCACTGAGGTCCAGTAACACAAGTATAGTGACGCAACCCTGATCAGAGGCCCATAGGAGGTCGTTTACTACTTTAACAAGTGCTGTCTCTGTGCTGTGATGAGGCCTAAATCCTGACTGATACAGTTCATTTATGCTATTTCTGTGTAGATGTGAACAGAGCTGCTGTGATACTACCTTTTCCAGAATCTTGGAGATAAACGGAAGGTTTGATATCGGCCTGTAATTAGAAAGCAGACAGGGGTCAAGGTCAGGTTTCTTGATTAGCGGTTTAATAACGGCTAATTTAAAGGATTTGGGGACATACCCACTACTGAGTGAACAGTTAATTACTTTCAACAGGGGTTCTGTTATTGCTGGTACTATCTGCTTGAGAAAATGTGTCGGTACAGGATCTAATATACAGGTTGACGATTTTGAAGAAGAGACGAGTGAAATTAGTTCTCTCTCTTCAAGGGGAGTAAGGTGTTCTAAGTTCTGATGTGATGTGGTTAGATCATCTGAATTATTTAAATTGTCTGGTTTCAAAGCCTGAATTTTTATCTTACTGCATCACTGCTTTTTGTCGGTTGACATTTGATCATACCAATTATGCTTAAAGTTATTACACACTGATTCCACTGATTACATACTAATTTTCCACTGAGGCTTTTAGAAGTACACCGAGCTATGCAACTGTTGCCAGTTTTGCCTGTTTACCGAAATTGCATTCCCTCAGGAATCCATATCCTGCCATTTGGGCCTTCTGGGTATCTTGAGAGAATACATTAAAGGGCATAGTGCATGTGTTTACAGACAGTCTAACAAACAGACTTAATTGCCTTTTCTTCATTCTCCGAGGAATACACAAATGCATTGTCACATTTTAATTGGTCTAACTTTTTTTCCCTCATCTATTTGCTCATCAATACCTTTGAATAAGGAAAAACAAACGATGCATAAAAGCACATCTCTAATATTTTCTTTTTATTGAGAATGACAGAAAATACATTAAAATATTGTCATGTACTCCATGAGTAAATTTATTATAGATTTCGAAATTATGGCATAGATAACAAGATAGATCAGGTATGATGGGCCTAATTGAATAGTCAAAATATACGAGTCAAAAGGGAAAATACTAATACTCTAATGCCCCTTTTCCACCAAAGTGAACCAGGTACAATTGATGTGTTGTGCTAATGCTGGTTCAGATAGAATTCAATAGCAAATCTGCTAATAACTCGCTTTGTTTTTCCATGCGCTAGAGAGTCACATCAATACATCACTGAATACGTCGGTCTACGTCTCTACTTTCCCAACATTGTTAGTGTTAGTGCTAGCACTAGTGGCAATGTTGGCAAATTGAAAATGTGTCTTTTTCTCCTTGATGCTGTACCCACTTTTAAAAAGTGTTTGATTTTATTGGTCAATGTGCACTCTAAACTCCTTTTTGACATCTGGTCACATGCCTGCTTTTTGTTTCCTGCTTTTTGTAACCACATTTAAAAAGTTTGAAACTTGATCCATCTTTTCTTTAAAATTATAAACCTATTTCCAAACATTTTTTAAGCAAAGATCTTACAACTATAAGCTATAAACTAACTTCTCTGTCTTTGACACAATATTCCTGATAATTTTAAGTTTGGTTTTTGTCACCTACATTTCGAAGAAATAGACCTTCTTAGTGTTCATAATCACTTTCTCTGTAATACATAGTGATGTTGGGGAATGTTTAGTGCTAGTTTTATTCCATCTCAGCGCAGCATTTGATGTAGTAGACCACTGTATCTTGTCTAAAAGTCAGCTGGATTATATATTAGGTCTGCTCTGCAGTAGCTTTCCCCCAAATTAAGTGAAAGTGAGGTTTTACAGTTGTTGTTATTTTTTTTTAATTATTATTCATTAGCGGTAACTTTATTGGTATATAATTCTTGTTGGGCAGATAAGAACCTTCACAAATATCACATATCACTGCAATACATATGATACTGTATTTAGTTATAAATTATGAACAATATAATTGGTGTTATCCTTTATTCCAATCTTTTCGTTGACACGCATGTAGATACGAGCACATCACTCCTATCTTATCTATTCAATTCATTTCAATTCAATTTTTATTTGTATAGCGCTTTTAACTATTTTCATCATCGCAAAGCAGCTTTACACAATCAAAAGAATTATTTACGTTTGTTAGAAATGTGAATGGGTATGAATAAAAAAAAAAAAATCAGATAGTCCCTGATGAGCAAGCCGAGGGCGACAGTGGCAAGGAAAAACTCCCTGAGATGGCAGCAGGAAGAAACCTTGAGAGGAACTGGACTCAACAGGGAACCCATCCTCATCTGGGTGAACAGAAGGCAGGAATTGATCTGCATTCATACTGTGTGTTAGGTGGCAGTTCAGTATAATAGTTGTTAATTGATGTTAATATGAAGTCCAGGTAGTTATTAGACGCTCAGGTAGATTTATAGGAAATTCCAGTCCTGAACTATCGAGCAACTGTAGCCAAGAGAGACGGCCGTCAACATCATGCGAGGCCAGAACCGTCATCCTAGTTACAAGAAGTGGGGCACCAGGATGAGTCAGGCAGGTCCAGAGGTAACGCCGTGATTCCCTTCACTGGAGGCGAATCATGAGAATGAAACGTAACGCAAGAATACAAACAAAGCTGCATACCTTGCTGAAAAATGTTGCTCATTCCATAACTAAACACCCAAGACTCTGCTCTTGTGACTTACTTTGGTCTAGTAAACAGTACTATAAGAACTTCATTAACTTTCACCCTACAAATTGTTGGTGTGTGTGTGTGTGTGTTCATTTGTGTGTTCAAGTAGCGTAGTTTCATGTATCGTAGCTTAGTTCAAATAAATTCTTGTTTCTCTATAAAGATTTGTTGTCTTGTCCAATTTCTAATCCGGATTCCATTTTGCCCTCGTCTCGCGTGGTGGCTCCGATTGTATGGGACATCGAGTCAGACATAGCTCAGTGGGTGTGGTCCAACCCCGCACCTAGGAGCTGCGAATGAGTGATAATAGAGGCACACTTTAGCATGTCATCCGGAAACCCCGGCGTAGCACGCACATACAAACTCCTAGAACAGAAGTTCTGAATGCGGGAAACTGTGAAAACAGTAGTTCTGTCTTGTGCGATCTGTGTGACAACTAAAAGTCCTCGTTGTTTGCCCGTTGGCAAATCAATGCCACTGCCAACACCTAATGGACCGTGATCACACATAGCCGTGGACTTTCTTCACGGATCTGTTAGTGTTTAAAGGGTATACAACTATCCTCGTGGTGGTAGACAGATTCTCCAAGGGATGTCAATTCAACCCATTTAGCTCTCTCCCGTCAGCCCTCCAGGTGGCAGAAATGCTATTCGAAACATTGTTTCGCTGCTATGGTATCCCAGAGGATATTGTTTCAGATCGTGGTCCCCAATTTATCGCCAGAGTCTGGAAGGCTTTCTTTCAGAAATTGAGGACCACTGTTAGCCTAACATCGGGCTACCACCCCGAGTCGAATGGGCAGGCTGAGCGGACAGTCCAAGAACTCGTTAGATACTTCAGAGCATACTGTAGCAGTCGACACCATGAATGGACAAACTGCTTAATCTGGGTGGAATATGCGCAGAATTTGCTATATCACTCCGAAACTGGCCTAACACCATTTCAGTGTATGCTCGGGCATCAGCCCCCGCTCTGTCCCTGGGACACCACTCCCATCAGTAGTTTAAGACAGTGGAGAAAGTATGGGAGGATGCACATGCAAAAATCTCCCGCGCAGTTTGTCGTTTTAAAAATAAGCCGATAGATGACGAAGAGAAAGTAAGAATTACAGACAAAAAAAAAAAAGAAAGTCCTCCGCTCCAGGTAGGCGATCGGGGATGGCTCTGGACCATCACCTTAACCCCACTGTCGAAAACTTTCCCCCAAATATATTGGTCCCTTCCCCATCGTCTCTCAAATAAACCCTGTGTCCTATAAACCAAAGCTTCCCAATCATTTACGAATTAATCCTGTCTTTCATTTCTCTCTTCTTAGGCCTGTGATCCAGGGTCCACTAGACGAAGGAACAGCGGAACCTTCGCTCCCTGGGGCTGTGGAGATAGAGGGCGCCCCTGCGTTCAGAGTCAAAGAACTACTGGACTAACGGAGGAGGGGGGGGGGTTCCCTCCAATATCTGATGGATTGGGAAAGGTGTGGAGGAACAGAGCTGGGTTTCGTCCCAAGACATCTTGAGTCATGAACTCATTGTGGAATTCCATCGAGCAAGGCCAGATTGCCCAGCACCGCTGCTGCCGGGCCGCCCTGTCCGCCAGCAATCCCATCCCGTCTGGCAGATCCCTACTCCCTCTGGTAACGCGGAGAGAGAATCAGGGTTTTGCCAATAATTTCAAATACAAGTGAAAAGCAAAGGGAAAGCTATATATAAAATGTGTGTGGGTGTGATGGTCAGATTTGTACAAGCCTTTTGGTTATGTAGTACAGAAATATTTGCTAACTCCAACACATTATTTCAAGTACATGAAAACCGCATTTAATTATTTTACAATGTATTATAGCATAAGCATGTTATTGCTCTTCAATTTAATAGTCTGACTATTGAGCCCAACCACATGATGTTCAGGGGTGTGGTCAAAAATAAAAAATTATCGCGGAAACAGTATAAATGTAACTGATATCTGGGTATATTTATATCCTTTCTTAACTGGAACAGGTATTATATTGAAACTTATAGACATCCTTTTAAATTGTAATTTGATGATTTTATTGATAATATGTTTAATTTACTGGTATGTGACTTTATTCTTTAAATTTCTTGTGGATATGTGTTGCAGTTCTATTTTCGCAATTTGCTGTTCCAAAGACTAATCGCTAAGCAAAAGCAATATGAAGTACTTATTGTTTTCCACAGGTAATACTGCCAGACGACACCTGACATGACTTCTGTGCCACCTGCTCTCTCAAACACCACATTTATTCGCCCTTCCACTTTTTATATCAATGGATTTTACAATATTCCACACACAAAGTACTACTATATATTTCTCTGCACTGTCTATGTTGTGACAGTTTTAGGGAATTCTTTTATAATGTGCACAATCTATCTAGCGCGTACCCTCCATACGGCAAAGTACATTGCTGTGTTTAACTTGGCTCTTTCTGATTTGGGTGGGAGCTCTGCTCTTATTCCGAAGATTATTGATACTTTTCTGTTTGACCATCAGGTCATATCATACGAAGCCTGTCTGTCATACATGTATTTTGTCTTATTCTTTATGTCCTTGCAGTCTCTTACTCTGCTTGTTATGGCCTATGACAGGGTAGTTGCTATATGTTTTCCTTTGAGGTATAATGCCATTGTTACCAAAGCAGCAATGACGTCAATCATTGGCATTGCCTGGATTATTTCTTTAACTAATGTTGCAGTCCTTGTGGCCCTGATTACCAGACTGTCTTTCTGTACATCTACAAATATTGACAGCTATTTCTGTGATCATGGTCCTATCTATAAGTTAGCTTGTAATGAAAAAATCATAAATCACATCATGGCTATACTTTGTTTTGTTGTGTTGTCTTGTGTTCCAATGTTATTAATAATTGTATCATATATCTGTATTGGCATTGCCCTGCTGAATATCTCACATGGTTCTGAAAGGATGAAAGCTATGAAAACCTGTATTTCCCACCTTTTTTTAGTGGCTATATCTTATATTCCATTTTTTGTCAGCAATATGCTATCTTTTACTTCATCTGTAAAAGCAAATGATAGGATAATTAATTCTACTTTGACACAGACTATTCCACCCATGTTAAACCCCATTATATATACTTTAAAGACAGAGGAAGTCAGGCATGCTGTTAAAGGCCTCCTCAAACGGGTCAAAATGGCAGCGACCCATTTCATGTGCAGCGGAAAGACAATTTATCCCGGTGTAAGAGTTTAAAGTAATTTATTTACTCATTTATTAAATAATTAATTTATTCAAATATAATGACATGTTAGCGTACATTTGGCCCCATATAATGTTTATTTTAGCAATAAAGCTGTCAAATCATTTACAGTAATGGAGAATTCATGTTAGTAAATTAAAACTCTTACCACTGATGAATAAACATAAACATTGTCTTTCTTTTAATACATTATCATCATTTTTTAAATCATCATCTGTATGGGTACAAATGAAAATCCAATATATTGTAAATTGATTTATTTGAAAAATTAATGTTTTAAGGGTATGACTTTATAAGTCACAGCCATAAACAAGAAAGTCTTGTCTAACCTCACAGTTCACCAATCGCCAGATCCAAAACCAGAGACAAAATAGTAACATTCATTTACAAAAGTAAAATTTAACTCAGCCTACCGGATAAAAACAGACAAGGCAAATATTGTAATACCTCCAAACCTCACCTCCAATGTAAATGGCCAAAAGGGCAGTGGTCCTGGATATATAAACAGAGTACACTTACTTACAATGATGGTTTATGGAACTTTTGGCTCATCTTCAGCAAAAAAAAAAAAAGCACTTGCGCTTGCATTTTATTAAGACATTTATTCTGACATTCAGGCTCAGTATGGACTCATCAGACCACATGACCTTTTTTACACCAGTGATGCTGGCCTCCAAAGTAAATGGTCAAAAGGCAAAAAAGGGCAGTGTTCCTGGATATATATATAAACAGAATACACTAATGATAGTTCTAATGTGTATAGTACTCTGGGCAAAAATTCCATATTTGCTAGCATTTATTTCAAACATTTGGAACAATGCAAATAAATGACCAGTGAAACCTCGTATTGCGAGTAATGTGGTTTTCGAGTGTTCCTCAAGACGAAAATGTTTAATAACTTTTGACTTGAAAAACGAATATCTTGGTTTAGTAGTAGTTGAAGTACTGAGTACAGTGGAACTTTGGATTACGAGCATAATTCGTTCCGAAAGTGGGCTCGTATTCCAAAACACTCGTAAATCAAATCATATTTTCCCATAAGAAATAATAAGAACTTAAATTATTCATTCCACTGTCCCAAAAAATAAATACATAAAAATAATTAATACAATATATAAAGTAAAAATAAACAAATTAACCTGCACTTTACCTTTTAAAAAAGTAAAAATAAATCCCGACAGATAAGTGTGCGTTTGTGCGCACATACGCCGTGTGTGTGTGTGTGTGTGTGTGTGTGTAATTAGCCCCTTTTCTCGCTTCGTCTTACACAGTAAAACTAATATATATATTATTCATATTATTATTAATTAATAATAAATATATATATATATATATATATATATATATATATATATATATATATATTAGTTTTACTGTGTAAGACGAAGCGAGAAAATGGGCTAATTACACACAAATATGTTACAATACATATTTTTATGTATTTATTGTTTTCGGTTGTTGAATTAATAAATTAAGCTTTCATTATATCTTATGGGAAAATTAGATTTGGTGTACGAGTGGTTTGGAATATGAGTCAGCTTCCGGAACGAATAATGCTCATAATCCAAGGTTCCAGTGTACATGGAAATTTACAGGGTTGTCACTGAACGATTTACCCTGATAAAGAGCAATATAAGAAGAGTGCCAGCTGTGCCAGGTGCCCTAAATCGTGCGTTAAAATTTATCTAAAAGTCATTTAAAATACGTGTAAACCCGCCACTCGCACGTTCACTTTACAAAAGGCAGTATTTTGATCAAAAGACTGATAAACAAGTGCGATTTATCGATAAAAAAACATACCCACCTCCCCCCAGAAATGCAGCAAACACAAACATATAGGCTACTCGCTAGATAAACGGCTTTTCCAACATGACTGCAGGCTCCGATGTGAGCCGATTTATTCATGTCATAATATAATATAATATTTTTGCTGTGTAGTTTATTTTTTGTGTTTTTATAGTAACTGCATTTTAATTAATGTTTCATGGTGCTCAAGATGGCCTGCTCAAGACTTTTGTCACACGGATGCCTGTAACGGGGCGGGCTGCAGGACCCAAAAGCAGACAACAGATCAGATAAAGATAAATGTCTTTAATTCAATTCAATTCAATTCAATTTTATTTATATAGCGCGTTTAACAATTGACATTGTCGCAAAGCAGCTTTACACAATAAAAAGAAGTAAGTTTTTATGCAATGTGTATGAATCAAAATGATAAGATTGTCCCTGATGAGCAAGCCGAGGCGACGGTGGCAAGGAAAAACTCCCTGAGTATGAGTAGTACGTAGTAGTAATGAGTAGTATGCTGTAAGCATATGAAGGGAAAAAATTTAGCAAAATATATTTTAATCAATATGCAGTTAGGGATAGGTAGCAAGAACAGGTTGGGAGTGGCTGTGGGCAGAGGTAATGCAGATCCGGGGTTCAGAGCGCATTGTTTGAGAGCGGCTGCGTGAGATCAAAGGACGCAGAGCACTTGCAGTCTTAGACACACTGAACGAGAACAGCCGCGAAAGGAAGTCAGGGCTGCACACAGAGGCACTGATGATCAACTGAGTTCGGAAAGCACACACCTGCATTCCAAACGAGAAGTGATTCGGGAGGTTCAGACAGAGCTGTAGTCGAAAGCGGAAACAGAAGATCAAAGCCGGTAGATCAGTCAGCGTAGCAAACAAGTTTGTTCCGAGAAGCAAAAACGTAATCCTAGAGGGTAAAAAGGTTCGACAACATGAAAACACAGATATAAGCTTTGACAAAAAGGCACGATATAATTCACGCAAGAATCCGGCAAGAATTCGCTGTTAGACGGAGAGTTATATAGAGTAGAGTTGTGAATGAGATGAGGCGCAAAACGGAAGCAGCGGAATGGAGTGTGGAAAGGACTTGTGAGTGATTATAGCTTGTCTCGAGAAGTGGGCGTTGCCTGGCGTACCATGACAACTTAAAAAAAAAATCTACCAGGTTCGTTTATTCTCCAGAGAAAGCAGAATACAACTGTCCATACAGTAAACGAAAAGAAAAGTGTCAAAAGCAAAAAAGTATGAAATCCAACTATTTAAAAAAAAATCTATTTTATGTTTTTTTTTTTGAGGAAAAAAAGTTTTGCTCTGTCTTGTTAATTCATCTAAACCCGCTACAGTATTTGCCAACAGCGCACAAAATGTGATAAATTCACACCTATCGTGGATGAAAGGTGAGACGAGATTCAGCAGAATCTTCTGACACCGTGCTTGCTCTGAAGGACTATATTCGACAAGAATATAGGGAATAAGAATTGGATTTATAATAAGATAATTAATTAAATATTAAAATTACATCAAATAAGGTCTTTATCTAAAAGCCAGACCAAATTTCTTATTCACTGCTGAGGTAATTAAATATGCTTATACTGTAGATATACGTAGGTTATATTTTAAAAGTACAATTGCAAGAAATTACAAACTGCATGTACTGTAAAATATGAATCAAACAGTATTAGACACACATACATGATATGGTAGTATATACAATGAAAAAGCTATTTACACATGAGTAAAGCAAACGCAATTATTAATTCAGCTGTTTAAGTTATATGAAAAATAACGTGCCTACCAGCCAACTATTATTTTCTGTTCAAATTTAAAGCTGCCCACACGTTTTAGTCTACTCGCTGAATACAACAGGACAACGCGCTCCGATATGAACACCCGCAGACCCATACTGCAATCCCTCTTCTCACCTTTCATTCAAAATACTGTAGGTGTGAAATTATCAAACCAGTTTCGCTGATGGGGGAATTGGCAGGATTGAGGAGTTTAAAATGAAGTAGCAAGACGGAGCAGGCGTCTCTGCCTAAAATGTATTTCACCAGCACATTGTACTGAACCTCATCACGTCTTCTTTCCTTGTTTTAATCTGTAATTTTGTGAAATAATAGGTGAAATGTATTTCACGTATATGATTAAATATTCCTTTTTGTTTATGGACATGTGTATTATGTTTGATCTGCATCATTTGCAAGATGCAATGACTTTCTGACATTTTTATCGCTAAATTGCACACTTTTACGTAACGATGCGGGTTGCATGAGGGGCAGAGCTACGCAGAAACGGTTCAGAACGGGCAGATCAGCAGGTTGCTACCACACAGAGTTCTGAACAGGCAAAGGCGCAGCCATTTATACACCCTAACCCTGGCATATTTACTGTATATGTATGACAGGCAAAGCCGCTGCCAGGCAATCAGTCTGAATGAGCCGCACCTGACGACGTGTTTATATAAAAGGTCCTGATACCGCCGTACTTCATGTAATCATTTAGGTAGCACCGGTAAAGGTATTAGGACCATGGCAACGAAAGAAAGAACGAAAGAAAACAGAAGAAAATATATATATATATGATTAAACATGACACAGCATTTTAAGCTCTTTTTATGGTTACCAGACAAACAATGCACTTGGAACCGCCGGCAGGTCCGCCAACTCCTATTAAGTAGCGTAGTTTCGTGTATCATAAATTTGGTCAAATATATTCTTGTTTCTTTATAAGTAACTGTTGTCTTGGTCATGTCTAAACATTTGCCCAGATTTTATACAAGACTTTGTATTATCCTTATTGGCTGTGGGATAAACAGGGTTGGTAAGATAAATTCAATTGTGCTATACAGCGGATGGATACTATATAAAGTGTATGCTATAAATTATAAATCAATTAATAAAATTAACCCACATTGTTAACGGTTCAATTCACCTCTGACCCAAAGCTGAACCCTACATAATAAAGGTAAAGAATGCAGCGGTTATTCTTTTTGTTTATTATATTATGTAAACACTAGAGCAGAAAAGCTTTGCACCTTTTCTGGAAAAACTCCTAGACCTAGACTATGATGCACATACTTCAGTTACCTCTTAGTGATCCCAGCATGTCCCACTTTTAGGTATCAAGAAGGATTCTGGAGAGCTTGCTTCCCCCTTGCGCTGAATTAGTTAAGGAACTAGGCCCTGATACACCTCCTGTAGCATATCTACGATTGTTGGATTCGGCTTTCTGTGCTGTTGAGGATGGAGAAGCGCTTTTTGCTCAATTTATGAATATCGTTTAAGACCCTGGTGAAAAACCATCCAATTACCTTTGGTGCAAATAGCTAATTGTTGCAAATAGCACTCAATTTGGCTGTAAAACAGGCAGGGGTGGAACCTAAAGATGTGAATAGACACCTCCTTATGCAATTTTGCTGAGGCTGTTGGGATAGTGCATTACTTTCTGGTCAATGGCTTGAGCAAAAGAAAGGCTCTCCTCCACCCTTCTCGGACCTGTCCTTAATGCTATGAACTGAGGAAGACAGACAATCAGCCAAGGCGGATTGTATGAACAAACAAATTGGCTCCTCAAAACAGTGAGTACATCTTTATTCTTTTTGGTTTGTTGGGAAAGTCACCCAACAAACCAAACCCAGACAATTCAAATGCAGATATGTCAAGGCAAACAAAACCTATGCAGAGCAATAAACCCAAAACCTAGTATTGTTTTTAATTGTGTTAATAATTTACCAATGCTGCAAACCATCCATTAGTAAAAGAGAAGAGGAAACAGCTAGAGGAAAAACAGCTTGTGGTGGAAAGGCAGAATCGTTTAAACAAACTTCACTCAAGTTTAACTTTAGATTAGATTTAGTCTCTGTTGTGGCTATGGGGGCTGAAATAAGATAAATATGTCCCTGAGATGTAACCAGTAGTAACGTAATTATATTGTCCGCTAGTAAGATATCACATTTCGTGTTCCCTAAAGGGCTGATTGGCAGCAAGAATACAGCTCAGGTGGTTCTTAATGGTTAAAGGTTTAACTGCTTACTTGAGGTAGGCCCCCAAGTGACTACCATCCCTAAGACTTTCTAGGATCGAGACCTGACAGAATTTGAGATTAAGCCACTCTATAATCTGTTAGAGGTGGAGGGAGCTGATGGACAGAAAGTACCCTATTTGGGCTATAAAGAAATTACCGTCACATTCCCTAAAGTATGTCTGGGAATTCTGGTTGAAGTGCCCACACTTGCCTTAGTAGTACCCGATGTACAAGCTGCTTCACAGTCCCTCATGTTGTTTGGCACAAAAACCCTCAATATTTTGTACAACATCTACTGTGACAGCACGCCAGGTCACGACCACACCTCAAGTAAAGTCATAATCACCTGCACACTCCCGCTCTCTGCTTTTCACCACCTCATTAATGGCTTCAAACACACCTGTTCTAAATTGAAGATCATCACAGCTTTCTATTTAACATGCCTTCAGACAACAGCTCTCTGCCAGATTATTGTGTGCTATCCATGCCCAGTATTCCAGTGTTTCTTCCTGCTTTGACCTTCCGGATCTCGACTACGCTTTTTTTTCATGACCACAACTCTGTCTCACAGATTTCCTGCCTTCCTGGATTTACTGTTGCTGACATTTGGGTTTGTTTTTCGACCACGAGTTTTGATTATGTACTTTTCTCGACTCTCCAGTTCTTTGTCCACAAGCTACTTCATGCCAACTCTACGCTTCCGCATTCCTGTCGCAGAGCCCATTCAGAGAAACAGCGAGTGTTTACTCATCATTTCCGCATTCCTCCCGCGGAGTCCATTCAGAGAAACCGTAAATGCTCCTTACAACACTTCTGCATTCCCGGAGCTCATTGATTACAATCGCTGCACTCACTCTCTACAAATTATCATTCTGCACTTGGATTCTCCACTGCCACGCCCATCGTGACAAATACTGCAACCAATCAGGGATCCTGTATGGTTACAAAACTGTTGGGAAAGTACTGGAGCTCAGGTGGGAGCAGTCTAGCATCAGCCATCATGATGTGGTAAAATTGCAAGGCAGGGGTCCTTAAGTTATTCAAGCTAGGAAGACTATGGTTTCAGAGGGCATAGCTGTAGCTCATGGCCTTCAAAATAAACGATCTGTTATGCTCAAACACCCATCTTCATCTGCCTTACCTGGTGGGCTGTTAGTGAGAACTTGCTTCATTGATTTCCCCAAGCAACCACCCCATAAACTCCTGTTGTTGTAATCAGCAATGGGTTTGACCATGATAATTTCATCCCTGCAAAGTGTAAGATTACTGAAGTCAGTGCTCATCATGGTTTTTGGTCACAGGAGCACAGTCTAATAAGTACATCAGAGACTAAACCACCCAGGTAGTCAAGTTTAAAGTTTAATTTTGGAGAATCGCCAGTTCCCCCAGAGTGGAAAGATCCCACCACGAATCTTTGCAACATAGTACAGACAAAGTAACGCACAGAATAAAACTCTCAGAACCCACAGAACATTGAGGCTGTCTGCGAGCACATTCGAGAGCTTCTCGATGCTGGAGTCATTCATACAGTTATTTTATTCTTTCTATTCTTTCTTAGTTAAACTTATTCTTTCTTAGTTGAATTTGCTTATATAGTGGAACCTCGGATTGCGAGTAACGTGGTTTACGAGTGTTCCGCAAACCGAGCAAAGATTTTTAATAAATCTTTATTCGGAAACTGAGCAAGTATTAGTTCACGAGTGCCGAGTATCATGTATCACACATGCGAGTCTTATTTTGACACCGAGCTTCACTCTCTCATCTGCCCCCCACTCCCCCCCCCTCCCCCCACAGCTTCGCAAACACACAGAAACTCTGCTCGTCTTTTATGAGTTTTTTTGGTTTGTTTGTTTTTTTTTTTACTTTACAGCAGTGATTCCCTTAGTATGCGCTTACGCCAGGTCAGAGAGATTTCTTTTTTCCCTGTTAAAACGGTGTTTCCGTTGTGTGTGTGTGTGTTTGTTGTGAAACTTAAATGATTCTGTTAGTATGCGCTCATGCCACTCTGTATAACAGGAGGTTATATGTTGGTACCTATTGTGTTGCTAGCTAATAATGCAAAAGACAAGGTGAGGTGGGCTCCAGGAACTTAATCTGTGCACGATGGCCCCCTGGAGTTGTTTAATGCAGATAACCTGGAAGGTGAACACTGTTCGGCAAAACCCACCCTCCCCAAATCTAACAGGATAGGTGAGACGCCCCAAAAAGTCAATCAATTTTATATATCGTCTAATCATATATATATATAAATATCGTTATTATTAGTGTCTTCACTTATTAATGCAACAATTGAATCTCGCCCAATCTAGCACATCTGTCAGCTCTCCTCGCAAAAATAAGCATCTTAATTCACTATGTTTTGAGTTCGTATGAACTAACAAAACCGGTAATAAAATACAGAAGAAAACCACGGGAGTTCCCACTCAACTGCTGCACGAACTCTAAGCAGGCCTATCGCCCGGCTTGCATACGAGCGCAACAGCGAACTCTCCTCAGCAATAACAATGTTCAGACTAATTAAGAGATACAGAGATTCTAGAGGCAATATCCTGCAGCACGTATGCAAATACCGCATTAAACATAACTTTTTAATGTTATGTAAAAAAACTTTCATTATAATTTTTTTTAGCACGTGGCTCACCGCTACTCCTCTCCACTCCAGTCTCTCTCTCTCCACCTCACTCACACGCACGCATACACACAGCCAGAAAATGGCAGCGCCCTTGTAAAATTTTAAAATAAAAGACACTACAAAATAGAACTCGTAGATCCTCTACATTACTGTGTAAAACGAGGCGAGGGAAGGGGCTAATTACACACACACACACACACACACACACACACACACACACACACACACACACACACACACACACTCACTGCGCGCACCAATGGAAACACTTATCTGTCGGGATTTATTTGTACTTTTTTTTTTAAAGGTAAAGTGCAGATTAATTTGTTTTTTTTTTCATTTTATAGATTGTATTAATTATTTTTATGTATTTATTTTTTGGGGCTGTGGAAATAATAATTTGAGTTTTTATTATTTCTTATGGGAAATGATGATTTGGTTTACGAGAGTTTTGGAATACGAGCCCACTTCCGGAATGAATTATGCTCGTAATCCAGGGTTCCACTGTACATATATCTCAAAGAAATATAGAAAATTAAACCTACAGACAATAAAATATGTCTATGCCCTTTCCAAATCCAGTGTTTTTTAATTCTTGATTTGAAATCGGTTATCAGGTAGAAGTTGAGGAAGTAGATAAGCCAAAAACAGCTTTTGTGTGCCCTCTTGGCCTTTGGGTACCAAGTACCTTTCAAAGATTGATGTAAAAGTGCATGGGAGACATGGATTTGAGAGAGGTTCTCATTTTCCATGATGATTTAATAGCATTCTCCAAAACTAGTGGTTAAAAGGGCAGGAACTCTTACAGTCTATACTGTAAAACCTGAAGACTGAGACGGTCCACTTAGAATGCTTCATAGCATTCTAACCGACACAGCAGTAAGAGACCAAGCTCATACTGGTAATTGTGAAGGACCAATTCCTGTCAGTCAGACATAGGGAACAGCCTAAGCGGCTTGACTATGTAAGGATTGGACATCCCTTGATAGCTGTAGTACAGTCTGTGTTTCAGGGGTTAACCACAGCTTTCACTGATGTTAAGAGTGAGAACGATGTTAATCACAATGTTCAACTTCCTCAAACAGCGACTAGGAAATGAAACCTACTACTAACCATGCTATGTATATAGGCAACTAAGGGGAAAAAAAAAGAAATCCTCAATACAGCTGTGATTTCTGCAGCATCTCTAGCAGTATATGCATGCATGTCACAGGGGTTGCGTGTTGTGGAGTATTGGCCATTCGGAGGCCGTTTTCTTTGTAGGCCTGGAGCCTGGTCATCCTGGCGGGTCCCCATGTTTCTTTTTTGCTGCTTGCACGGCCACAAACATATTTTTGTAATAATGTATGATGACCTGTTTATAGGTCAGGTATTGAAGATGTGGAACATGTGTGTATCGAGAAATAAAGTTAACAGCTTCAGGAGGTGTAACCAAATAGTTCCAGTTAACAATGGTGAGCCAAAAGAGGAAAAATTATCTACATGCTGGAGATGGAACATCAGCTTTACTCCCTGGTGCTGTAGGACCATACTGTGATAAGAAGATTAATATTCTCTTTCACTCATTGATGTGGTAGGATACAGTATACTGAGCTCAAATATTGTATTTGGGCCCCAACAATCAAATTTTATAGGGACGAATTTGCATGCACTTTTGTTTGTTTATTTTAAGTTACGTCTTGTCATGAGTGAATGTTCTGTGTAATTTCGTTGTGTAAATGTTTGTTATAAATCTTTTAAATGAGGTTTTGACGTGTCAAAGTCTCCTTAGTAGTATTCACACTTTGGGCTCCAGACGTTCAACTGAAATTGATAACTTTTTTTGTAACTTGGGTAACTTGGGTAACCCAGACTACATTTGCAGAAGGTCATAATAGTTAAAAGGCCATAATAATATAATAATAATAATAAACTCTGACACATTACTTGAAATACATAGTGAAATAAAATCTCTGTTCTTTTTATTAAGCAATGTATTATAACATGCGCATATTATTGCTGTTCAATTTATTATTACTTCAGCAACTGACTGTTAATCTTAACCTGGATTCATCCCTTCCACTTTGTTCAGAGGTGTGGTCAACGATCTAAAATTAGCACAGAAACAGTATAAATGGGAATGATGCCCGCAAGTATATCAATATGCTTTCTTAACTGGATCAGGTATAATATTAAGCAATTTTTGTAATAATAATAATACTAAATGTATTTTGATGTTTTGATTAAATTATTTCAATATTTTTTTTCAATTATTGCTGAGTATTCTATGCCTACTTAATAAATATGATTAATATATAATTATTTGCAATTTGATACATTGTTTTGAAGACTAGTCTATAGGCAGGAACAATATAAAAAAACAAGTACTCATTGTTTTCCACAGGTTCTACTGCCAGACGACACCTGACATGACTTCTGTGCCACCTGCTCTCTCAAACACCACATTTATTCGCCCTTCCACTTTTTATATCAATGGATTTTACAATATTCCACACACAAAGTACTACTATGTATTTCTCTGCACTGTCTATGTTGTGACAGTTTTAGGGAATTCTTTTATAATGTGCACAATCTATCTAGCGCGTACCCTCCATACGGCAAAGTACATTGCTGTGTTTAACTTGGCTCTTTCTGATTTGGGTGGGAGCTCTGCTCTTATTCCGAAGATTATTGATACTTTTCTGTTTGACCATCAGGTCATATCATACGAAGCCTGTCTGTCATACATGTATTTTGTCTCATTCTTTATGTCCTTGCAGTCTCTTACTCTGCTTGTTATGGCCTATGACAGGGTAGTTGCTATATGTTTTCCTTTAAGGTATAATGCCATTGTTAACAAAGCAGCAATGACATCAATCATTGGCAGTGCCTGGATTATTTCTATTACTATAATTGCAGTCCTCGCTGCCCTGATTACCAGGTTGTCCTTCTGTAGATCTACAGTCATTGACAGCTATTTCTGTGATCATGGTCCTATTTACATCTTAGCTTGTAATGAAAAAATCATAAATCAAGTCATGGCTATACTTTGTTTTGTTGTGCTGGCTTGTCTTCCAATGTTATTAATAATTGTATCATATATCTGTATTGGCATTGCCCTGCTGAATATCTCACATGGTACCGAAAGGATGAAAGCTATGAAAACCTGTACTTCCCACCTTTTTTTAGTGGCTATATCTTATATTCCATTTTTTGTCAGCAATGTGACTGCTATTACTTCATCTTTAAAAGGCAATGATAGAATAATTCATTCTACTCTGACACAGACTATTCCACCCATGTTAAACCCCATTATATATACTTTAAAGTCAGAGGAAGTCATGCAAGCTGTTAAAGGCCTCTACAAAAGGGCTAAAATAGCAGTGACCCATGTCATGTGTAGTGGAAAGACAATTTATCCCCGTGTAGGAGTTTAATGACATTTATTTATTTATTTCCATGTAACCCACCTGTCTGTGTTACATTTAGGTATCAGATTCTTTCTTATCATTAGGGGCGCTAAGGCACCGTGTATATTATTTATTTAGGCAGACAGCATAAAAATGTAAGCTTGTGTTTGCGAGAAATGGTTTTCTCATGGTCACATTTCTGAAGCTGATGAACCTTAAAATTGAGGATTTGTTTCCTCATGTCAATCTAGGGACCTTTTTATGTTTAATAGACTATCAATCATTAATTAGAGTTGTGTGGAGCTGTAGCTGATGCGGCCTACAGAGGTTACGGTCCTTCAGCGCGTTATCTGCTTGCTGATATGCTGTGGCCTCTCAGGTGCACTTCAGGTGGATATTCAATTTTATTTATTTTATTCAATTCAATTTTATTTGCGTAGCGCTTTTAACAATTGACATTGTCGCAAAGCAGCTTTACACAATCAAAAGAATGATACAAGTTTGTATGAGAAGTGAACATGTATGACTCAAAATGGAAAAGTGGAACCATCCCCAGTTATCACACACATCCCAGACAGACCACACGGGGCATCCATGCGATGAGATCTCCAACCAGAAGCAGGACACCAGGACGAGTCAGACAGCTCCAGGACCTGAGTGATCAATGAGAGTAGGGAAGACAGCATCTAAACATACCAATTCACCATAATACTCTATGTCCATGAGTCCCCCAGATCTGCTCCTTTATCTAAGGCAAATTTATTTATAAAAATGATTGGCTAAATAAATAGGTTCTTAGCCTAGACTTAAACACTTAGACTGTGTCTGAGTTCGGTATAACATGGAAGCCCCAGGAAGACTATTCCATAACTTTGGGATTTTGTAAGAAAAAGCTCTGCCCCCTGCTGTAGTTTTCATGATACATGGTATTGACAAGCAGCCTGCATCCTTTGATTGAAGTAGGCGTGGCAGATCGTACAACACTCAATATCACCATCTTGCGTTACTGTAATTATTCTTCTGGCTGCCATCAACTCCTTTTACCACCTGAAATAACTCTGGTGGTCGTTGTCTTCATCTTCAGCAACTTTCAGCTTAGTCTGTACCATCTACAACATATTCCAGATTCCCCCACCCAACTTAGAGATATGAAACCCATAGGACTTATTGACATTCATCCAGGATTGTTATTGTTATTCTTATTGTTATATTGAATTGTCTTAGGCTTATTTCGAGTTTTGTAAATATTTATATATGTGGGATAATTTGCACCCTTGTAAAGTGCATACATTTTTGCCATTTTTTGAGCCTAAGCTGTTCATGGTTACACTAAATCTGTTTGTACCAAAGTGTTTATCGCCTTATCGCCTGTTTCGAATCTCCCTTTTTTGTGTAACTCAAGCCCAAATAGGGTAATGGTTATATCATGAATAAATATTTTATCAAAATATAATGATGTTAGCATACCTTTGGTGTGATGATTTTAGCACAAAATCTGTCAAACAGTTTAAAGTAATGGAGAATTCATGTGACTCTTGCCACTCATTAAACATAGCCTTTTTAAATAAATTATCATAATTTATTCAACATCTGTGTGGGTACAAATGAAATGTGTTATACATATGCAATGCGTTATAAATAGGAAGATCACATGTCTCAAGCTTATTACTTGTCATAGCCATAATTAGGAAGGTCTCGTCCAACCTCACATTTCACCAGCCACAAGATCCAAAATACTAGCCCGTAATTTAAAATTCAAATTCAAATTTTATTTGTCACATACACAGTCATACACAGTACGATATGCAGTGAAATGCTTATACGACCGCTCCGTGACCTTAAATATTTTTACAAATAAAACAAGATTCCAGCAAAGTTTCAAAAAATATATATATATAAAATCTGAAGTATAATATAATATATTACAACGTAACTTAAGTCTGTGAAAAACTTGAGGTAGTATTTTGAAAATGAGATGAGGGGGATGAGAAAAGAAGTCCTTGAAGTATGCAAATGTGCATATATGTGCAAATGTGCATTGACATAATTGTCAATAGGTGTGGTTGAAGGGGGGTTCAGTGATGTGGTGCTTGGGGTGAGTTGTCCTCTGAAGACGTACAACATCAGCGGCAAGTCCGCTGAGGCAAAAGAGTTGGGCCGCTGGGGGTGGGAGACGAGGAGGTGGAGGGGACTGCAGAGCTGCAGCAGGGAGTCCTCCACAGCGAAGATCTCTAGGAAGCAGGTTCTCTGGCACACACTGTGTGTGTGTGTGTGTGTGTGTGTGCTTTTGTGTGGATTTTCTTTCATGAGTGCCTCAATAAATTAACCCCGTTCGTTCACCTCTTCGGTCTGCTGCCTTTGCCTCTGTCTCTGTGTCATCGTCATAGCTTTACAGTATATGCTAGTCAGCTAGTGCCGGTTTGAGAGTGTATAGATCTTTTGGCTACTCTTCAACAAAAAGAAAAATAAATTTGTGCTGTCAGAGATTTATTCTGACATTCAGGCTTAGTCTGGACCACATGACCATTTTTACACCAGTGATGTTTGCCATTAATGTAAATAAACCACCATACACAGATGTCTTCAGGAAATGGGCTACAACTGCTTCATTTATAGAATCAAGCCAGTCCGGAACCAGTGCCAATGACAGAACTGTCTTACTTGGCCTAAGGAGAAAAAAAAAAAACTTGATTGATGGTTGGTGATCTAGAGTATACATTTTCAGATTAAAGTAAAATTGGCACTTCAATTGGAAATATAGTTGCAAGCAACGATGACGGGCCCAAGCACCCTGTGTGATCGCCACCCTGTGGTTATTAAAACTTTGTCAGTTTGGGCCCTAAATATTTGTTGTGTGTGTGTGTGTGTGTGCATCATGAGGTGTGTGTGTGTATGTTAACATTTGTGATGTCCATGTGTGTACAATAGGCAGCAGATGGAAAGTAGGTGTCACACTGTGATGTTCCTGAATGTCATGTCACTGAAGGTGTCACTGAATATAATGTCACTCAATATATGGCACTCAGAAAATTATTAATAATTTTTCGGTGTAGGTTTAAGACATTATCAAGGCTGACCCGTTTGAGATATCAAAAATCCCTATGCAATTTTGCGTTCACAATGTCTTTAGATCACATCGGCCCAGTTTGGTGACGATTGTATAAATTCTCTAAGAGGAGTATATCCAAATCCATTGGGTGCGTTTTTGTGAACGACCCAAAATAACCGGCCTCCTGTTGAGTTGAGCCTAGGACATGCAGCACGAAAGTTGTTTGGCTCAGTGAGCTGTAAATGTGTACCGAGTTTCATGTGTCTACGTGAAAGTGTGTGTGAGCTATCCAGCTAAACCTCATATGGGGGCCCCGGGCCACGAGACTCTCAGACATCCTGATGGCAGCAGATTCCAACCTGTCTGCCAAGTTTCATGAGTTTTTGATCATGTTAAGACCCCCGAGAGTCCAAAAGGGTGGGGATAAAATTAATCCTTTGGAAAACAAGAGGGTCCTGTGCACCTATAGTGCTTGGGCCCTAAATAAAGGTTTCCAAGTTACCTTGAAGTTCAGTATGAAGTTTCCACACTTCCACACTGCCATGTCATCTGCGAGTGTTGGTCCCCAGGGTTTTATTAGGTACAAATCAATGCAGTCAACTACAATCTTCCTGCTTCCATTTGCTCTCCAAGCTTTATGAAGATATTGATTTCCTGAAATCTGTGAAAATACAGTATAGAAAGAATTTTTCTTTGTATCAGTTGAATTAACAGGGAATTAAATGCTCTAGGTTCTCCTGCTCACAGTTGAAATTCAAATGTCTTTGCATGAAGGTGATTAGCTTTACCTGATTGAGTTTCAAGTCATGTTTAGGAGGGGAGAATCCTTTTTTAAATCAGTGATTGTGTTTTTTTATTTTATATTCTGGTGATATATTCTAACACTTGAATGTTAAAAGTTGCACTGAGGAAATACAGCTAAATAAAAACAAAACTGTGTCTGTCTTTATTTCAGTGTGCAAAGCAACAAAAAGTGATTATTTTAATGAAAGATAATTATTTTCTATACCCACTGTATGCAATCAGAATATGACGTTCTAAGAGACATGTTAGGCCGATGGGTGTTCGTTTACCTAGACGACATCCTCATATACTCCCGAACTGTCAATGAACATGTCCAACACGTCACAGCGGTTCTAAAGAGATTGCTCGCCCACCAGCTGTACTGTAAGTTGGAGAAGTGTACTTTCCATGAGCGCTCCATCACGGTCCTGGGTTTTGTCATCAAATTCAAATTCTATTTGTCACATACACAGTCATACACAGTACGATATGCAGTGAAATGCTTATACGATGGCTCCGTCACCTTAAATATTTTTACAAATGGAACCTATAAAACAAGATTCCAGCAAAGTTACAAAAAAATATATATATAAAATCTGAAGTATAATGTAATATATTACAACTTAAGTCTGTGAAAACTTGAGGTAGTATTTTAATGAGATGAGGGGGGTGTGAAAAGAAGTCCTTGAAGTGTGCAAATGTGCATATGTGCATATATGTGCAAATGTGCATTGACATAATTGTCCGTTCTGTGTGTGCAAGAAAATGCAGAGGTGTTTTTGTCCAGTGTATTGGTTTGATTGAGAGACCGTATCGCCTGCGGGAAGAAGCTCCTTCTCAGTCTCTCTGTATTGGCCTTGAGTGAGCGGAAGCGCTTCCCAGACCGCAACAGAAAGAACAGTCCATTGCTGGGGTGGCTGAGGTCCTTCATGATCTTCCTGGCCTTGGTCCAGCACCGCTTGCTGTAGACAGAGTGCAGGTCGGGGAGCTCAGTTCGGATGATGCGCTCAGCTGATCGCACCACCCTCTGTAGGGCTCGTCTGTCCTGCATGGTGCTGTTCCCGAACCAGGTTGCGATGTTTCCCGTCAGGATGCTCTCTATGATGCAGGAGTAAAAGTTCCTGAGCACCTTAGAGGGCAGTCTAAAATCTCTCAGGCGTCTGAGGTGGTAGAGACGCTGTCGGGCCTTTTTCACCACATTGTTGATGTGACAGGACCATGATAGGTCCTGCGTGATATGAACACCGAGGTACTTGAAGCAGTCCACTCTCTCCACTGGGCTCTCGTTGATGATGGAGGTCTGGTAGTTCCTCTCCTGCTTAGTGCTGAAGTCCACTATCAGCTCCTTTGTCTTACTGACATTTAGAAGAAGGCTGTTCCTCTGGCACCAGTTCTCCAGATTTCCAATCTCCTTCAGGTAGGCCGTCTCGTCGTTGTCAGAGATCAGACCGACCACGACGGTGTCGTCAGCAAACTTGATGGTGGTGGAGCTGGTAGTGGTCGCACAGTCATGTGTGTACAGAGAGTACAGCAGGGGGCTCAGAACACAGCCCTGTGGGGCTCCAGTGCTGAGAGTGAGAGAGGCTGAGATGTGTCCACCCATCCTTACTGCCTGTGGTCTCCCAGTTAGGAAATTAGAGATCCACTGACACAGAGATGAGCTGAGTCCCAGGTGCTCCAGCTTGGTGGTGAGTGTGGAGGGAATTATGGTATTAAATGCTGAGCTGTAGTCGATGAAAAGCATTTTAACATAATTCCCCCTTCTAGTGTCCAGGTGAGTGAGTGTTGTGTGGAGGAGATGAGAGATGGCATCATCTGTAGAGTGGTTCGGGCGGTATGCAAACTGTAGTGGGTCCAGAGTGTTGGGTAGTGAAGAGATGATGAAGTCTCTGACCAGCCGTTCAAAGCACTTCATCACCACTGATGTGAGGGCTACAGGTCGATAGTCATTGAGGGAAGCAGGATGTGGTTTCTTCGGAACAGGAACAATGATGGACTCTTTGAAGCATGTGGGGATCACCGACTGAGATAAGGAGAGGTTGAATATCTCCGTGAATACAGGTGCTAGCTGGTCTGCGCAGGCTCTGAGGACTCGACCTGAGATGCCGTCTGGTCCTGCTGCTTTCCTGATGTTCACTCTCTTGAAGGCTCTCCTCACGTCATGCTCGGAGATGATGAACGCGTTTCCGGTGCATTAGCAACGCTAGCGTCTTTAGCTGCAGTCTCGAAATGATCATAAAAGGTGTTCAGCTCGTCTGCCAGAGTCATGTCCGCGTTCGTCATACCGGATGTTGGTGCTTTATAATCCGTTATTGTCCTTAGTCCCTGCCACAGGCTCCTAGAGTCACTCTGTTGGAGTTGTGACTCTAGTTTCCTTTCATAGCGCTGCTTCGCCTCTTTAACCACCTTCCGGACGTTATAGGACGAGCCTTGTACTGGTTCATGTCCCCCGATGCAAGTCCCGCGTTGTATGCAGCGGCGCGAGATCTCAAAGCATCGCGGATGGTTTTATCCACCCACGGCTTCTGATTGGGAAACGTTCTGATGGTTGTTTTCTGCACGGTATCATCCGCTAGTTTCCCGACGAATCCCACAACCGCTTCCGTAAACATGCTGACGTCATCGGAGCTGTTTCGGAACATGTCCCAGTCTGCGTCATCGAGTGCGTCCTGAAGCGCGGCCACCGATTGGTCAGTCCAGCGCGCGACCTCCCTCTGAACCGGAAGTTCCTGTTTAAGCCTTTGTTTATATTTTGGCATGAGGAAGATGGCGGCATGGTCGGATTTACCAAACGGTGGACGAGATTGTGCCTTGTAACCGTCCTTAACTGATGTGTAGCAGTGGTCCAGTGTCCTTTCGCCCCTGATTGAGCAGGTGATGTGCTGATAAAAGTTTGCCGCTGCGCGTTTGAGGTTGGCACTGTTAAAGTCCCCCGCCACAATGAGCGCAGCGTCCCGGTGTTGTGTCTGGTGCTGTGAGAGTGCCTCATGCAGCTCACATAAAGCAGTGTCCGTGTCCGCTTTTGGTGGAATATAAACGGTGCTGATTATGACCGATGTAAACTCCCGAGGAAGATAAAAAGGACGACACTTGATAGTCAATAGTTCCAGGTTGGGTGTGCAGGAGCGTGCGAGAGGAACAACGCTCGCGCTGTTGCACCAGCCGTTCACCATTAAACACACGCCACCTCCTCTTGTCTTCCCCGAGTCCCTTGCCCTGTCCATGCGGTTAACCGAGAAGAACTCGGCCGGCTGGATGGCGTGGTCCGGCACCGCTGGGTTCAGCCATGTCTCGGTGAAGCAGAGATTGCAGTCCCGAATATCTCTCTGGAACTTTATCCTGGCCCTGAGGTCATCGAGCTTGTTCTCCAGTGACTGGACGTTGGCGAGCAGGATGCTAGGCAGAGGTGTGCGGTGTGCACGGGCTCTCAGCCTGTTTCTGACGCCGGCTCGTTTTCTTCGGGGCCGCCGCTTCGCGTCGCGTCCTTTGTTTTCCCTCAGGATCTCACTCGGCCAGCTCGGATCCGGAGTTAAATACGTCGAATTGTGAGTACATTGTAGACCAATAGAAATAAGAGTATCTCTATCGTACCTAATACACTCAATGGTGATGAATTTGCCGGTTTAAAGTTGCTAGAAATTAAATTAAAATACAAAAACAAAGTAAAGTAGGTCGGAGCAGTCGTGACGGCAGCCGACCTCACCGGTGCCCCATGGTGTGGCCATGGACCCACAGAAGCTGGAGGTTGAGAGTCATTGGCCCCTGCCCAGGACTCTCAAACAACTCCAGCATTTCTTCGGGTTTGCAAACTTATATCGTCGCTTTATCCAGGACTACAGTACGGTTGCAGCTCCGTTAACTGCTCTGATGCGCCCATCATCTCACCCCTTCCACCTCACCTCTACTGCCATTGCCGCCTTCTGTGAATTCTGCCGCTGCTTCACTATGGCTCCCATCCTTCTTCATCCAGATGCCAACAAGCCATTCGTTGTGGAGGTGGACGCGTTGGATGTGAGTGCCAGGGCCGTTCTCTCCCAACGAGGTCCAGACCAAAGGCTGCATCCCTGCTGGCCATAAAGTTGGCCTTGGAGGAATGGCGACACTGGCTCCAGGGCACCAGAGAGCCATTCATCGTCTGGACTGATCACCAGAACCTCATCACCGTCCGTACACTGAAACAGCTTAACCCCAGACCGGCGTGGTGGGCTCTGTTTTTTGAAGACTACAACTTCCACCCGTCATACCGCCCGGGGTCCAAGAACACCAAAGCTGACACCTTTTCACGACAGTACGAGGAAGACATCCCCTGGGCAGACCTTGCGACTGTTCTACCACCCACCAATATCCTCGCACCGCTCCGTTGGAACATGGAGATGAGGGTTCGCCAGGCACAGGCTGCGGAGACCAAACCGGTAGGTGTGCCGTCTGGGCAACTCTATGTGCCCGACATCGTCAAGCCAGAGGTTCTTCAATGGGGGCACTCCTCCCTCCTCTCTGGCCACCCCGGAAGGCGACACTCTACAATTCATCCAATGCGCCTTCTGGTGGGCAAACATGATGAGAGACATTGATGAGTTTGTCCATGCATGCCCAGTGTGCACCCAGGCCAAAAACAGCAACCAACCATCACCTGGAGAACTTCAACCACTCCCAGTTCCCCATCAGCCTTGGACGAACATTGCCATCGACTTCATTACGGGCCTGCCAGTTTCCAAAGGAAAGAACACCATCCTCACTATCGTTGACCAGTTCTCCAAAGCTGTCCACCTAGTGGCCCTCCCCGGACTCCCGTCAGCCAAAAACATAACCGAACTGATATTAGAACACGTAGTCCATCTGCATGGGTTCCCAAGGACATCATCTCGGACAGGGGGCCACGGTTCTGGAAGGCCTTCTGCCATCTGATCAATTCCACCTTTAGTCTGTCTTTGGTCAGATGGAACGGACCAACCAACAATGGGAGCGCTACCTGAGGTGCTTTTTCGCTGATCGCCAGTGCTCCAGACCCGCTACCTCATTTGGGCAGAACTATCACATAACCTCCACATCTCCTCTGCCACCAATCTAAACCCATTTGAGGCATACTACAGTTTCCAGCCTCCGATGTTCGACCATCAAGAACCGTTGGCCCAACAGTTGGCCCACTTACACCGTATGCCGGATGTTTGATTAGTGGCCTCGGGGCAGAGGCGTACATTACATAGTTGATTGGGAGGGCTACGGCCCCGAGGAGCAGTCCTGGATTCCGGCACAGTTCATTCTCGACCCCGAGCTCATACGGGACTACCGTCTTCGGGTATCCTCCACTCCAGGACCGTCGGTTGCCGCTTCGTTCATCTAATTGTGAGTACTCACTTTCTTGGGTTTCGCTTTCAATTGAGTGTGTTATTAGAACGCGGGTTTATTTGTGTTAAACTCTTGCTTTCTAGAACTTCTTGAAAGAACTTGAGCAACTCAATCTCACAGAAGTCAGCAAAGCCAGAAAAACAATCTGAGAGGTATACCTTCACCAAGCAAACGGCTCTAGACAACACAGATTCATAAGGGCATGCAAACCTCTCCACCACAATAAGGTGATGGTTTCCAGAGAGGACCACCATTACCTGCTTTGTCCAAAAGCGAAACTCAAGGGTGGGGAAGATCCACCACCAAAGACCTCAGAAAAGAGAGCAGACTGACAGACAAGCAGAAGGCACTTCTGGCTGAACTCACACTAGAATTAGCAGAAAGGCTCAAAGGAGCATTGACCAACAAACTAAGATGGTAGACTGCTCTGAGAGACACTCGATGGGGCTTTTGGTTTGCAGTTGATTAAAATAACTCACTTTTTTCATGATGTTGATGGAGGTAACGGCTAATGCAAAAAATTGGTACTCTGTCTGGCCTCAGACACAAATTATATTATGCATAAAGCTGCTGATAGACAAAATTACCTTAGTGTTTAATGGAGTTGGTAAGATGGCCATTAGAGTGAGCACAAAAAGTACCTTCTCAGGATTAGAGTCAAAATTCACGAAGGGATGGGGAAGGCTCATCAGTTGATCTGCTATTGGTTAGTGGAGATCACCAATGTCCATAGAAGCGTAACTCCAGAGCAACTTAATAAATCTTTCCAGAGGCAGAGCTCAAAGAATAGAAAAGACAGGAGAAGACTGAACTCCTTATCAGTCACAGAAAATGGAGTCTCCAACCACAAAGTGTGAAAATCATGGGAGATCTCATCTTGTGGGTGCTTGAGTGTGTTGAAGAGCACTAACGCAGGGCTTCTGAGGGGGTCAATGAAAGAGGTTGTGAGAGTGTTTATGACATGCACAGGAAGATCCTCCCACTTGGAGATAGTGTGGGATTATGAACTGGGAACTAAAATGGGAAACAAAAGAAAACAAACAAAAAAATGAACAAGTGAAAGGGTTTTTCTGCTCTTGGAAACATTAAGAAGTTGTACAACTTCCTTTGGAGAGATACTAAGAAAGAGAAATAGGAGAGTATGCCATAGTTAGCTATGCCTGAAACAGTAAGATTGGCAAAGTTTGCTCATTTGAAAGAGGAGTGCAGGGTACTTGAGGAGGATAGATGACATAGATGACATCCTCACATCCCACAATAACTGCGAGAGACTGACCATGATAATAAATGAACTTGAAGAGATTCTTACAGCTGGCGGATTTGCACTCAAGCCATGGGTTAGGTCAGGGCAAGTGGGAGGCAGGTGACTAGTGCACAATCTTAAGTGTCAAGTGATCATACTTCCAAACCAGATGAAGAAAGAAGAAAATCAGCCACTAAGAACAGGGTACTTCCATTAACTTAAAAAGGAAAATGAAATGAAAACAGGCCAGAACCTTCTTTAAGGTGGATAAAATGCCTAACCCCTTGACCAGGAGACAGCTACTAAGCCAGATTGCTGCTATGTTAGAAGGTTCATGATAGTCAGTGCCCATCAACAGATTTGAATCCACTCAGGTGCATTCAGATTTTTTGGGCTTCCATTGTACCTGCTAAATTAATGAATTGCCAACCAGTACACTTCAAGTAACTGCCATTTCAACTTTTTCACCATTGTTGCCTTCACTTCGTACTGAATATATATAGCAAAGATAAGTCTATTAATACTTAATATATGAAGCAAAATGAGTACCCTTTTGGCACTAGAATGTCATAAACCCAATCATGATCAAGACCTGACTGTCAGACAGCTACAGGTATGCTTTTTATATACAATTTTACGAGGGGAGAGATGCACACACAACCCCTTCCTTTTACATTTCTTACCAAATTTTAACCCATTTTTAAACCCAACTTTTCCCAAGAAATTGTCCCATTACGTTTAAGTTTTTTCTATTATATTATGTTACATCATATACCTCGTCATCTGACTTCCTATGTCATTTGTACCAATATTTTTTTATATTTAGATTATTTTTTTCCAGTTATAATTAATTTTTCTTGCAAATTCCTTACCATTATTTCTACACTTTTGTTTAGATTATAAAAATAACAGGGCGGTGCTTATTCTTGGTATACATTCCTGTTTTTTCTGGTTTATTCTACAGTTCTCAAGGGGTAGACCAAGGATTTTTTTTGTTTCCCAATTTGTTGTACTTGTATATTTTATTTTAATCATTGCATCCCTCTGGACAGCTCAGACAGCACTGAAGTACAGATTTTAACCTTACTCAACCTGCCATTGACTGGGCCTCAGTGTGCCTCATTCAGGCTAAGTGTCAGCTGTCTATGTTCTTGATGCAGTTTCTTCATGAGCAAGGACTTACATACTTCAGGAAGGATGACTCCAATCCTGGCCCTTCTAAGAAACTTCTTAGACAGCCCTTCTCCTCTTGCCTTCAGGCCTGTAATACTACACAAGAATTCCACCACTGTAAAAAAAAAATTTTTTAAAAAGTAAATTTTTAATGAGCTACTTTTTACTTTTGCTTGATTACATTTTTTTCCACCAGAGGAGCACTTTACCTAGACATGTGTGTGACTACACCCTTTCATGATTATTTGGGGCACGTGTAGCATGTGTAGCACGTGTAACCAATACATGTTTCATTCCTTGATTAAGTATGCACATGTCTCTGACGGGTCTTGCACTTGGCATGTTACCTATATCTGCTCATTGCACATTATGGCAGCTAGCTATAAAATAGGTACTGTTCGTGCATCATCGTACTGGGTCATGCTAGGGTTTTTCCCCATGTACTTTGCATACATACCAATCATGTTGCATGTGTGGCAGGGTAAGTGTTTTGTTTTTATTTGTGGACTTGGTTGGGGCGTGGTTATCCAATTAAGGAGGGGAATGCAGTCTATTTAAGGACCTTATATTCTGACACGTGGGGACTTGTCTTGTGGTTTCTGGGTTCGCCTCAACCTGCCGTGTCCCTTCCCATTCCTGGTTCCTGATTCTTCTTCAGGTATGATTGAATTCGGTTGGTGGTTTAACTATGTGAATAGCTTGGGGCTAATTTGCACCATTTATAATTTAATTATAGGGAGTCAGCAGGTGAGTCAAGTGGAATACTGGTAGCGGAGTGCACTTTCAGGTATGCCAGTATTTATAAGAAATTTCTTTTCATGAATAAAATTTATTTTGTAGCAAGTATATTTATTGTTTATAGCTACTGCACCATATTAGGGTGAGAAGGCCGGCCGGTAGATCCATTTGCGGCCCTTGCTGTGAGTAATCATACAGCCTCATTTGGGATGTTGTTTAACCCAAGTAAGTATTTGCTTTTTCTTTTTTTATTTCGGTCAGTCGATTGTGCCCTAATGTGCTATTCCTTTTGGTACTAGGAGTGAGGTAGAATATTATATTTCCGAAGCCTTATTCTTAGCGGACAACGCTATATGTGACGCCGTTGCTGTTTTGCTTATGGGTGTCGTGGACCCTCAGCTTGAGACTCGGCTGCCATGTGGGCCGTTGGGCTGGTAGCTATGGTACCGTCGGTGTGCTGAGTGAGGGTTTATTATTATTTTTGACTTGCTTTCCTGTTTATTTTTTTGTTTGGTTTGGCTGGATTGTCTTCATTGGTAGATTGTTCCTATTTGGTTGTTTTTGTGTGTTGTACTGTGATGTTGAAGGTGTTTGTGTTATTTTCTGGCTCTGTTGATGTGATGTGTTTATGTACCAGTATCGGTGGTATATAGGGCTGTGAGAAGACTTGAGTGTCCCAGCCCCTATACTATTGAGTCTGTGAAACTGTGTAGTTTATTTATTTTCTTACTTTTGTTTGTCTGATTATGGTTTAGTGTGGATTGTGTCGCCATCATTTGTTATCCATTGTGTGTGCATGTTGTGTTTTTTTTCTTTACTTTTCATTAGGAGCTGGGCATGGTGTGGAGCAGGGGAGGCTAGCTGCATTTGTTTGGGTGTGTGCTTAACCGAGTGCAGATGTGCCAACACAAGTTCCTTGCAGTGGGTGCCTGGCATTTGATTTGATGTGAATTTGGGGTGGGTTTTGGATGATTCCCTGAGCTGCAGCCGGCCTGCTCTGTTCCTGCTAGCCTCTGGCCCCAGAGGGGTATTTTTATAAAATAATTTATTTTCTTTGTGCTTATTTGGAAGGGGACATTTTATAGTTGGCCTTTTTTTAATAATAAAATATATATTTTGTATTGATACCCATGGCTCATTCGATTTTTATTCTTGCCTTCGATTAGTAGAACTTACCTGTGTGTCTTTATTGGGAGTATTTCCCTGGCGCCCCACCAGGGTGGCGTAGTCGGTTTAAATTCTTTTGTACCTTCCTGTTCCTTTGGGATGTAGGACTGCCACACATGTATCATCCTACTGGGTATCCCCCTTACTGGTTATGTTTTATGACCTGTCTCATAATCCCTGTCTACTTCTTTAAGCCATGTATATATTGTCTCACCTCTGAGTGAATTGATGTCCTTGGTGTAGTCTCTCTGAAGCAGGTAACGTGTTTTGAACAATTTCAAGCAGTTGCAAGGATGCACTCAAAACCCAGCAAACATGTAGGCCCTTAGGCCTAAGAAGAGGCCTCACATTAAAATCCTGATTGAGCAGCAAACAAAAGTTTCCCAAACCAGGATTGGTTGTAGTAGCCAGAGCCATGTGGACCCAAACTGAATCTCCCTCTCACTCTACTCTTACTTCTTTTAAATATATATAGCTACTAGTGCCACCTAGTGGTCCGGAGAAAAATGGCACCCTAAAGTTTTACCAAATAAACCTAATAGCAGGCAGTGACTGTTATAGTCTGGTTACTCGCAATCTGATGTTCCACGGTATCTCCCACACATACAATGAGTATGTGAGGTGTGTGCGTGTGTGTGTGTGGTCACCCACAATGTTCTTGGCTTTTTGGAGGTTGCATGTGGTGAAACAGAGTGACATTGTAATGGAGTCATTCCCCCTGTGTTGTATAATGTGGTGAGGATGGGAGGTTGACTTTTCTCAGTTCAAATTACAGATACTACTACAGATATTGTACCAACATGTACAGTGACCGAGTTGAATCTAATCTAATCTAGATAGAATGTTTAGGGTCAGAATGAGATTCTGCCCCAAGGAACTTAATTCGTATGCTGACTCATTGTCCTTGCTGAGGAGATTCTCCATGGTCGTGTCAACGATAATCTTGTGGGTTGAGCTATGCATTGCTGTCAGCAGCATAAACAAAAATGGACTGAGCACACAGCCCTGGGGGACCCCAGTGTTGGTGCTGAAGATGCTGCTCCCAATCCAAACTGACTGAGATCTCCTAGTTAGACGGTCTAGAATCCAGCTGCATAGAAAGGTGTTCAAGCCCAGCAGTCTCAGCTTTTCAATTAAGTGCTGAGGCATCATTGAAGTGAATGCTGAGCTAGAGTCTATGAACAGCATTCAAATGTACTTGTCCTTCTTGTTCATGAGGGCTAGCTGGAAGAAAGTGGTAAAAGTATCATCCAGTTGGCAGTCATCTATCCTCTTTGTGTGTGCATCTAGCCTCTTTTCCAAGGACAGTTTGGCTCCTTGGTCACCTACTTTAAAAACAGCGTTGAGTTCTAAGCAGGTATTGCCAGGATGTGTGCTTGAAATAGTCCTGAAAAGAAGAAAGGGCTTTTGCTTACCTAGTTAAGGTTTCTTACCTGCCTCAGAACCAGCCTGGAGCACCCAACCAGCAGTCTGCACGCTGGGATTAGCATAACAGAGATGTGGTTAAAGTGAGATAGAAGGAAGGCTCTATGTCTTACATGCCAGGAATGTACAGTAGAAGCCTTTTTAAACAGCCGCCTGGCCCATGGCTGGACTAACCCCGATCCGTGATAAGACCTTGCCCAATCAGTGCGCAGAACGTGATCCTCCGCAATGGCACAAAGAGCAAAGCTCTGCCCGATAAACGCCCTTTTGTGCTGTTCTATCAAGATGGTTGCAATGCTGTATATTCCACGTGTGTGTGATGATTGGGTGTCCACAAGAAAAAAAAGTCCACAAGAAATATTTGCTAAATTCTAACACATTACTTCAAGTACAGAAAAAAATAGTTTTATAATTTTGCAATGTATTATAAGCATGTCATTGCTGTTCAAATTATTACAAAATAATCATCTGACCTTTGATACCAACCACACGATTGGACCCATCCTTTTCACTTTGTTAAGGGGTGTGGTCAACAATCTAAAATGACAGCAGAAAAAGTATAAATGTATTGTTATACTTATGCTAAACTTAACATACTTATGTTATGTTTAAACTGATGTTTGGATAAATGTATATCCTTTCTTAACTGGAGCAGGTATGCTATTAAAAAGCATAGACTTTCATTTAATTAGATTATTTCAATAAAATATTTTATTTATTGCTATGCATTTTATGCATTACATTTCTTGAGGATATGTGCTGCTGTTGTATTCTGTATGTATTGTTTTCCACAGGTTCTACTGCCAGACGACACCTGACATGACTTCTGTGCCACCTGCTCTCTCAAACACCACATTTATTCGCCCTTCCACTTTTTATATCAATGGATTTTACAATATTCCACACACAAAGTACTACTATGTATTTCTCTGCACTGTCTATGTTGTGACAGTTTTAGGGAATTCTTTTATAATGTGCACAATCTATCTAGCGCGTACCCTCCATACGGCAAAGTACATTGCTGTGTTTAACTTGGCTCTTTCTGATTTGGGTGGGAGCTCTGCTCTTATTCCGAAGATTATTGATACTTTTCTGTTTGACCATCAGGTCATATCATACGAAGCCTGTCTGTCATACATGTATTTTGTCTCATTCTTTATGTCCTTGCAGTCTCTTACTCTGCTTGTTATGGCCTACGACAGGGTAGTTGCTATATGTTTTCCTTTAAGGTATAATGCAATTGTTACCAAAGCAGCAATGACTTTAACCATTGCCTTTGCCTGGATTATTTCTATAATTATAATTGCAGTCCTCCCAGCCCTAATTACCAGATTGTCCTTCTGTAGATCTACAGTCATTGACAGCTATTTCTGTGATCATGGTCCTATCTATAAGTTAGCTTGTAATGATAAATTCATAAATTCTGTCATGGCTATACTTTGTTTTGCTGTGCTGGCGTGTGTTCCAATGTTATTAATAATTGTATCATATATTTGTATTGGCATTGCCCTGCTGAATATCTCACACGGTTCTGAACGGAAGAAAGCAATGAAAACCTGTATTTCCCACCTTATTTTAGTGGCTTTATTTTATATTCCATTTTTTGTCAGCAACATAACTGCTCTTATGTCATCTTTACAAGCCAATGATAGAATTATTAATTCTACTCTGACACAGACTATTCCACCCATGTTAAACCCCATTATATATACTTTAAAGACAGAGGAAGTCATACGTGCAGTTAATGGCCTTTACAAACGGGCCAAAATAGCAGTGAACTATGTCATGGACAGTGGACCGGCAATTCCTCCACGAGCAGGAGTTTAAAGTGATTTATTAATTTATTTTAAAAATAATTATTTCATTCAAATGAAATGACATGTCAACATTATGCTGGCATTATAAAATGTTTATTTTCGCACAAACACAGTCATATGGTTTTATTTGATGGTCTCTTTATAACTTTTATTTTTAAATAAATTTTTTTCATGAATACATGAATGTTAAATATAACATTTATTGCCCTTATTTATTTGAGAGAGGCGGTGTGTGTGTGTTTTTGCACTAGTAAACTGAGCATGCATGCTGAACTGTTGCATGCCGCTCTCCCTCTCGCCAGAGTTTTAGACAGACAGAAGCTTGGGCTTTGACTCCATCTTTTAACAGCGCACTTTGTCTGTCTGGCCACCGCGTGTATAAGCGGCCGCGCCAGTGGCTGTTCAGTTTAAGCGCAGCTCTGCCCCTCATGCAACCCGCATCGTTACAGATACTTTGTGTAATTCACAAATTTACTGAATATGTTCAGATTTTGTAAAATAACGACAACCGTTTCCTTCCTAGAACCTTTTGTATGAACGGAAGCTCAGCATGTCTTCTTTTCCTTTTTTAATCTGTAATATTTAAGTGAAATATATTTAGACCTGTTGTTCAGCTAGTGTTAACTACGGGAAAGTCCTGATTCGTGAGCATGCCAACATATCTTCGTTAAAACATAAAAATGGGTCGACATTGAGCACCAACAGAAGACATGAATGAACAAAAAATCTATATATTTTTGTAAATATTCTTATATGCACACGAAGTGCTTCGGGCTTTTTATAATAATACACAATGTTTTTTTCCTGTTTGTGTCCAGCATTTCATCCATTATTTGACCACGGCAGGAAATAATAGCTGGAATGTGGTTGTGAATTTATGACTGAAATAAAGCTGCTGTTCATCGGCGTGCGTGAACCCCGATATGTCTGTAAACTTTCACTTTACAAAAGGCAGCGTTTTGATCAAAAGGCTGATAAACCCGTTCGATTTATCGATATAAAATGGCAGAAAGTCACCGCGTCTCGCCATAATGCAGATCAAACACGATACACATGTCCATAAATAAAAAGGAATATTTAAGCATATACGTGAAATACATTTCACTTATTATTTCACAATATTACAGATTAAAACAAGGAAAGAAGACGTACGCAGCTCCAGTACAATGTGATGGCGAAATACATTTTAGACAGAGACGTCTACTCGGTCTTGTTCATTCTTTTTAAACCCCTCAATTCTGCCAATTCCCCCATCTGGCTTTTAGATAAAGACCTTATTTGATATAATTGTATTATTTAATTAATTATCTTATTAAACATACAATTCTTATTATTTATATTCTTGTCAAATATACTCATTCAGAGCAAGCACGGTGTCAGAAGATTCTGCTGAATCTCGTCTCACCTTTCATTCAAGATATGTGTGAATTTATCAAACTGGGTGCGCTGTTGGCAAATACTGTAGGGGGTTTGGATGAATTAACAGGACAGTGCGGACGTCTCTGCCTAAATTTTTATTTCCCCAGCAAATGAAATCAGACTTCATAGTTGGAGTTTATAGTTTGAGTGTAATTCACGAATTTACTGATTATATATTACCTGTATATCAACTTGATAACTAGCAAATGCTTTAGTAAAGGGCTCTAAAACAGCGGCAATATGAATGACAATGGAATGTTATACAGAACGTGCAAGTTGACGCCCATGCACGGATCGCAAACCATTAAAATGTCACATATACATACACAGCATATATTACACACATACATACACACACACACACACACACATATATATATAGCTTTTAAATAAAAATTCAACATTTCAACACATTAAGGAAATTCTTAATTCACGAATTTACTGATTATTTTCAAATGCAGATTGACCATACATCAACTTGATAACTTGATAAATGCCACATATGTTTACCTCATGAGTGAACATGTCCAAATTACAGCATAAATACTATATATATATATATATATATATATATATATATATATATATATATATATATATATATATAGTTGACAAAATTGTTGGTACCCTTCGGTCAATGAAAGAAAAACTCACAATGGTCACATAAATAACTTTAATCTGACAAAAGTAATAATAAATAAGAATTCTCTGAATGTTAACCAATGAAAGTCAGACATTGCTTTTTAACCATGCTTCAATGGAATTATTTAAAAAAATGAACTCATGGAACAGGCCTGGACAAAAATGATGGTACCCCTAACGTAATAGTTTGTTGCACAACCTTTTGAGACAATCACTGCAATCAAACGATTCCTGTAACTGTCAATGAGACTTCTGCGCCTCTCTGCAGGTATTTCGGCCCACTCCTCATCAGCAAGCTGCTCCAGTTGTTGTCTCCCATGTAGTCCACTTTGGCTGAAACAACGACGGATGGTGCGATCTGACACTGATGTTCCTTGAGCATGAAGTTGACCTTGGATCTCTTTAGAAGTCTTTCAGGGCTCTTTTGTTACCATTGGGATTATCCGTCTCTTTGATTTGTCCTGAATTTTCCTCGTGCGGCCACGTCCAGGGAGGTTGGCTACAGTCCCATGGATCTTAAATTTCTGAATAATATGTGCAACTGTAGTCACAGGAACATCTAGCTGCTTGGAAATGGTCTTATAGCCTTTACCTTTAACACGCTTGTCTATAATTTTCTTTCGAATCTCCTGAGACAACTCTTTCCTTCGCTTCCTCTGGTCCATGTTGAGTGTGGTACATACCATGTCACCAAACAACACAGTGACGACCTGGAGCCCTATATATAGGCCCACTGACTGATTACAAGATTGTAGACACCTGTGATGCTAATTAGTGGACACACCTTGAATTAACATGTCCCTTTGGTCACATTATTTTCTAGGGGTACCATCCTTTTTGTCCAGGCCTGTTCCGTCAGTTTATTTTTTTTTTTATAATTCCATTGAAGCATGGTTGAAAAGCAATGTCTGACTTTCATTGGTTAAGATTCATAGAATTTTTTTTAATTATTACTTTTGTCAGATTAAAGTTATTTATGTGACCATTGTGAGTTTTTCTTTCATTGACAGAAGGGTACCAACAATTTTGTCCCCGTGTGTTTTTTCAACAGGGGTTCTGTTATTTCTGTTTGAGAAAATGTGTCGGTATTGGATCTAATATACAGGTTGATGAATTTGCAGAAGAGATGAGTGAAATTAGTTCATTCTCTTCAAAGCGAGTAAAGTATTCTACGTTCCGATCTGACAATTACATTGTCTGGTTTCAAAGCCTCAATGTTTACAATTTTATTATTAAAGAAGTCCTCACTACTGTATGTTGTTGTTGTGAAGATTTCTGTAGTGGTCTTATTTTTGGTTAATTTGGCTACAGTATTAAATTAAAATTGTATCGTTGATCTAGCTATACTAAGAACTTTTCTACAGTTCATGATGCTCTTCTTCCATGCTATTTGAAATACTAACAATTTGGTTTGATGGCATTTACGCTCTAATTTCCGAACGGTCTCTTTTAAACTGTGTGTGTGGTCATTATACCAGGGAGCGAGTTTCTTATCTCTAATCAATTTCCTTTTAACTGGAGCTACATTATCTAAGGGATAACGAAATGTTGACTCTAAATGTTCAGTCGCCTGATCCAGTTCTGTGGAGCAGATGGTGATCCAATCAAAGTTGGTAACTCTGGGAGATTACTGATGAAGCTCTGTGTGGTATTTGATGTGAATCTACATTTAATACGGTAGTGCGGCGCTGTGCATACATTATTACTCTGACAAACTTTAATTGAGACAAGATCGTGATCTGAGATAACTTCAGACAGTGGAACTGTGAATAAATTTCTTATACTTAATCCGAAGAATAATATTAAATCTAAAGTGTGACCTGGTTTATGAGTAGATCCTACTACATATCGATTTAATCCTACCAAGTCTGTAGCGCAGCCACATAATGGGGTTGTTGATATAGGCCACATGTGGATGATAAATAAATATAAAACCACCGGGCCTTATCAGCAACCCCGATATGGTTAAATTGTCCCAAAAAAGACTGTGTTTTGGTTCCGGGATTAAGCTCTCGCGAGCATGCGCACTTGAAGCGCGAGGGAACCCAGATCACGTGTCTGGTCACGAGGGCCGACATAAAAGCGGAACTGGCAAAAGACTCGAGGTGGAGAGATGACGAGAAACTGCGCAGTTGAGAAGAGAGAATGTGATTGTTTGTTGCCGCCAGTAGGATTACTTTTCCCTGGAGGATTAATCTTTCTGGACACCTACAATAGCGTCTCATTTCGTTTTCTCCCCAATTAGCCATCTTTTACCGGTGAGGCCAAGCCATCTCTCCCCGCCACCATCACACACACACCATCAATAACACGGACGCTGGACATTCATACATGCACACACATTTTCACTTTCTATATTTGTGTATATACTTTGTAAATATTTTGTATATATTGGTTTCTTCGGTGCACTTTGTTTGTCTTTTTCACTTAACCTTTTGGAGTCTGAGGGTGTTTTGGGGACCTGAAGAAGTTCTGCCATGTCCTGACATTTGTATATTTTTCAGTTACTTAGAAACATATAAATGTCTAAAGGCTAACGACACTGTACTCAGCACAAACTGGGCTACAGTAATTTGTGAGCAGTATGTATGTACAAGTTAGTATTTTGGAGAAAATAACAGTTATGCGTGATTATTGGAAACAACAAAAAATATCACTGAAATAAGTTCACAAAACACATTCATAACATTTGTTTATATTTTTTATATTTATTGTGGTTATATTCATTTACATTTTCTAAGACACTTTTTGTTTTGGAAAGGCCGTATGCGAGGAGGCGTGAATGATCATGAATAATGCTCTACTTCACACCAGAGAAAACAAAGACTCTAATAATGATTTGCATAATGAGCCTTACAGTCAGGTATGTGACGCAGGGAAATGCTAAAAAGAGAATTTCAGGACAAAAAACATTTTTTGTTTGTAGTTTATTTAGAATATAGTTAACTGACCGGCAGAATAACTCACTCTTACACCCTATACATAACCAACTCACTTACATAGTGCAAAGAAAATGTTCAGGATTGAATGGAGACAGACAGACACAGATCATCTTATACACAGAAGGTAAATTTAAGGCATAAATATGGCAGTGCAAAATAAAATGGAAAAAAGGGTGTTTAGTCCACTCCTACACCACACTCGTACATCTTTGGTACATCTTTATGTTTTTCACTGAAAACATAAGTGAGCATTACATACCTGGCATTTCCATGCTGTTTTTTGCTTCTTACGATACACTGCTTTACACTGCATACAGACACTGTTACTAGCTGGAACAACACTTCTGTAACCTGAGATCAGGCCATGTGCTGGTTGTACACAGTCACACGTATAGACAGATGCTTATTGTGTGTCCATCCACTTTTAAATGACCAAAGTCCAGACCCCTTCCATCCAGAATCCAGACCCCTTCCATCCAGAATCCAGACCCCTTGATTTCTATCAAACAGGTGGCTGATCATTTTCACTGTCACAACTGTTTATATAAAAAAAGAAAAATATAACAGGAGCATGATAACACAATAAAATAAAGTACTGTATATCATCAATCACCATGCATAAAGACAACACAAGCTTTTGTAATGTCATACAACAAAAAAAAAAGCGAGGGGGGGGGGGCTTTTTATTCTTATATCTGAATATCAATAAGCTACATGAGGTTGTAGCGCAGCCACATAATTGGGGGGTTTATATAGACACCTAAAGGGGGTAAAGAAAAATAAAACCGCCAGGCTGTATAAACCGACCCCGATATGATTTATTTTGTTCCCAAAGGACTGTGTTTGGTTTCAGGTTTAAGCTCTCGCGAGCATGCACTATCGCTGCGCAAGGGAACCTGGATGTTGCGCCACGTCACGTGACCCGGTATAAAAGTGGAACCGGCAAACATGTCGAGGAGGAGAGATGAGAATATACAGCGCTGTTTCAGAGAGCGTGAGCTTGATTGAAGTGACCAGTGGATTACTTTCCCTTGTTGGATTTATCTTTACCGGACCCCATCAATACCCCTCTTTTTCCATTTTCGAGCTCCCGGATTTAACAACCAATACTGGTGAGACCGAAAACACCCGTCCCGCCACTCACCCTCAAACATTCACAATAACAACACGGACTTTGGACATTGCTTTCCACACACTAACACACATACATACATACACTCAACTAGGGCTGCAACAACTAATCGATAATTATCGATGATGAAATTGTTGTCAACAAATGCCGTTATCGATTAGTTGGACTGCTCACGTTACTGAGGAGCGCAACCACAAGATGCACAAATACACAAAGATACACACAGATACACAGGCGCTCGTGCAATGGAGGTTACAGAAGCATCTGCAGGAAACAGGGCGCCCTTATGGCGTTATATTCCTGCCATAATTCTGAGCATGTGGTTTGACATTATGAGAGCAGACAAAGCACTCTATGCACGTAGTGTCTCCACTGCGTGCTCAACAGCTCGATTCTGTGCGCGCCCTCATCTTTGTCCAGTGTTACAAAACTGTCACAAAAATAGTAAACGACCTCCTATGGGCCTCTGATCAGGGTTGCGTCACTATACTTATGTTACTGGACCTCAGTGCAGCTTTTGACACCATTGATCATAGTATCCTCCTTCAAAGATTAGAAAAGGTAGTAGGAATTAAGGGAACTGCCCTCTTGTGGCTCAGATCCTATTTGACTGATCGTTATCAGTTTGTAGATTTAGATGGTGACCATTCCTCATGTTCTCAAGTGGAGTTTGGTGTTCCACAGGGCTCAGTTTTAGGCCCACTGCTTTTTTCCCTTTACATGCTTCCTCTGGGCAACATAATTCGTAAACATGGTATTAGTTTTCATTGTTATGCTGATGACACACAATTATATGTCTCAGCAAAACCAGATGAGAAAAACCAGTTTGCTAAAATTGAGCAGTGTGTGCAGGACATACGAGATTGGATGTTAATTAATTTTCTTCTGCTTAATCCTGATAAGACAGAAGTTCTGGTCATAGGACCACAAGTAGCTAGAAGTAAGCTTTCTGATCACACTGTAACTTTAGATGGCCTTTCTGTTCCATGAAATGCAACAGTTAAAGACCTTTGTGTGATTATAGATTCCAGCCTTTCGTTTGAAGCTCATGTAGATAATATTACCAGGATACCTTAGAAATATTGCCAAGATAAGAAACATATTGTCACTAAATGATGCAGAAAAACTAGTTCATGCCTTTATCACCTCTAGGTTGGACTATTGTAACGCCTTACTGTCTGGTTGTTCAACTAGGTGTATAAACAAGCTTCAGTTAGTACAGAATGCAGCAGCGAGAGTCCTCACTAGAACCAGAAGATACGAGCACATCACCCCTATCTTATCTACACTGCATTGGCTCCCTGTGAAATTTTGCATCGATTTTAAGATACTACTTTTGACATTTAAAGCACTAAATGGACTCGCGCCGCAGTATCTGAGTCAACTGTTAGTGTCTTACGATCCGCCATGCCTACTTCGATCAAAGGATGCAGGCTGCCTGTCAGTACCACGTATTATTAAAACTACAGCAGGGGGCGGAGCTTTTTCTTACAAAGCCCCAAAGTTATGGAATAGTCTTCCTATTAATGGTCGGGACTCTCGAATCAGGACACAGTCTCAGTGTTTAAGTCTAGGCTAAAAACCTATTTATTTAGCCAAGCATTTTTGTAAATAGATTAACCTTAGGTAAAGGAGCAGATCTGGGGGACTCATGGACGTAGAATATTATGGTGAACTGGTATGTTTAGATGCTGTCCTCTCCACTCTCATTGATCACTCAGGTTTGTTGACGGTGAGGTGATTGGTTGCTTTACATCTCAGGGAGCCCTCATGTTTGTGTTTCCTTCTGGCTCTCCCTTTTAGTTATGCTGTTATAGTTAGTCCTGCCGGAGTCCCTGCTTGCACTTTGCACTAATATACATTCACCTTATACATGTTGACGGTGACCAGACCTAACTGCCATCTCTCCTTATTTTCTGTTCTCTCCTCTCTCTCTCTCCTTTCCCTCTCTCTGTCTCTCTGTCGAGCTATACATGTTCGCTCCTGAGTTGCCAGTGATCCAGACCCCTCTCTCCTCTGGAGCCGTCTAACCCGTCCTGGAGTCCTGCTTCTGGTTGGAGATCTCGTCGCATGGATGCCCCGTGTGGTCTGCCTGGATTCGTATGGTAGCTGGGGATGGTTTCCATTAAGACTGTCCTATCATCGATTGATGCTCTGGGGACCTGTGACTTCAGTCGTTCGATAGCTCAGGACTGGAATTTCCTACAGTCTACCTGAGCCTCCAGGAACAAACTGGACTCCTTTTAATTTTAACACATCTCCTGTTACACTGAACTTCCAGTACACATTATTATGCTGATCAATCCCTGCTATCCGTTATCACCCAGATGAGGATGGGTTCCCTCAAGGTTTCTTCCTACTACCATCTCAGGGAGTTTTTCCTTGCCACCGTCGCCTCGGCTTGCTTATCAGGGACAATCTTATCATTTTAATTCATACACATTGCATACAAACTTGCTTCTTTTTATTGTGTAAAGCTGCTTTGCGACAATGTCAATTGTTAAAAGCGCTATATAAATAAAATTGCCTTGACTTGACAAAACCAGCCAATCACAGACTTCCACACACTACTTCTGATTGGCTGTTCCTTCTCTATCAGCTAGCAATATCTGCAATTATTGGTAAAATGCTGTATTTTGCATACTTAAATGCTGTTATTTATTTATTTATTTTTAGAAAGTGACAAGTCAGCATAAGTGAGATCATTCAAAAAAGAAATCCCCCACGCACTCCCCAACAAGCAGCCACTATAACAGATGCCATCCAATATAATAAGAGTACAACAATTGTTTTGCTTTTTTATTTATTTATTTATTTATTTATATTTTGGATATTTAAAGGAGTTTTACTGTTCAAAAACAAACTTTATCCTTAATTTAAGGTTTAAACTGTCAAAAATAAAAGTTCATTATGTGGCTTTTGCATTTTTTAAAGTTTAGTTTTATACATAACTAATATTCTGAGTTATGGTTTTATATCGTTATAAGCAAAACATTTAATTAAAGAAGCGTTTAGACCGAACCATCTCTCCCACCACTCACCCTCAAACTTTCCCAATAACAACACGGACTTTGGACATTGCTTTCCACACACTCACACACATACATACACTCACTCAACTTCATACACTTGTATATTTTGTATATTTATTTGTATAGATTGTGTTTTTTTTTTTTGGTGCACCATTTTGTTTGATTTTCACTTAATACACTTTGGGTTTATTTTTGAATTGTTGTTGTGTGTCTTTTCTCGTTCCGCTCGGCCTACACCATACCGGAAGTAGATTCTAGGACCCCGTTTAGTGCAACTAAGTATAACAACAAAGCTGAACGTTACAAGGTAGTATTTCAGCAACCAGGAGCTAAAATGTTTGTGCTAAATAACATCATAGATAGCAGTGTCATTAGCTAACCAAAAACTGAACCAAATAGATACCGTAAGCTATATGTATCCAAAACTGGGTAAAATAAATTGGAATATTTACACCAGCGCTGATACTGACAACCATCACATAAGGCATTAGCTTCAGCCACCAGGAGCTAGCAGGTTTGTGCTAAGCTACATAAGGCAGTATGTTAGCCCGAATAGCAATGTTTCCTACGTGCTACCCTACACTATGTATGTAAAAATAAAATAATATGAGATTTATATTAGCAGAAAAATTATTATATGAGACTTAATAACTCACCCATGGTAACAGCCTGCTGGATTCTCCTCCTCTGGTGGAGCAAATAACTCTTTAAATCACACCCGTTTTCTGTCGGAGTTTCAGTGTTGTTCTGAATAAAAGATAAACTCCGCCCACCGTCCAGAACATTCTGTTGAGCTTCAGAAACCTGTACAGCGCGTCACATCTTCCACACGTGCAGGAAACTCACTGAATCTGTGTGTGTGTCTGGTTTGTGTGTGTGTGTGCGCGCGCGCGCATGCAGGGGGCGTGGTCTTGCATGTCGCGTGCTTCTACAGCTGTTTTCCCTGTGAATAGTGTGTGGGCGTGTCGTGTCGTATTTTACTTTCTTTATTTAAAAGTAGACCATTTAAGCTTTAAATAGATATATTTCTCATGTCGGTGTGTGAAATATCCGCAGTTTCAGTTAATTTTAGTGACGGGTTTCAGAAAGATATTCACGGAGACTGAGACGGCTGAAAGCGCACGTGTTTATTTTCTTTATTTTACAAAAGCACAATGTTTTGTTCATATAGTGAGTATACATAAATAAAAGTAGACCCTTAAATGATGTACTACACGTATATAGATGATCAAAAATGACGAAGCATTTTAAGTTCTTTTTATGGTTACCAGAAAAAAATGCACTTGGACCCGCCGGCGGGTGCGCCGACTCCTAAGGTGTGGAATTGTTGTTGTGTCGCGTCTTTACTTGTTCCGCGAAGCTCATATTTTTAGCTTAGTTTATATAGCTGAGCGTTACAAGTCTAGTATGGACATAAATGCTGTTCCCAGAGGGTCTTCTGGATTCTCAAAATGAATATTAAAATCTCCAGCAATTAACGCTTTCTCTACAGAAATAACTAGGTTTGCAAGGAAATCTGCAAATTCACAAAGAAATTCCGAGTACGGCCCTGGGGGTCTGTAAATGGTAATTAGTGTGATCGATTGAGCAGGCTTAATATTTGTTGCTACACTTTTTATGTTACTATAGAGAACTTGCATTAAATGCATTAAATTTGTGTCCGTGTTTTGGTATGATAGACAGATTATCATTGTAAATGACTGCGACGCCTCCTCTACCAGTTAGCCGAGGCTGGTGTATGTAGTTGTATCCAGGAGGACTAGCTTCATTTAAAGCTACATACTCATCCTGTTTAATCCTGGTTTCTGTTAAACAGAGTATATCAAACTCCTGATCTGTGATAATTTCATTAACAATAGCTGCTTTAGATACGAGGGATCTAATATTTAACAGTCCTAGCATCGGATAGAGGTCACTGCACACATGCAGTGTGTTTCATGTTAGTGGTGTCTATGTTAATTAAATTGCTGAAACAGACTTTCTGAGTCTTTCTAAATTTGTGTTTAGCTCGGGGAACAGACACAGTCTCTATGCAGCTAGCAGATGGTTGGTTTAGCCTGTCTGTCTGTTCCCTGGCCTGGGTTCAGGGGAGTCAGCGATTAACTCGGCCTCTTCTGAGACTATGCGCTATACTACAAGAAATGAGAGCAGCACTTTCCCGAGTGGGATGGACACCATCCTGCCCTAACAGGCCAGCTTTGCCCTCAAAAGGTCTCCAGTTGTCTATAAAGCCCACATAATTTTCCGAGCACCACCTGGACATCTAGCGGTTCAGCGACCATAACCTGCTGTAAGCTATGTCGCCACGTCTCATTGGGATGGGACCAGAGCAAACTACTTCTTCGGACATTTACTACTTACTTCTTCTAGTTTAAACACCTCTGTAAAGTTATGCTTGCTAACCTCTGACTGACGAAGGAGTATATCATTAGCTCCAGCATGTACAACTACCTTAGAGAACCTATGCTGTCCTACAGCGCTAAGATTACCTACTATGTCCGGTGATCTGGCTCCCGGGACCCTTCAAGGAGCAGACAGACACCAGCATCGGCCTGGGGGCAGTACTCACCCAGGATCACGAGGATGGGGAATATGTGATCGCCTATGCCTCCCGGCTGCTACATGGAGCGGAAAGCAGGTATGCAGCATCAGAGAAGGAATGTCTGGCAGTGGTGTGGGCCGTGGAGAAATGGATCAATACCTGGAGGGTAAAGCATTCACCGTTATCAGAGACCACGCTGCTTTAACCAGGGTTTTTAATCAGCCAAACCTCTCCTAACGCCTAACGCGTTGGGTACATTTGAGTTCGTAGTTCAGTACCGTAAGGGGCAGTGTAACATCGTTTCTGATTCCCTGTCACGGCGCTGGGAGGAAGAGACTACGAATGCCCATTTGGCGGTACACCGAGGCAATGATCTGCAGTGGGGTCTGCCATGTGACTGGGGGGAGTTGGAGAAGGCCCAGAAGGCAGTTTGTAATAACGTAGAGGAGATGGTTCCTCTCAAGGTTTCTTCCTATTGCCATCTCAGGGAGTTTTTCCTTGCCACTGTCGCCATCACCCTTGGCTTGCTCATCTCATTATCTAGACACATTTTTCTCCCACATACACACTTCCATAAAATTTTGTGAAACTGTTTTGAGACTATAACCATTGTTAAATGCGCTATAGAAATAAAATAATAAAAGATATATAGCTGACAGGGGACAGTCTCTTGAAGGGAAGTAAAATATTCTAGACCTGATATACAGTATGTCACAAAAGTGAGTACACCCCTCACATCTCTGCAAATATTTAGTTATATCTTTTCATAGGGCACTGCATAAATGACTCTTTGACACAATAAAAAGTAATCAGTGTAAAGTTTGTATAGCAGTGTAAATTTATTGTCCCGTCAAAATAACTAAAAATACAGTCAATAATAGCTGAATCCCTGGCAACAAAAGTGAGTCAATATTTTGTGTGGCTACCATCATTTTCCAGCATGGCTTGAATTCTCTTGGCCATGTTCACCATGCTTCAAAGGTTCATGCTTCAGAGCTTCAAAGGTTGCCACTGGAATACTCTTCCACTCCTCCATCACAACATCACGGAGGTGGTGGACATTTGACACCTTGTGCTCCTCCACCTTCCTTTTCAGGATGCCCCAGAGGTGTTCTATGGGGCTTAGGTCTGGAGACACGCTTGGCCAGTCCATCATCTTTACCCTCAGCCTCTTTAGCAAGTCAGTGGTCATCTTGGAGGTGGGTTTGGGGTCATTATCATGCTGGAACACTGCTCTGTGGCCCAGTTTCTGGAGGGAGACTGCTTCAGTATGTCACAGTACATGTTTGAATTCATGTTTCCCTCAATGAACTGTAGATCCCCAATGCCAGCAGAACTCATGCAGCCCCAGATTATGACACTCCCAACACCATGTTTGATGGTAGGCAAGACACACTTGTCTTTGTATTCCTCACCTGGTTGCCACCACACACGCTTGACACCATCTGAAACAAATAGGTTTATCTTGGTCTCATCAGACCACAGGACTTGGTTCCAGTAATCCTGGTCCTTAGTTTGGATGTCTGCAGCAAATTGTTTGCAAGCTTTCTTGTGCATCATCTTTAGAAGAGGCTTCCTTCTAGGACGACAACCATGCAGAGCAATTTGATGCAGTGTGCGGCGTACGGTCTGAGCACTGACAGGCTGACCTCCCATCAATTCAATCTCTACAGCAATGCTGGATGCTAAAACTCATCCGTCTGTTTTCCAAAGCCAATCTTTGGCTCTGACGCTGAGCAAATGCACTTAGCTTCTTTAGCCAACCATGGCGAGGCTTTTTCTGAGAAGAACCTGTCCTCTCAAATCGCTGGATAGTCTTGGCCACTGTGTTGCAGCACAGTTGCAGAGTGTTGGCTATTTTCTCATAGCCTAGGCCATCTTTATGTAAAGCAACAATTCATTTTTTCAGGGCTTCTGAGAGTTGTTTGCCATGAGGTACCATGTTGAACTTTCAGTGGCTAGGTTGAGAGAGTGGAAGATCTTTTTTACCAAATTTTATACCTGCTATCTGGTGTCACCGGAGAAAGTGTAACACTAATGGGTCACATGACAAAGGGGAAGGAAAATGACTAATTGTGCTCAATTTATACATTTTCACTTAAGAGTGTACTCACTTTTGTTGCCATGGTTTCATCTATTATTGGCTGTATTGTTAGTTATTTTGAGGGGACAATAAATTTACACCGCTATACAAACTTTACACTGACTACTGTTCATTGTGTCAAAGAGTCATTTATGCAGTGTTGTCCTATGAAAAGATATAACTAAATATTTGCAGAGATGTGAGGCATGTACTCACTTTTGTGACATACTGTAGTTACATTATCAATTCAATCAATATTTATTAAATAAATGGTTTCAAAGCCTGAATTTTTTATGCTTAATGTTTACAATTTTTTTTATCAAAAAACTTCTCATTGTTCTCACTTCTTATTGATGCATAGGTTTCTGTAGTGGTCCCATTCAAATATTCACAGTATTCAACTTACTTCAAGCACAGAGAAATAAAACCTCATTTCATGATTTAGCAATTTTATTATGACGTGCGCCTGTCATTACTGTTCAGGTTATTATTGCATAAGCGACTGAACATCTCACCCACATGATTGGATCCATTGTTTTCACTTTGTTCAGAGGTGTGGTCAACTGAAATTACAACAGAAACAGTATAAGGGGGACCGAAGTCTGCAATTATATTCATATGCTTTCTTAACTGGACCAGGTATATTATTTAAAAGTATAGACTTCCTTTTTAATTGTAATTTGATGTTTTTTTAATGAATAAACTTGTAAATTTATTGATAAATATTTCACGCTTACTCAAATCTGAGTAATGGATTTAATAATTATGGTCGATATATAATAATATACTTTCTTGTGGATGTGTGCTGCTGTTCAATTTAGCAATTTTGGTAGGTTGACTGATCTATAAGCAGGAGCAATATGAAGTACTCATTGTTTTCCACAGGTTCTACTGCCAGACGACACCTGACATGACTTCTGTGCCACCTGCTCTCTCAAACACCACATTTATTCGCCCTTCCACTTTTTATATCAATGGATTTTACAATATTCCACACACAAAGTACTACTATGTATTTCTCTGCACTGTCTATGTTGTGACAGTTTTAGGGAATTCTTTTATAATGTGCACAATCTATCTAGCGCGTACCCTCCATACGGCAAAGTACATTGCTGTGTTTAACTTGGCTCTTTCTGATTTGGGTGGGAGCTCTGCTCTTATTCCGAAGATTATTGATACTTTTCTGTTTGACCATCAGGTCATATCATACGAAGCCTGTCTGTCATACATGTATTTTGTCTCATTCTTTATGTCCTTGCAGTCTCTTACTCTGCTTGTTATGGCCTATGACAGGGTAGTTGCTATATGTTTTCCTTTAAGGTATAATGCCATTGTTACCAAAGCAGCAATGACATCAATCATTGGCATTGCCTGGATTATTTCTTTAACTAATGTTGCAGTCCTTGTGGCCCTGATTACCAGACTGTCTTTCTGTACATCTACAAATATTGACAGCTATTTCTGTGATCATGGTCCTATCTATAAGTTAGCTTGTAATGAAAAAATCATAAATCACATCATGGCTATAGTTTGTTTTGTTGTGCTGGTTTGTGTTCCAATGTTATTAATAATTGTATCATATATTTGTATTGGCATTGCCCTGCTGAATATCTCACACGGTTCTGAACGGAAGAAAGCTATGAAAACCTGTATTTCCCACCTTTTTTTAGTGGCTTTATCTTATATTCCATTTTTTGTCAGCAATGTGACAGCTCTTATGTCATCTTTAAAAGCCAACGACAGGATCATTCATTCTACTCTGACACAGACTATTCCACCCATGTTAAACCCCATTATATATACTTTAAAGACAGAGGAAGTCATGCAAGCTGTTAAAGGCCTCTACAAACGGGCCAAAATGGCAGTGAACCATGTCATGCACAGTGGACCGGCAATTTATTCACGGTAAATTCTTTTTTTAAATATTTTTTTATATACATTTATTTAAATATAACGGCATGTCCACATACTTTTAACCTTATAAAATGCTTATTTTATCATTAAGACATGTCATGTAGTTTGATGTAATGAAGCATTTATGTTAGTGTTAGTAAATAAAAATTTTATTATAGTATGCTTGTGTCCCAAATTTAATTAAAATCTTGCTCTTGATAAATACACCTAGCCTCTTTTTAAAATAAATTATTATGAATAATCTGTGTGGGTACCCATGAATGTATGAACAGGTGTGTATAAGTGGGGAAAAAGGTGTTTTCGAGAATATCAGTTCTTCTGTTAAATTTGGTAAACTTGGTCAATTCTATTTTCATGCAAAACTCAGGAGCCTACAAACATTTTTTGCTTTATTTTGTTTCCATTTAAAACTGGAAACTCTGTTATGTAATATTTTGCATTCTTACAGACAAAAATTCTCCTGTAGTGTTATTTATTTATTCATTTAGTTGTGTAAGAAAACATTAGGAAGATATATCTATATATATAAGAATTTCATAATAACGCATACAGATATATATATATTTATATATATATATATATATATATTATATATATATATCTGTATGCGTTTATAATGAAATTCTATATATAAATATGATATAATATAATATATATATATATATCTAATAATATTATCTGTATCGTTATTATGAAATCTTATATATTATAGATATATCTGCGTTATTATGCGTTATAAATTGTTCATAATGGTTGTTAAGAATTTAAGTTCTTAATTAATAATCCCACACCATCTCCAAACGGAAAGGTCTTCTTGTGCGTATCACAAGCACTCTCACAGACTCCTATTTAGTTGACCCTTCTAAACATTTTAAAAGTACAACTGCAAGTAAATTACAAACATTATGAAGAATTTATATAGAAAAAATTTTATTTTTATTTTTAAAAAGCACAAGATCAGATAATACAAAACAAGTTCAACAGTGACATCATTACGATACTATTACTGAGAAGCCTGAGATGCCTGAGAGCAGTGCTGGTCATTATCTCCCAACATCAGGATGTAGGGGTTCGGCGTCGACACTTCAGCCTGCTGGAGATATTCCACCGTGTTCGTTCCAACCTTAGAAAGAAAGAAATTAAAGAAAGTAAAAGTTTATGGAAAAATCGAGAGCGTTGGCTAGTATGCATATTTGTTAGAAGATTAGTGTTTTGTAACACCTCAGCTTTTTATATGTGGTTGTGCGAGAGGTTTTGTGCGGAACTCTGAGCTTCTCCTGATTCTAAAAATTACATTGTTACTGTTTTTTAAGACCTGCAGTAGAAGAGTCTGAGAATTTATTTACCATAAGCTTTGTTGTATTGTTTTTAATCACTCTATACACAACCTATGATTTCACTATTGTTATTTTACAAATGGAATATTTTTTATGTTACACTCCAAAAACTGCTGGGTTAAATGTTAAAGTGCTGGTTATTTGATCTATTTATTATTATTCAGTAGATTGCCTGTTAGAAATACCCCAAATGAAATTAATCCGCTGTTTTCACTACGGCAGAGATAGTTAATCAGCGGTAGTTTTCACTACTACTAATAACAATAATACTGTATGGAGAAAGCGCAGTCAAAGAAGTATCATCATTGCAGGAGAGAAGAAAATGAAGAATAAAAACATAGCAGTATTTAAAGTTTGCGTTCGACACGTTTATGAGCTCTGTCGCTTGCTGTCAATGGGCGCCTGAGAGAGAGAACACATTTTTGCCTTAAGTAGACACACAATACTTCAGATTGAAACACGACTGCCCCCTATAGGTAATGAACGGCATTTTCACAAGTTCCCGCGAGCTGCCGCGGAAGCGCGCGAGATCCCTTTTCAAGAAACGTGCGTTCTTAATGGCCAGATCTGTATAGAAAAAAATTGGTATTTTGTGTAGGCACTGCCTCGCATGCATGCACACACAGGCCAGTGGGCGGTGGGCAGATTCCCAGAGTGAGCACGCAAGGGGCCGTGTGACCCGAGATCCATTAACGAGGATTAATCACCAGGTGGTGCCCATTCCCGTATCCCTGCAAATCTGCCCAGGGCGAGGTAGCCTACCTAGTGAGCTCCAGACTGAGCAAATATAAGATTTAGGCTCACACCAGTCTATGCAAAAGTTTAGGCACCCCTTGATAAATAACAGATTTTTGGTGATTTTTTAAATTGAAAATACATTAGCACAGTCTCTCTTGGAAATGAAAAAAAAAATGCACAATATTTTCAGCAAACATTGGTACTTAGTTACTTTTTATGTCATAAAATGAACAAAGATTAAAAAAAATAAAACCATTATTGTGGCACTGTGCAAAAGTTTGGGCACCCTACATAATCAGTACTTAACTTACTTACTTAAGTAACACCTCCTCTGGCAGATATCACAGCTTGTAAACGCTTTTTATATCCAGCTAAATACCTTTCAGTTCTTGTACTTCGGATTTTCCCCTATTCTTCCTTGCAAAAGGCTTCTAGTTCTGTAATATTCTTTTGTCATCTTGCATGCACAGCTCTTTTAAGATCTACACACAAGTTTTCAATGATGTCTCTTGAGGTTTTTCATAGTGGATTTCGAGGTGTGTTTAGGATCATCGTCCTGTTGTAGAAGTCGTCCTCTTTTCAGCTTCAGCTTTTTTTTACAGATGGTTTTATGTTTGCTTCCAGAATTTGCTGGTATTTAGTGGAATCCATTCTTCCCTCCACCCATGCAATGTTTCCTGTGCCACTGGCTGCAATGCTTAATAGTTGACAAGGTCTTCTTTTCATGAAGTGCTGCTCCTTTTTTTCTCCAAACATGCCTTTGCTGATTGTGGTCAAAGAGTTCTATTTTAACTTCATCAGTCCACAGCACTTGTTTCCAAAACACACCAGGCTTCTGGAGATGTTCTGTTGCATACTTCGCATACTTATGACGTTGGATTTTATGATGGGGATGCAGGTCAGGTTTCCTTCTGCTGACTCTTCCATGAAGGTCTTGTGGAACGGTGCACCACCACTCCCAAGTCTGCTGAATCTTCCAGCAGGTTTTTTGCAGTCGAATGGAGGTTTTGATTTGTCTTTACGACCAGCATACGAGCAGTTCTCTCCCAGAGTTTGCTTGGTCTTCTAGATCTCTTCTTGACCTCCACAGTTCCCCTGAACTGCCATCTCTTAATTACATTTCTCACTGTGGAAACTGCAAGCTGACAACACTTTGCTATCTTCTTGTAGCTTCTCCTGCATTGTGGGCATCAAAAACTTTCACAGCTGCTTAGAGGAACCCATGGTTGTTGAGTGTCTGCAAGTGTGTGCACGAGGTTTGAAGAGTCAAAGTATTTGTAAAGCTTTTTAAATTGGCATTTACTAATGACAGCCGCTGCCATGCGTCAGATCTAACGAGCTGATTAAGGTCTGAAACCGTGTAAAGAGAATCTGAGACCCTGGAACTCTTAGGGTGGCCAAACTTTTGCACAGAGCCATAATAATGTTTTTATTTATTTTATTTTTGTTCAATTTATGGCATAAGAAGTAACTATGCATCAATGTTTGCTGATAATATTTAGCATATTTTCCCATTTAAAAGAAAGACCTGGCTAACATCTTTTCAATTAAAAAAATCACCAAAACCTGTTATGTACCAAGGGGTGCCTAAACTTTTGCATAAGACTGTATTATGTTATACTGTATCTGCTTAATGTATTTTTTTTTTTTGTCATAATGTCAAAATGAGGGTGTGAAAACACTCTCATAGTGTGAAGCCTTCAAGTCTTCAGGTGTTTACACTATGGTGCAAGTTTTTTAAATCAAACCAGAATTTGCCAGACATTTGTTTCTTCTGCACTGTACGCTTACGCGACTGCGCTGCATGAACAAGACATTGCATTATCGTTCTTAAGGTGCAGCACTCAGTGACTGTTTTGCCAAAGGTTTTTTGTTGTTCGCAAGCTTCCATAATTCTTATGATTGTGTAACGCTGCTTTGCGACAATGACTGATGAATTGTTAAAAGAGAAATTGAATTGAATTGAATTGAATTGAATTGAATTCACTGCAAGACCATTTGAAGCAAAACACCACAGAAACAAAGGAGGTGTAGAAACCTTTCTGACAGGAAGCATTAGACCACTGGAGCACTTTTGTCACTTTGTCACTGGAGTTTTTCTTTGTAACTGTGTTCCAGACTGGTGCATCATGGGAGGAGTTTCATTATAACATTATATGGACCAAAGCTCTCTTGCAATATATGCAAATTGATTTGATTTCGGTAGGAAAACCACAACACTTCCCCCACCACAGATTTATTTTTGTGAGTTGCTAAGATGAATAAAGCTTTCGGTATGATTTATAGCAGGCTGGAGTGGAGTGTGCATCTCGTGACACCTACTGTACAAAAAGTGCAACTGCATAATTACACGTTTTCCTCAGTTGCTTTAAGCATTACTCTGTTCATCACAACAACTTGGCGCAGGTTTTATTCCGGATCCCTTCCTGACGCAGCCCTCCCATTTTATCTGGCCTTGGCATCAGTGGCTGGGAATCAAACCCAGGCTTTCCACAAAGCAGGCGAGAAACCGACCACTGAGCCAGCAGTCCCTGTATTTGCAAAACTATTAGTACAAACTTCACAACACAGTAGATTCCCAGCAGCTTGCGTATTGCCTTAAGTCCTTAGTTTATCTCACAAAAGAATTTATGTCAACTTGTGAATGCTGTCAACATGACAAGGCCGAGGCCAGTAAAACTCTGTAAACGTTTTCTGCCCAAAATTATGGCTACGATTTAATAACAGTGTTTACAAATGCACAAAGCTGCACTGCACTACTTATTATTATTATTATTATTATTATTATTTGCAGTACAAAGTTACATACTGTATTACTGTATGTGGAAGATTGATTAAAAAAGATTGGACAGGATTCATAGTTTGAGTATAACAAAGAAAATAATGCCAAAGTATAAACGTAAAAAACGTGGGACCTTTGCTTAGGCTTTTGCTTACAGTAGCTGTATGTGCAATATGGGGAATTACAGTGCGGTTATTTTACACCTCCTGAATTTTACTCTCTGTATTTTCTTCCACATTATAATGCAACAGTGAACGAATCTGTAGAAGTGTCCTGTCCATCCTGTGCAGGTGTCTGCCGTGACGTCCTCTCACTCCACACTCATGGCAGCTTGACACTGTTTTACAGAACCCGATGATCTTTGGTCGATCTGGCACTTTAAACCTTCCTCTCCAGTGGTGATGACCACAAGATTCACCTGTGAGCATTTAATCAATGCAGGACACATTTACAGGAAAAAAAAAAAGTTATATACGTAAAATAAAAAATAAAAAAAGCAATAAAAACATCCCATACAGTTACCAGTTGCATAATGAATTAAAAATCAATAGTGAGAAATATTAAAGATAACTGGCTTGAAATAAATCATAACCAACAGATTTTGGTGCATTACATGTACTTTAAGTGGCAAATACTCAGCCACAGAACAGTGGCTTGTTATGCACATTTAACATTATTACTGTTACTCTCTTTGTTGCTTTGTTCTGTTCATGTTCTTTCTGTATAATGTTTATGTTATAAGGCAACAATCTCATATGATGTGTGAAATCAATGCTGGGGATCTTACAGTGTACATTAGGTGTGTGCAGGGGTGTTCTGTATTCTGACACATTAAGCCCTTGCTTTGTTTCCCTCAATTTTTCTTGTGTAAATACATCTGTCCATTTCCAGCCTTGTTCCATTTTTTTTTTTTTCATTTGCAGTTTACCTGTAAACCTGCATAAGTTGGCAAAAGAATTGGAGGTAATCAGTTACATAATTGTAATTGTAATGTTTCCGATTTTAAGCAAACAGAACTATCAGTTTTTGAGTTTGTTGTACTCATTCATATCAATGGCACTCTACTTGCATTACTGTGTAGCCGAACTCATACTGTTTAATAGCAATTGTCATTGTTTGTTGCAAGTCAAATAAATTGTCGTTGGGTTTTCAGCTGCGATGGGTTTTATCTGGGCTTGGGACAGACGCCTCATCCAGCTGTTGGGAACTGAACCCGGGACTTTCACATGGCAGGCGAAACACCCACCACCGAGCCACCAGTGTCCTATTGCCCTGATGACGTCGGACACTAAATCGCCAGGCTGAAAGATTTTAAGTTGGTGGAACTTTAAAGTGACAGTTACTGTTACTTACTGTAAGTACTTACACGTACTTAAAATATCAAATTTGTTCAGCTAACCTGTTCAGGTAACCATAAATACCAAAAGGTTCGAAGTACTCATCAAGGTCTATTAATTTGAACGAATTGTAATTATTTAAGTTAACAGTACTCAATATGTTTAATGAATTTGAGCATTAGGGTTTACAGTGTGTGCATTTAGCCTACACACATCTGTAAGTAGCTACATCATAAAGTAATTATACATTTAATTAATATAGTCATTTCTCTTCTTTTTTGTTGTCGTTCTTCTTCTTCTTCTTCTTCTACTTATTATTATTATTATTATTATTATTATTATTATTATTATTACATTCCCAGTGTTATTGGTAGTCAGTGCTGTTCTATCTGGGTTTTTTTTTTCTTTTCTTCATTTTTTGGCAAAACCCAGAGAACATAGTATAAAGCCGAATTATTGGCTTGTCCCACTTTATTTCTTTTTTTTACAAAATGATCATTAATGAAGACTTCCAAATTTGCTAAATAACTTACTTTAGATTAATAGATTTACTTTAAAGAAATGTCGAACATAGGCACAATTTAGCAATAAACTAGATTCCTACGCAGTTTAAAATCAGAAACTTGAACCTGCATCATAAATTCAAATCATGTTTCATGTGTTTGTTTTTTTTGTTGTTGTTGTTGTTGTTTGTTTTTTTGTTTTGTCTTTTGCCATAGCACAATTAAGAGGTCTAGAACCACACAACAATATGATGGACAACAACTAAGATAAAGGCAATGCAGCAGGAGTGTGTGTGTAGAACCCATGGTGGCAGTAACAGCAAGCAGAACAATTCTCTTCAGTGTGTTGAAAAGCCAGCACTTCACATAAATCTATAGCTTTTATAGCTCAAAAGGGAAACAATGTGGCTCCAGCACCATGGACAGCTACTCAGGGGTGAGGTTCCTCTGGCTAAAACTAGACTACTGTTAGGAACATTTATCCTGGGACTAAGACAAAAAATGTCAAATAACTTACAACTGATTAAGTGATTAGCGCTCCCTGGTATGATAAAACTCTGCACAGGATGATCATAACAGAGACCGTACCAAGCCCAAGGGCTACCTGGGGCTCTCACGGAAGCCACGATACCTGGTACACCACATTGATCGCGGTTTACTAAAACCTCAGGAAAAAAATATTGAAGCCGTCCGGAATTATCCATGACCCAAGACAAAAAAAAATCGTTGTTTTCCTGAGACTAGCCATGTATTGCAGAAGGTTTGTGCCAAACTTCCTCTGTGGTATCACCCCTCTGTAATCTACTAGATTAGAAGGAACAGCTGTAAGGTGGAAGCGCGGTGCTGTGCGTACATTATTACTATAACACGCTTTAATCGAGACAAGGTAGTGATCTGAGATAACTTCAGACTGTGGAATTGTGGTTATATTTCCTATACTTAATCCGAAGGATAATATTAAATCCAAAGTGTGAGCTGCTTTATGAGTGGGTCCTACTACACACTGATTTACTCCTACTGAGTCCAGTATGGACAAGAATGCTGTTCTCAGAGGGTCTTCTGGATTCTCAAAATGAATATTAAAGTCTCCAGCAATTAACGCTTTGTCTATAGAAACAACAAGGTTTGAAAGGAAATCTGCAAATTCGCAGAGAAACTCCGAGTACGGCCCAGGGGGTCTGTAAATGATGATTAGCGGGATCGACTGAGCTGACTTTATGTTACTATAGAGAACTTCAAATGCATTAGATTTAAAACTGTGTTTTTGTACGAGAGACAGATTATGGTTATAAATAACTGCGACTCCTCCTCCTCTACCAGTTAGCCGAGGCTGGTGTATGTAGCTGTATCCAGGAGGACTGGCTTTTAAACATAATATATCAAGCTCCTGATCTGTGATAGTTTCATTAACAATAACTGCTTTAGATGCGAGAGATCTAATATTTAACAGTCCTAGCTTCAGATCAGACGTGCTGGCTGCGCATTCAGTGTGATCTGAGTTTGTGGTGTCTATGTTAATTAAATTACTAAAACAGACTTTCTGAGTCTTTCTAAATGTATGTTTATGTTTATCTCGGGGAACAGACACAGTCTCAATCTGATGAACCCTGAGTGACGGCTTCGGTAACCCCACTGAGTGTACTGTACAGAAGGTATTGTATGCCTTAAGGGAGTGACCAAAATGTCCACCTTAGCTACAGTTTACTAAAGTGACTTAAAAAAAAAGAAAGCATAAATAGTTAAAGCATAAAATAGATGCTGTTTCTTTTAGTTTTTTTGTATGTTTGTTTGTTTTTGTGAGCCCTAATCCAGCCTTTCTTACTCCTGGTGAGTTCCTTGCAGTTTATGGTCTAGCCTTTATGTTTCTACTTGAATAGCATTCTCTAATGATGGAGTGTGAGACCTGCCCTTTTCTTTACACCTATTTCAACCTAATCTGTGTCAACTTCCCTTATAAATTTTCTTTCTTGTCCGTAACTATAAAAAAAAAAATAAAAAAAAAACTTAATTTCTCTGATGTGTATCAAGAAACTCCTGTTACATGTTCCAATAGGTTTGATCACTTCAAAATTCAAAGTTTCAAACAAGTCACCTTTGAACTCACCCCTTAGTGCACTGTATAGCAAACAGAACAAATAAGCAATTCTCCTTTCTGCTCCAATACCTTTGGAAGAGATTGTAATGTACAGTTGTTACTTCTTTCATAGCCTAGCATCCATCCCTGTGGAACTTGAAAGCAGGCCTGCATACCGTACGTCAATGAGCTCACCACAAAAGAGTCATTTAATTGGTTACAATTTATTGTAAAACCTCTTTGTGTATTGCTTTTTTTTTTTTCTCTCCTCATTCTGAAATGATTGTTCTCCATTATTCGATCCCGACTATATTTGAATAAAAATGTTCCCATTTGGATTTGCGGCAGCACTGTACGTGCATCCCAGTTTTGTAAAAACTAATTGACTAGCATGTTTCTGCACTTTCTGGAATGAATCACCTCTAAAATGATAGGCAGCCTGATGAAGTATTACAAGATGAGTATCGTTGTCAAGATCCACTCAAATAACAGATTGTTTATTTGGAACTGGCATTGTTGCTTTATACTCGAAATATTCTTACCCTGCTTCGACTTAGTCACGTTAGATAGAGCATAAAATATCTTTCCAGAAAGTTACAGGTTCTGAGGTTAATTAAGGTGAAGTGATGATTAAAGTTGAGTGAAAATCGTTATTGGTCGTTGAAAACAAAAAGGACACTTTTCCCCAGCGCCTCTGTTTCTTCAGTGTGTCTACGCCATAGTTGTATGATTAACACTAAAATAAAAATAGAAATGAATAAATAATAAGTTTGATGAAGATGAATAATTTGAGCACTGAACTAAAGAGAAACGCGAATACAGACAAGGACTTTGTGTTCAAACCGACAAGTAGTCAGTCGGTTTATACCGGTGATAGAAATGACAGTGCGGAATATTTTGTTGGTTTGTTTGTTTTTGTTTGTTTTAAATAATTAATTATTTAATTTAATTATTAAGATTTAATTATTAAGAAACAATCCGTGTGAGTGATTTCTAAAGTGCTCTGTCTTTTTGCCTGCTCATGCTGACAGATGATGTTTTATTACGTTGTTCTCCTCTTCTGTTATCCTGACCTTGTCTATTATTGTACTGAGTACATGTTTGGATTACAAAATACTGAAGCTGTCTTTTCACGTGCATGGAATAAACCATCATCGTTTATTATAAGTTCTATATGATGGCTACTGGTTCCCTGATTCCTCAATCATCTTATTTCTAAGCTGTAGTATTTTTGTAGTCACCCAGAAATATTTACAACAGAAGCATGAGCCGGTTGCTGTACCTTGTTGCTTTTCCACCCACACACACACACACACACACACACACACACACACACACACACACCTCTGGTTAATGCCATACACAGCTACATGATTGTATTAAATAAAATACCCTTGTCCATGGGTGCAACATTATCCATGGGGTTTGAGCTCTAAGGAAGTTGGGATCTGAACAAGTGGTTAGTGAGCTTATAAATGTGCTCAAAAAAAAAAAAAAAAACAGTCCACTTTTTAAGTCCACTTGTATTGTGTACACCAAAAATACTGAGGTAATTTGCAACTAGTTCCCTTTCAGGACCACTAACAGGGCTGAGTATGGTTTATTAAAAAATAACTATATGTGAAAACACCCAAGTAGTACATAACAGTGCACACACATTTAAAAACTAAATGTGGAAGCAGGAATGCAAAGGGATAGACCATTGTCATCACAGAAGAGTATATAGGATCTACATCATTTCTATGCGACTGATGAAATCTGTTTCTCCTCGGGATCGGCTTCAGCCTCGGCGTCCCCCATCAGCGGTTGCCTTTTCTTCAGCTCCCGCTGGTACTTCGCCATGAGGGAGGCATAAATGCATCCATAGGCAGCTGCAGCAACCATCATAATGCACACAATGCCACACACAACACCCGCGATCACCACAGTGCCAATGGCACGGCGGACGCTTATCGGCTTGTAACGCTGCTTGGCGCAATCCAATGGCTCCGACTCACTCTGTACCACAGCGCTCTCGGGCAGCGGAGCAGCAGTCGCACGTGCACAGGGCATTGAGCCCCCTTTTGTCCCTCCAGCCCCACCCCCATTCTCATTATCCAACTGGAGGCAGTAGTTGAACATCTCCACAGGAACACTCCGGATGTCACGCCCCCTGAGATCTTTAGGAAGGGTGCACTCTACAGCATCCACATAACCGCCTGGAAAAGAAAGACCAAGATTGAGGAAAATAAAGAGATTCCAAAAACAACGTATTTCACGGACAATAGCAAAGATTGAAAAGCGAATGATGCTACCATCAAACTAACGTTTAACTGCACATGAAGACACACTCTCACAGTCTCAACCCCTGAGCACTTTCCCCCACCTCGATAGATGAGCCACTCCATCCAGTTCTTGAAGTCGCGCAAGTTGCAGTCACATTCCCATGGGTTAGAGCCGAGCTCAAGGTGCTGCAGGTTCTCAAGAGGTTCAAAGGCAGCCCTGTTCAGTGCCTGGAGTCTGTTCCCAGCCAGAGAAAGCCAGATTAAGCCACGCTGATGTTCTAACAGACCAAGAGGCACAGTACCCAGACCATTCAGTGACACATCCAGCCGCTGCAGGCTCCCCAGACCCTGCAGGAGGTCACGGTCCAGTGCCGTAAGGCTGTTGTTCCTCAGGCTGAGGTCAGTCAGGTTGGCCAGCTCGGCAAACACTTGGGCTGGCAGGTTGTCCAAGTAGTTGTTGGAGAGGTCAAGCTTCACCAGGGCACTGAGGTTGGCGAAAGCTAAAGCAGGCAAGGAGGTGAGGTGGTTGTTGGGCAGGGTGAGGGTCTGAATAGTTGAAGGTAGCAGGGAAAGGGCAGGCAGTGAATTTAGGTTATGGCCACCACAGTCTGCCTCAGTAGGACTGCAAACACAAATGGACGGGCAAGTGGAGCACAACCGAAGGTGCAGAAGCAGAAGGTAGAGCAGACAGTGTACCGCTGAAACGGAGAGATAATAATAAAAAGATAAGTGCAATCACTGTTTGTTTGTTTGTTTTTTAATAGTGACATCCAATTAATTAGACAGTCTGTCTTTTCTACAAACTGTACATTTTACAAATGGGAAAAAATCATTAAAGCCGACCGCTGAGAGGCACATTGTGTACATGGATGCATGCATGTGTGTGTAGGTGAGTTTGGAAGCCAGGACTGACATGGACCATTCAAGAGAAAAGCCAATGTCAACCAAGATTTGTGCAGATCCCACATGACGGGCGTCCTTCAGCTGACAAGCGTTTTACAACTGTGTTCTTTCATGGCCGGACTGAAGGATATTCACAGAAGCCCAAATGTACAGTATATACAGGTTCTATGGCAAGTCTTTCCCGCGTTTATTACTAATTTATTCTCTTTCTCTGTATTTTATACACTTATATTTCTCGTACAATATTCAGTGTCATTTCTTTAATCGCCTCATCATTCACGTCTAAATCAAACCGAGGTGCTTGATCACGGCCTGCCTCCAATAATGCAACAGAAGGAACTTAATGTGTGGTTTCAATGTGGTTACATTACGGAACCAACTTTATTTGAAGGAGGATTAGGGATGAATTTGTTGTTCATGGTGCCTGAAATCCAATCAAGTTTTCCCGCTATGTGATACGCTCATGCTAGGTGCATCGCTTACCTTTTGAATTGTCATACATTATTATCCAGGTTATTTGTACGAGTAAGAATTTCAAAATAGAGATCGTTGCAGCTTTTAGATGATAGAAAGTTTGTCTTTATTTGAAATGCTATATAAATACTCGCAAAGCTATGTTTAGCCTCGTAGCTTGATGCAGATCCAGGCGGCCCACAGACGCATGGTGGCATGTGCAGTATAATAGTTCAATTGAACATCATTACAGTGGCACATTGGTGCTGTGGTTATTATGGCTGGCAGCTCCAGAGTCCCAGGTTGGATCCGAAGCTCGTTTCTCATGCTCTCCCTATCTGTACGTGGGTTTCCTCGGGTTTCCTACAAACTGTATGCCGATGAGTGGACTGACTTAAGTACGGTCGACTAAATTGTCCTTAGCTACAGTATGAACGTGGTTGTGCAATCCAGGGTGTGTTCCCGCATCTTGCCTAATGTTCCCAGTCCCCAGACTCGCCGCATCCTTGAGCAGAATAAACCATTTGGTAAAGATGAGTGCACAGGATTAGTGACGTGTTATATCCTCGCGTTTCATATCTCGCTGCTGACTCGCCCTAACATAGCCTTAAATATTTCTCTCCTCTCGTGTTTTTGATGGTCCTGTTCGGATCTAATGCTCTGAGGTGCCATTATTACTCATCACATGACCGCACTACTGTCAGACTGAAAAATTTACTGACCTTACACACTGTCATTCTGCTGTCCTGTTACTCTGGAACCTGATCTGTCCAGTTTGTGTTTTGACTGCGGGCGGACGTTCATGTTTACGGTTATATAGACACCAGTGACACCGGAGACTTGGCCTTTGGTTTGGACTTTGATCCTAACGTAACGGGAGAGTTCATCAATCATTCATCCATGTATTTCAGTTGAGATTTTTCTGTCTATGAGTTTCCACTGTGCACTTTTGGCATGCTCAGTAAGGGATGCGCAAATCCTAAAGAATACTTTTAACGTCTGGTGCAACGAGTCCTAAGCTGTGCGTTCTTGAATGTCCATCCATTCATCTTCTGCAATCATGACCACGCTCTCCTGGTCTGGCTCACTGGGTGTGAAGCAGGAACACACACTGAATAACACCAGTCGAACGCAGCGCCTCATGCACACATTCACACACGAGTGGAGTGACACTAAAGATCAGCCTGCCGACATGGAAGAAACTGAAGAAGTCGAGAAACTCTATACAGACAACCCGAGACTCGGGTCAGACCAGAGATACCGGAGCTGTGAGGCAGCAGTGCTGCTGGGTTTCGCAGGGTGTCATTATGGTCTGGGCTGAAACGAGAAATGAGGATTAGATGAGGAACAGCAGTGTTGAGTAGTGGAAGGGTTAATAATTGAGTTACTGTGTACAGGACGTTTTACCTCGGTTATGCTGATTGGGATCATAAGAACTCACGGCTCTTCTCCGCTCTGTACTGTATGTTTAGTGATGTCAAATAAAGGAGCATGAAAAGCTAGTTTAAGAGTCATTCATGTTGTTGTTGTAATCCTAGGATAACGTGATTCGCTTATTAATGTTGCTCAAATTTGATTGAAATAATAATGTTTGCTATTTTTTAAAATAGTTTAAGTATTTTACTTGAGTGGAAATTCTCCCCTAATTTAAATACGCTGATACAGTACATGATTATTTTTCAATGTAGTGGATACTCTTTACATGTTTAACCTCTTTTACCTGTAAGAGCCCCTAATTCATCATTTTATTGACGTTCATGACTCAGACACATTAATATGGAATCAGCTCACCAGTGAATTGTCAGACTGTCTATATACATAGAATCATTATACTACAACCATATATATATATATATATATATATATATATATATATATACAGTATATATATATATATATATATATATATACATATACATACACACATGTCTATACCAGTCTCCTGGGCAAGTAACTTACACACGCTGGTTTGCGTGGTTCCTCTGCAGTGCTTTATTGCAGTCCCTGCAGTGAGCCACATAGCTACGGTCTGCCCACGTGTGACAGTGGTTCCACCCTCAGAACTGGAGGAGCATCAGCCTGCCTCGATGCCCACCTTCAGTGTTATAGGGCAGCCAGGCTGTTAGCTGGGAGAAGAAGAGTGAAGACAGTTGCTTATTATTCTTTTGTACATATAAATATGATATTGTGCTGTATAAAGGATAGAAAGGCCGGTTCAGACTTAAGCAAAAGTAAGTAACAGTTTTACGGAAGCGCTTTATATTAGTTTAATTTGGTGTATCAGGATTTGTTTAGTTCAAAATATATATATATACGTTAGTTCAAACGAGGTCATACGAGGGAGGTTATGTCCCTATGGGAGGCATCACCTGACACGTTATACATTAACCATGAGAGCGTGGACAGTAATAAAAAATGATCCCTATTAATGTAATGTGCAATGGAAATTTTGCAAATTTGCATTTAGCGATGCCCACAGAATTCTATGAAAGTGCACAAAAAGAGGATAAAATGATCCGTTTTTATCGGCACCCTTGGCTTGCTCATCAGGGACAATCTCACTCTCACTCACTCACTCATCATCTACACCGCTTAATCCTGTATTCAGGGTCACGGGGGGCCTGGAGTTTATCCCAGGAGACTTAGGGCACATGGCAGGGTACAACATGGACAGGGTGCCAATCCATCGCAGGGCACAGACATACAAATATACACTCACTCAATTTTGGAACGCCAATTAGCCTAACTTACATGTCTTTGGATTGTGGGAGGAAACTGGAGTACCCGGAGGAAACCCACCAAGCACGGGGAGAACATGCAAACTCCATGCACAGAGAGACGGGAATCGAACCCGGACCCTGGCGGTGCAAGGCGACAGTGTTAACCACTACACCACCGTGCCGCCTAGGGACAATCCCATTACTATCTAATCACATTTTTCTCACTCATACACACTTGCATAAATTTTCCTTATTTCATTTTGCTTTAAGTAAAATTGTCATCTCTGAACCAGAAAAATCATTTATTAGCATACCAGCAAATTTAATGGAGACAAATTATAGAACGTTTGGTTAGGTAAAAAAAAAAATTGGTTTAACCTAAACTGGAGGAAATAAGATGGCGCAATGAATCCACCCCAGATTCCAAGTGAAGAACATACTGTATGATAATAAGGAAAAAGAATCTATTTAGGAGGAAGCTCACTAGAGAATGAACTGTAGGTCTTACTGCAGGTTGAGTTGCATCACTTATCTCTCTCACTTTCTCAGTCACTCTCTACAGCGCTTATCCTGTACCGAATCACGGGAGGTCTGGAGTGAGGTCAGATCCCTGGGGACTCGGGCACGAGGCGGGGTACACACTGGATGGGGTGCCGATCCATCACAGGGCAGATAAGCACGCACACACACACACACACACACACACACACACACACTTTGGACTACAGTGGAACCTCGGATTGCAAATAACTCAGTTTACGAGGAATCTACGGCCACGAGTTTACAGATACGAGATTTTGTGTGCTTGTTACAGAACAACTCTGAAATACACGACTCGTGTTTACATCTCCTCTGTCACACGGACGAATTGTGAAATTACACCCATGAATGTAGAGTGTTACACCGCTGTCAAAAATACAAAGTCATCAAGGCCCCTGCACAGGCATCACTATGCGAGTGAAGAGGAATCGATTCGACCAGCGTTTGAAACCACCGGCGCCAAATTGCCAAAAGTTTTTTTTTTTTTTTTTTTGACATGTTTAAAAGAAGTAAATTTACAGAGCTGTTTTATCTATAGTGGGCAAGATTTTAAGAGTTTAAAAAGGTGACCGGACGCATGTGCCGATTCGATTCCTCTGGATTGTTTCGACAACCTTATCTCATGTCACAACTTTTATTTCTGTCTTTTCTGTTTTTCCCGTGAGAAAGCCCTTACCCAACATGCCAGACATATGAAGAACCTGAGAGATTGGTGTCATATGCACGGCAACATGGCAAACCAGTACTTGCCAGATATTCCTGCAGGTCTTTCGTCTTGTCCTTTCATCAGTTTTGGAGGGATGTCCTGTCCTGGGTAATGTCAATGTGGTGCCCCATTTTCTCACCGGCCTGTTCTGGCTTACCTGGGACCCTGGGGGAAATAATAAGACAGAGAACAGCAAGGCTGATAGTTTACACATCACAGAAAATGTTTATTTTGCCAATCAAGCAAAATCAACTAAATAATTTGAATTAAATTTTAATGCTCTTTTGGCTGCAGACGACACACATTTTTAAGAAACATTTATGTAGCATTCTGTATGCAACAGCCGTTACACTGCACACACAACCAGTGTTCAAGTTTCTTATAGACAGCCTTTAACTACTGCAGAAAGGTGGCAATGCAATATTCTTCAATAAACTCCATCTAAAGGTAATATAAGGCACCATTCCAACAAGGTAAGTATTAAATATGGTGATTCACAAATATCTTTTAGTATTGTATAGTGTTTGCTGGTTATACAATCATCATGCACATGTACATAGAAGAGGGTTTATGTGGATACAGTATATATTGTATTTTTAACAACATTTTCCTAACTGCAATTCTTGCTTGTTGATTACTTGTTGAATGATATATGAACTGGCTGCTGTAACGAAAAATTATACAGTATCTATATACAGTATCTATGAGCAACAGAAGCATGAGTGCACATATGACAATATCTGACATTTTTGTGCAGGCCCCGAGGGCTGGCTAAGTCGTTCATGGGTCGTTCCCTGTGCTTGGTGGGTTTTCTTTCAAACAGACAGACAAAAATTCCAAAAACCATCTTGATGTGTTCTGTTACTCAGGTTACCTCCCCACAAATGATTTATTCACAGATATCTTCAATGTACAGACATGCGCACTTTAAAGTATAACACTTATAATGGGTATACGTGGATAAATGTTAATTCTATTCCCAAAAATAGTTTTGTGCTTTATAAATAAATTTGAAGTTGAAGTTAAAATGAGTTTGTGTTTTCCACTTCCATACTATCCTTCTTAATCGACTTATCTCTATCGGCATTCCTAACACCCCCCTTGACTGGTTTAAATCTTATCTATCAGGCCGCACACAGTTCATAAAATTATGAAATTATTTTCGTTCTGAATCTTCACCTGTTAACAATGGGGTTCCACAGGGTTCGGTCCTAGGTCCTCTTCTCTTTATCACCTACCTTCTTCCACTAGGCAACATCTTTAGAAAAAATAACATTATTTTCCACTGTTATGTGGATGACACCCAACTCTATTACTGTAGCAAACCTAATGCTACCCTCCCACCTTCCTCTCTTCTCAACTGCTTTAATGAACTCAAATCCTGGTTCTCGTCCGATTTCCTTAAATTAAACAGTGAGAAAACTGAATTTCTCTTAATTGGCACTAAGTCTACTCTCTCTAAAATAAACAGCTTTTCCCTTTCTATTGATAATTCTAATGTCTCTCCTTCCACTCTGGTTAAGAGTTTGGGTGTCCTCCTCCTGGACAGTGCACTTTCCTTTCAATCGCATATTAATAACATTACCCGGTCCGCTTATTTTCACCTACGCAATATCAATCGTCTACACCCTTCTCTCACTCAGAAGGCCACTGCTGTTCTTGTCCACAATCTTGTAACCTCCCGTATCGATTATTGTAACTCCCTTCTTTTCGGTCTCCCTCATAAAATTCTTCAAAAGCTTCAACTGGTTCAAAACCCGGCAGCTCGCATCATCACTAAAATCCCTTCATTTCACCACATCAATCCAGTTTTGCAGCAGCTTCACTGGCTTCCGGTACATCACCGTATAGACTTCAAGATCCTTCTTCTTACTCTCAAAGCTCTCCACAATCTTGCCCCTTCTTACGTATCTGATCTTCTTCATATTCATGTTCCCTCTCGCTCTCTCAGATCTGCCTCTTCTCTCCATCTTTCTGTGCCTTCTGCTCGTCTCTCCACCATGGGACAGAGGGCTTTCTGTTACTCTGCTCCCCGGCTCGGGAACTCTTTACCGCCAGAAATCCGCAACATTGATTCACTGTCTCTCTTTAAATCCAAACTCAAATCTTACCTGTTTAATCTTGCTTACCCACCTTAAGTCCTTCCTGCCCTCTCTCATGCACAGTTTCTCTTGGTATTTAATTTTGTTTTGTTGCTGGTATATTTTGTTTGTTTTTTGTTTTGTCTTGTTTCTGTGAGCCTTTATGTAACTTTTGTACAGTGCCCTTGAGTGTTTGAAAGGCGCTTATAAATAAAATGTATTATTATTATTATTATTATTATTTTATCCTGTGTAGGGTAGAAGGAGGCCTGGAGCCTATCCCAGGAGACTTCATGCGCAAGGTGGGGTACACACTGAGCAGGGGGCCAATCCATGGCAGGGTAATCATGCTGTCATTATGGCCAATTTTGGGATATAATCCTAATCCACATGTCTTTGGACTGTGAGAGGAAACTAGAGAACCCGGAGGAAACCCACCAAGAATGGGGAGAACATGCAACCTCAATGTACACAGCCCGAAGCGGGAATCGACCTCTGACCCATGAGGAAACTGTGCTGACCAGTACACCACTGAGTTTTTTTTTCTTAGTCTTTCTTGGTCTCGGTTCAGTTTTTTTACATTGCCAAAAAACCTGAGTTGAACAGAGTCAAGATGAACAGGGTGCTCCCACAGGCATTCCTTACATCCACTGTAGCCGCAAGTCGTAGACAACATCATAGACAACAGTGGTATAAATTACCACACACAAATGACCATTAATAATAATCATAATAATAATTATTATTATTTATTTTTCTACATTGTAAATCAGTATTGAACATGTAGTAGACAAAAAAGTAAGTATAGCGAAATGTTTTATATTTGAGATCATTTAAATTAGCCATTTTTCGCTTTGATGAAAGCTTTGCATACTCTTGGCATTCTCTCAACCAGCTTCATCCTCATGACCGTGAAGGCATTTCCATATATATTGAGCAATTCTTGCCTGCTACTCATATGCAAAGTCTCCATCAGGGCAAATTCTGGTACTGTCAAAAAAAAAAAAACTTTTTTTTTTTTTTTTTTTTTTACCACATGTGTTTCAATGACTTTAATCTTGTTCATAAATGTAGAAAATAGCCAAAATATATATATTTTTAATCCTTTTGAATGAGTAGGTCTTTCCAAGCTTTTGACTGATACTGTATCTGCAAGACCACGTGCAACCAGTGGATTAAGAAACATGTGGTGCAGTGTACACATTACAGTCTAAATGATAAACCATGTGCGGTTAGTGTCTGGTTTATACAGCATGTGGACATTGAGATGATCGAGGCCTTTGTTAACCCTCCAGGCGGTCCTCAACCACCTTCTGGTGTAAATGTCCTGGAGGGATAGAAGCTCTCCTGCATTGATATGCTGAGCATACTGTACTACATGCTGCAAGGGTTTTCAAGAGCTTTGCCATCCCCAAAAAGGAGGTAACGTTACTAATCAGCATGCTCTCTGTGGTTCAGTGTATATTATATCAGCCCATCTCTTTAGTATTTCATTCTTTATGACAGGTCTAAGTACAGATATACTAACCATGTGAATTTGTTTTGTGATCTGGAAACCAAGGAATCTAAATGTGCTCAACCTTTCAACTATAGCTTTATTCATGGTGAATTGTGTGTGTTCAGGGAGGTTCTGACCTCTGTGTAGGCCTCCAAAACATTTTTGAAGATCAGGTCAGTGACTGCTGTGTCAGGCCGCATATTTATTTTTTTTTTTGTGGGATGCGTGTAGTGACTGAGAACATTTCCACTCAATGACCGTTAAAGTGACATTGGACTGTGCTGATGCGGGCTGGTTTTCTGTGATGGCTTGTGGCTGTTGTTGCTAAATAGAGTAGGACTGAAATTCCCATGAGCAGTTTTGGCCCTGGATCTCCATCGACCAAAGAGGACTTTATATTAATTTGAACAACTTTCCTGTTATATTGAACTTTCCTTCTTATAGCAGATAAATGGAATCTATCTAAATGGAGTTATCTGATGTTTTGAGAGATCTGATTTTCCAACCAGGGCTAGTGTTGGTGCAGGTTTTCATTTAAACCATGCAGCAGCCACATTGAAAACCAAAATCAACTGTGTAAACAGGTATGTCTCCTGCTTGACCTTTTTATTCAGCAGTTTGTGCTACAGTAGCTCTTGCATGGGATCAGATCAGATGGGCTCATCTTCACTCCCCACACGCATCAATCACCCTTCAATGCCCGTAACCCATTGCGCTGGAGTTGCTCTGACCTAGTCAGACGTCGTCTAGACGTCACAATGTGGCCCTTTTCAAACTCACTCAGATCCTCACACTTGCCCATTTTTCCTGCTTCCAACACATAAAAACTCAGAACTGACTGTTCATGTGCTGACGAATATACTGTACACCCCTTGAAAAGTATCATAAAAGAGATAATCGGTTAATTATTTTCTATGGCAATGGCTTTAATGTTATGGCTGATTGGTGTATTCTCTCTGGTGTATTAACATGTTAAATATGTACAAACTGAATGCTTTCATGGCCAGAAAATAATCATTAAAAGCAGCAACAGTAGTCCTTTGTTGAACGCTACTTGGTTAATTAGATTTTGCAGCGTTGTGGCTCAATTTTTTTTTTTGAGCTATTGGCAAATAATCTTTCATTTCATGAGGGTTCCTTTCATAAATTAGTCAGTTATACAATTGATTGGCCCATGCATGGCCATCTGAGTTTTTTGTTGTTGTTGTTGTTGTTGCCTGTATATTTGGGGTTTTGGTCACGTTCAAACCATCCATCTTCTTCCCAGATTCAGTTTCTTGGCTGATGAATCTCCTTTCCAGTGATTTGCTCAGTCCGCATTTCCTTCAGTGAAGTGTAACGTCCCAGGACCAGCTACAGAGCCGCCACCCCATATCCTGCAGTACTTTACCCTGGGTAAGTTGGTCTTGGGATCAGAAGCAGAAGCCATTTTTCTTCTAATGAATTGTTGACAGAGAAGAGTTTCTATTTTTGTTTCCATTTGTAAAGAGTTCATTGCTCCAAAAGACTTCTGATTTCATTGAAAGGCTTTTAAGCCTACAAATCTGGGCCTTTTTAGGAAGAGAGCTGCAGACATAGAAGTGTCAAATTGCGGCTGTAATCTCCATTTACTGCACTGTCTGGTCTTTATTTTCAATTCCGTGTGGTAGAAAGCATGCGTGTGTGTGTGCGTGTGTGCGTGCGTGTGTGTGCGTGTGTATGCGTGTGTGCGTGCGTGTGTGCGTGCGTGTGTGCGTGCGTGTGTGTGTGCGTGTGTGTGTGCGTTCGTGTGTGTGTGCGTGGATAACTGCCCGTACTGCCCGTAGTGTGTGTCAGTCTCCTATGGGTGTGCGCGTGTGCGTGCGTGTGTGTGCGTGTGTATGCGTGTGTGTGTGCGTGTGTGCGTGCTTGCGTGTGTGTGTGCGTGTGTGTGTGCTTGCGTGTGTGTGTGCGTGTGTGTTTGTGTGTGCGTGCGTGTGTGCGTGCGTGTGTGTGCGTGCGTGTGTGCGTGCGTGTGTGTGTGCGTGTGTGTGTGCGCGTGTGTGTGTGCTTGTGTGCTGCGTGTGTGCGTGGTGTGTGCGCGTGTGCGTGCGTGTGTGTGTGTGTGTGTGTGCGCGTGCGTGTGCGGCGTGTGTGTGTTTGTGTGTGTGTGCTGCGCTGTGTGTGTGCGTGTGTGTGTGTGTGTGCGCGTGCGCGCGCGCGCGCTGTTGCGCGCGGTGGTGTGTAGGCGTGATGCGTAAGTAATGTGTGCTGTGTGTGTGTCGTGTGTGTGCGTCGCGCGCGGCTTGCGCGTGTGTGTGTGTGTGTGTGTGTGTGTGTGCGTGCGTGTGTGTGTGTGTTTGTGTGTGTGTGTGCCCTGCGATGGACTGGCACCCTGTCTAGGGTGAACCACCTGTCTTGTGTCTAAATTGTCCTGGGATAAGTGACTTTTATTAAGAAGGTTTGATGGTCGAGTGTTGAGAATTGAAATGGATTTAAACTGTCCAGCGAAGGGTGGAACCTCAGCATACTCGCGACCTGGTGGCCCTGGGCCTTCTGACGATCTGTCTCATCCTACACCCCGGCCAGCTGCTGCTCCTAAAGCTCTAAACTCAACAAGGCATTAATAATGTATTTATAGCTGGACATGACTCACTTAAACATTAAACACGTTTTGGTGCAGATATTTTAATTTAACATTATGGGCGTTTATTGACTTCCCTGTATTTCGCATACACACACACACACACACACACACACACACACACACACTGGACGTGTCATTGGAAACGGGCCATCCATCAGATAGATAAAAGATCAGGATTAATCCGGATGGATCAAGTGCCTATGAAGTCTAGAAGTTGCCTCGCTCTGACAGCATGTGTGTAAGGATACGTCACATGAGGTGTTGCAGTGTGTCGATGACAATGTGAGGATCTGCATTCTAGTGAGCGTCCTATAAGATCATCGTCTCTGTCGCCTGTGTGTCATCTATCATTGAAAAAACAAACAAACAAATATAATATAATAATAATAATAATAATAATAATAATAATACTAACACTTTTCCAGAAAAGACCAGTCTGTGGAACAGAAGGGATCCTGATAACAAAAGCACTCAGGCCTCCTGCCATCAATTATTTAAAGCCCTCGCCGAGAGAACAGGACACGCACGGATATTCCAGACATCTATACGCCGCGACAGACGGCGCGCGAATCCGAGTGTGTGGAGATATTTCTGCGTATATTTCAGGAGTGTGTTCCTTCAGGGCTTCCATCTCCTACACCATTACTATCACATACTCAGCAACAAAGCAGCAGTCTTACTCATCTCTCGCTCTCTCTCTCTCTCTCTCTCGCTCTCTCACTCACTTTCATTATCACATGCTCTCTGTTTCTCCCACTAATATGCTCTTCCTTCCTCCCACACACACCCAGGCTGACACACACAGATGAACGCGCATGCATAATCCGCGGTCCGTGTGGATGTGTTAAGGTTCGTGTTTTTTTTTTTGTTGTTGTTGGTTGGTTTTTTTTTTGTAGAAAATCTGATTTCATAGCTGACAGTCATTAATGCCTAATCATCCATCAAACTGTCCTCCACGTCGTTCTGCATACGTGGGTTATATTGCAATAGTGTGCATGTCTGCGTGAGACACTCACCGTCTCGCTATCTGGCGTCCTTCTCCGCTCTAACCCCTCCGGATTCAGGCAGTGAGGTTTTAGGGTAGATTAATAATGGAGGGACGCAGCAGCAGCTCCTCTGAACGCGCTGAAAAGGAAATGAAAATATTCTCCTGCTGACAGTAGCAACAGCAACCCCCCAAAAAAAAGGAGGAGGATGAGGAGGAGGAGGAGGAGGAGGGGTTGTGTGAGGAAGGAAAGGACTATGGGTTAGAATGAATAAGAAAATCAAGGAAGGAGACTTGAATCGTGCACAGCCCCTGTTCTCACTCCCCGTGTCTGTGGTGTACAGATGATCGCTCTGCCACGGGTCTGTCTGTGCTGGTATGCTGCTGAAACCACACTGTGTGTGTGTGTGTGTGTGTGTGTGTGTGTGTGTGTGTGTGTGTGTGTGTGTGTGTGTGTGTGTGGGCGCCTGTGTGTATCTCTTCAAGTGCAAGATGTCCTTGGGACAGCCTCGGCTGTGTGCGCGCGCGCGTGTGTGTGTGTGTGTGTGTGTGTGTGTGTGTGTGTGTGTGTGTGTCTTTAGCAGGAGTATATGTCCAAGGGTTGTTAAAGATAGCAACATTAGATCATGCTGTGTCTAGAAGGGAGACAATGTGAAGGTAGGAGGCGATCAGCTAAAGACCTGCTGTATTGGGCTTCTCCTTCGCCTCACCCGCTCTGGATTTCTCCAACACATGCAACGAAGCAATATGAGGAAATATGTCTGTTTGCACAGACAGACCAGCAGGTGACAGATGTTCTGTCCCACGGCTCTGTCATTCTCTAGTTCACTGTTTGCTGGCACACGTCCTCTTAAAATGAATAGCTCTCGGGCACTTTCTCAAGACAGGCAGGACTGTGCCAAAAAAATAGCTCGAACCTGTAACCTCTATACTGTTATATATGATAAGCTATTACTGGAGCCTGTGCTGGCAACGTATTAATAGAGATTGCCTTTAATGGACGAGATCAGCCCGGATCAGAGAAATACACTGAGCGATATTACGGTATAACACCGGCATCGCTCCATCCTGTGTGTGTGTGTGTGCGTGTGTGTGTGTGTGTGTGTGTGTGTGTGTGTGTGTGTGTGTGTGTGTGTGGAGAAGACATACTAGAGTTAAAAGGTTACATGTTAATCTCTAATAATAATCTGCTGATCTTTAATGTAATGAGTGATATTATTATATTATTATGATTATTATTATTATTAGAGGTTGAAGTCCACGTCCATGTGTGTGTGTCTCTCTGTACAGCAGAACTCTCTGTCTCACTTATTAATAGACAGAAATCACATTCTGGAAGGTCGAGTATCCGACGCCTAAGTTGTACTTCTTTGGTGCTCAGACGAATAAACACACCCCCTGTTCGGTAATCGGAGAGAGAATCACAGATGAGAAATGGAAAAAGTCGATCAGATAAAGATGAAGTTTTGTCTTCGAACCAGGATTTGGGGGTTTCGAGGATCGACTCTTTCAAGACCCCTCTGGAATAACCCCACAAACTCCGCCCATATCTTCTTAAGCTCTTGAGTTGTTTTGATTGCGTAGGGATGCGGATTTGAATATGAGGATCTTTGTTTTTACACTTTTGCCAAACTTTTTCATGTTTGAAGATATTATGAACTTCAACAGTTATTATGTGCTAATAACCAGAAACAGTGGCGTGAAGATACAAGTTATGTAACGGGAAGTGTGCGATGTAGCGTAGCTGAGAGACAAGGAAGGTAGGGCTGATCACACGCAAGAAATGGACAGCACATGTGTTGACTATCTTGGTTATGGTAAATGGAACAATGAAGCAGGGTGAGATATTGCGTAATAAAGACCTCAAGGGGACGTCTATGGTATCAAGCATGACTCTTTGACTTACGCAATATTTAGGGGTTTTAGAGCCGTGGCGATCCGCCTGTCTTCTATATGTTGTGGTGGACTGTAGATGAGTTCTTCTCACTTGTAACTATGTCTGTTTGCAGTTTTGAACTGCAAATGTGGAGCAGATGGGATGTTTACTTCCTCCTCCTCCTCCTCCTCCTCCTGCGCTGGGAACAGTGGTGGCTGGTAGACATACCCATGGATGCAAATGCCTGGGAGTTATGAGCATACTCGACCCAAGCATGTCCCTGGTTCTTTCTCTCTGTCTAGCCATTGGATTGGGAATGGAACCCAGATGACAGACAAGGAGTGGCCCAGTGAGTTACAGAACATCTTCCAAAATCATGAGGTAAACTCTAGTCCTTACATTTCTTGGGTGGAGGGGAGCTTGGGGAATGGGGCAAATTTGAAGAAGTGATTTACAATGGCCATGATACATGTGTTTCCATCAGACAGGGGGAAGACCTGTCATGAAATCTAAGAAGGTGTGTGACCAATGACATTGTGGCACTGGTAAGGGTTTGAGAAGATCAGCATGAGATCAACTGTCATGTTTCCAATGTGTACAGACACATTCTCTCCCAGCATGGGCCACAAGAAGCACTGTTGAATGACATAACAAGTCCAGGCAGAACCTGCGTGACAACAATGCCTTGATCTATGGCGCCATTTCAGGACCTGCAAGTGTAGAAGAAGTGGAACAAAGACACATTTACAGAGAACATTACTGAATCCAGGTTCATGAACTAGTGCCAATTCACTGAAAGTTCAGCAGCAACAACTTACACACTGGGATGGGAGGAGAGTCTCACATGGCCTGGAGTCTCAGGGCGGAAAGAACTGTCTCGACAAACATTTAGTCTTTTGACGGTCCATAGATACTCAAGGTTTTTATGATCAGTCCATACAAGGAATGGAAGCTTGTTTCCTTCAAGCCAGCATCTCCACTGTTCCAGGGCTAGCTTAGCTTAGGGCTTAGCTTCGACCTCCCATGTTGTGGTTCCTCTCTATAGGAAATGGATAATGAGAGAAAAATGATCTCTGAAAAATAATGCCTCCAATGCCAGTGTTGTAGATGTCGACTTCTACTATGAAATGATGAGAAGGTTTGAGGGATCATGAGGATGTGGGCTGACGTGAGCCTTTCCTTAAGGTTGGTGAATCTTCTTTCTGCTTTCTGGAAGCGCATTTTGGAGAAAGTCCATGTGAGTGTGAGTGGGGCCGCCACAGATCTGTAGCCCCTAAGGAAGCGGCGGTAAAAGTTGGCTCCATCCGATTACAAATACGGCCCATGACAGGGCACTGTAACGCATGGCAGCGATTTGGCCCATGATGTTTTGATGTTAGCTAGCCGATAAAGTCAGGGGACACAGAGAAGCTGTGGTGTCTTCTCGAGCAGAGAACGTAGTAATTGTAACGTTATGGTAGCTAATAGCAGAGCCTCCTGCTCATCCTCTAAAAGATGTGCATATCCAGATCGATATTAATGCGTCATCATCCTGGAATGTAGGCCGTTCAAAGCTATGCTGCTGGCCAGCGCTGCTGATTAACAGCCTAACCTAAACCTGTACGAAAAGTACAAAACAACTCAATCAGAAAGATAACTTGAAACTGAGGGCCGTAAACTCAACATAAAGAAAACAGAACAAACAGCAACTAAGGAGAAAAACACAAGGAACGGTGCATATAAACATAGACTGGCCTTACTAAATAGATGGGATGGAAAATACATAATTAACCCAGCACAAGATAGTAATTTCTCTCACGTCATCTATAGCGCTTTATCCTGTATTCAGGGTCAGCTGGGGCCTGGAGCCTATCCCACATGGCAGGGTATACCCTGGACAGGGTGCCAATCCATCGCAGGGCACAGACTCACGGCAATTTAGGAATGCCAATTAATCTAATCTGCATGTCTTTGGACTGTGGGAGGAAACCGGAGTACCCCAAGGAAACAAGGAGAGCATGCAAACCCCATGCACACAGAGACGGGAATCGAGCCTGGCCGGGATCGAACCTGGACCCTGAAGGTGCAAGGCGACAGTGCTAACCACCACACCACTAAAGGAAGTATTTACAAACAAGAAATCAAGTAAATAAAACAAACAAGCCTCAAAATAAGTAAAATGTAAATAACCCCGATCAGACTACACTGGGAGACCCAGTTTAAGCTCTTCCACCTCCTCCTGCAGAAGCCTTCAACAGGTGCGCCATCTTCTGGTCAGGTGAAGGAAGATCCATCAGAAAAAAAGGGGAAAAAAACAATAATTAGACAGAATGCCCTCTAAAATGCATGCACTTAAAATACAGTAGATACCAAATCTGGCAAAATCAAATATACAGTAGTACATGAAAGCAAGAGACTATGTGCAGAGGTGGAAACCCTAACCCTAACCCTAACCCTAACCCTAACCCAAAGTACTCCATACTCACCTTACTGTAAATGAGTAGTTTTTTTCTGTACTCCTACTTTTACTTTTTAATCGATGTGATGAGAACAAACGATAAACTCACAAGAACGATGGAGACGGACGAAAAAACATCCGCATGAAGCAAACTCCTGCTCACGTGTAACGGCCACTGCTGTGTTGTATACTATCTATACATTATGTGTGTGTGTTGCTCACATACAGTAGGAGAGAGCGCAGTAGGAGCGCAGGTGTGCTGCTCACCCTGAAACACTCTGTTCTTTTGCCCGTTTCTTTACTTTTACTTCATGTTGTGTATTATAATGTTGTGATGCTGGAGGAGGAGATAACGGTTTTGTGCTGAACGTTATTCTCGGCTCTGAGATCTTTTCCCCCCCCTCGATCAGTCCTGGTAGACTCCCGTCCTGAGAGGCCTAGTCGAGCTCTTCCACTTCCTGCTGCTTGTCCATCAAAGCCGTCTCAACATCTTATCTTCTCACCAGGACTCACCAGGACAATTCAATCAACATCCTAAGACAGAAAGCTCTCGACTTAGCTAACAACTCTGCTAAAATAAAATACATAGTGAATGAAACCAAAAAAACTATATGTGCCCATAAATTCAAATGTTTAATGATGGTTAAGTTTAGCTGATGGACTCGTCCAGGTTAAAACCTTCCACTTTTCCCCGACGAAGGCATTTGCCGTGTTGCAGTCCGTGAGGTTGTGGGTTCTCGTTTTGATGGGTCTCCTCCCAGTTAGATTGGATGCATCGCTCTGTAAATTGCTTCTATAGACTCTGCTGCTCCATCATGATCTCCATCATTATTCAGTTCTCTCCTGACCTTCTGATTCGTACTGCTGATGAGAAGTTTGTGATGTATTAGCCCTAGATTTCTGCTCTCCGACTCCTTCTGAGTGGTGGATAGTGAGACCTTCACCTCTACCAGCCCTGAGGAGGCTGTTTGGTGATTATGATGTCTGCTCATGGTTACTCTGCCTCTTCTGCTTGATGTCTGTTTATTAGTACACCAGTTGTTTCCTTCTGCTTCGCGGCTTGTTGTAATCGTTATACCCGACTAATTTGCAATGGATTTCAACTGATTTCCCTATTCTTCTGCCTCCTTGACTTGCTTTTCTCACATAAACAGTTCTTTGGCATTCACATTGATTTTTACAATCATCACATGAGAAACTCAGGCCACAAGCGACAGTAGCCATTTAGCACTACTAATTATTAGAACAATTAGTCTAACAGGGTGAACCTGGGCAAATAGAAATACTTGTCAGTCACATGTTCCAAATTTGCTGAATTGAACATTTTGGGGTGGGTAAAACATCATGTGACATTTTTTTTTAACACACCAGGATGTAAATATTAGGATCTGAGCCTCAGATTGGAAAAAAAAAAAAAAAAAAGAAAGCAATTGGCCCTGCTTCTAGCCAAACTACTTTTTGGAGGAGCCTTCACAAGCCTACTTAAATCAATGACTATGAAGTGCTTATGACTACTAATAAGGAACAAAATCCTTTATACAAAAAAAAAAAAAAAAAAAATCCTTAGAAATAAACAGATAATACGATTGACATTAAAATGATTAATAATGAAATATAATTAAATAATTAAATACTTAATCATTAAAATTATTCTTTTAGAACCAAACTTTGTTATAGACGTGTAGCTGTAGTGCTGATTTTGATGATTTGAATCATTTGATGTCATTTATTTGCTATTAAAAAAAAAAAATCTAAACTGTATTACGTTCATTTGTGTTCGTGTACGACTGAAACTTTTTGAAAAGCATGTGACTTGAGGCTGAGCTATGATTGGATCTTTTCAAATCATCATCCACTGTGCGCCCTGATCCCGCCCACTTTTGTTCTTACCGAATCAATATTGTTTTTAAATATCTGGGCTCATGTGATTGGACCATGTGATTCTCAGCGAGTCTTTCCCAGCACTTCTTCTGGCGAGCGGAGCTGCTGACTGGATGCGATGTGAGTCAGGACTTTATTTTATACTAGTAGTAATGATGCGCCTCATCACCTGATAAATGCCGCTGATCACTACATATTGTGAGCTGACGAGGTACAGACTAAACAACAATAGCAATAAGAGGTGCAGAAAAGAAGAAGAGTCAAAAAAGTAAAGCACCAGTTATTTGCCTAAGCATAGCCTCATATGTCATGTTTAATAAAATGGTCTCTGCACATCCACAGTTATGCAGTGCTCAATAAAAACACATTGTGTGCCTCATGTTCTCTGTTTAAAAAGACATTCCTGTTTCTTTCTTTCCCATTTACTCACGCACTTACTTATGGAATAACTATATCCTGGTCACATTAACCCTTTACTGCTCATACCAAATTCCATGGAGTCCTCTGGCTGCTGCTGAGGACACACCGTGTGATCTGTCTGGGACGCGACCATGAAGACGCTCCTGTCCTCGGCTGATGCACACAGCTGTCCTCTGAGGACTCGTGACTGCAGTCACTCGATCAGGTCTGGAGTTTCCTACAGTCTACCTGAGGCTCCAATAACCAACTGGACTCCATATGAACCTGTTCTCCTGAACTTCCAGCCTCCTAACACACAGTACGAGTGCAGATCCATCCCTGCTCTCCGTTATCACCCGGATCAGGATGGGTTCCCTGGTGAGTCCGGTCCCTCTCAAGGTTTCTTCCTGTCACCATCTCGGGGAGTTTTTTCCCTCGGCACCGTCGCCCTCGGCTCGTTCATCAGGGACCATCTGATCATTCTGACTCACACACACTCACATCTCACACACACTTCCATAATATTCTTTTGATTCTGTAAAACTTCTGTGCAGCTGGTAAAAGCACTATACAAATGAATGTAATTTAATTTAATATAAAGACGCAGTAAATGACTCCCTTACAGAGAAACACAGTGATTCCACATCTGGACAGGGGTCAGGGACAGCTCAATGGACTGCAGTTTAGAAGGTCCCAAGGGTCCCAAGTTCAAATCCCATGACAATCAAGTTGTCCCTGTTGGGCCACGGCACTTGAGCAAGGCCCTTAACCTACAACTGCTCAGATGTATAATGAGATAAAAATGTAAGTTGTATTTTCATAAATGCAAAACAATCATATAAAAAAGAGCATCAAAGATTTAAAATATACACAGAAGCACCGCATACTGATTTGCATCACACAAATGATATGCCTGCGATATACTGAGAGAACCGGCGTGCCGTAATGATCGCAGTATTCGTGCACATAGATTCCACTATATCTCTTCAACTTGCTCACGTTTGATAGAAAGTCGAAAAACGTCCTAAAAGTGTCCCATTTTAGATCTGCCCTTAACATTTATTACTTGGGTGGGTTTCCTCCGGATATTCCAGTTTCCTCCTACAGTCCAAAGACCTGCAGGTTAGGTTAATTGGCATTTCCAAATTGGCCATAGTGTGTGAGTGAGTGTGAGTGTACAGTATGTCCTGCGATGGATTGGTACCCTGTCCAGGGTGTACCCCGCCTTGTGCCCTAAGTCTCCTAGGATAGGCTCCAGGCCCCCCATGACCTTGATAGTGTCCCTGATAGTGATAGACAGTGATAGAGTGACTGATATTGCCTCGTCTTTCTCATTTTACATGGTCTAGTTTTTGATCTATCCGATGCACATAACATGGCAACCAGTCGGTATCTGCCTGGACCCGAAAAAAAAGAAGAGGAGAAAATCAAAGGAAGAAAAGCAAGCGCAAACTAAAGGCATGTTCTGCTATACGTAATTTATTGCTGTAGTATTAGTCCTCTCACTCCCTCACCACCACTTAACCTACATTTCTTCGGACTGTGGAAGGAAACCGGAGAACCCGGAGGAAACCCACCAAGCATGGGGAGAACCTGCAAACTTCATGCACACGGAGACGGGAATCAAACCTGGCCGAGAATCGAACCCGGACCCTGCATCAGCTCTGCTCTTGGCTTGGACGACCACGGGTCAGATCAGACTCCAGTACCTGACTGTAATGTCAGTTGAGAAGGACGTGCTTGACACAGCTGATCATGAAAAAAAGTCTCTGATAGATTTGATGCCCTTCAGATTGTGGTGTGACACAGTTTAATTCTCACAAAGTAGAAAAAAAAAAAAAAAAGCTCTGTGGAGGTGTTTTTTAGCCAAACGGGAAGAGGTGTGCTAGATAGCTAACATGCACGATAGCTACCTAGCAGTAGACACGTCCTGATGTTCATTGTGACGTTGCCGAGTTGTTCCAACCTACAAACTGCTCAGATAAAGCATGGCTTAAACAGTGACTTATAATTTGGTGTAATAGGAGTAAGTTATTAGGTTTAACAGCATGCAACAGGCATTCACCCTTTAAGTTTTCCATCAGTTTAAAAGAATATGGCAAATGAAAATCATTATAGGTAAAAATGTTAAAAATGGTGGGTCAGACTGTCCAGGGCCCCCATTGTTGAAAGCGTCCTTGTAATTCTGGAATGAGATATGAGAGATGTGGATCATAAAGGGAAGGCGCCCAATAAGAGCACTTAGAGTCCTATGCCACGCCCCTGCTGCCCAAAATATACAGAACCTACGCCATACTGGATGAGATGGACGGTTAGTGTTGGGAAAAAAGGTGAAAACACCTGCACAAGTGTGAACAGCTGTATACTACGGTATGCTGTATTAGCATAGAGGCTAATGATATTCATCCTGCTGTTAGCCTCACTCTCTGTATCCTGTTCCTATAGAGATTTACAGCGTGTTCGTGACGTATCGTCAGGAATCTCCTGGCACTGACGCACTCACACACTCGCCTGCAGTTTACATAAGCTCTTACACTCAGTATCGGTAACGTCATGATGCGCACGCGCGGTTTATTCCTCTGACAGGATCACATGAGGATGAGTGTCACTGCGCCGTGTTAGGACATGTCTGTACACTCTCTGTTTGTGTGATGCTCCACACGTCTGTCACTGCCAAGGAGTGTGTCTCTGCTGAACCACACACACACACACACACACACACACACTGTTTAATCAAGTTTGAACAAAGAGCAGGAACCCCTGCAAGGAACCCTGGAGGAACCGTGTTTCCTGAGTGTGTAGTGTGTAACGTCTGTGTGAATCATCTCTGAGCCTCTACAAGCCGAGTGTGTGTTGGTGTTCAGAGCGGTAAACATTCAGGGTCATTAGGAATTGGTGTAGTGGTTAGCACTGTCGCCTTGCACCGCCAGGGTCCGGGTTCGATCCCCAGCCAGGCTCGATTCCCGTCTCTGTGTGCATGGAGTTTGCATGTTCTCCCCGTGCTTGGTGGGTTTCCTCCGGATACTCCGGTTTCCTCCCACAGTCCAAAGACATGTAGGTTAGACTGATTGGCGTTCCCGTAGTGTGTGAATGAGTGAGTGTATGTGTGTGTGTGTGTCTGTGCCCTGCGATGGATTGGCACCCTGTCCAGGTTGTACCCTGTCCATGTGCCCTAAGTCTCCTGGGATAGGCTCCGCCCCTGTGACCCTGAATACAGGATTAAGCGGTATAGATGATGAGTGAGTGAGCGAGTGAATTCAACTCTCTAATCAACCAATCACATGGCAGCAGCTCAGTGTATTTAGACGTGTATTCACGATGACCTGCTGAAGGTCAAACTGAGCATCAGAGTGAAGCTGACTTGAGTGAATGAATGAATGAATGAAGACAGTTGGTCAGACTGGTCTTTATACAGTTTATATCCAGCGATCTGCTGTCAGTCGTGACGGTGAGACGAAGCCTGGCGTTGGTGTCCCGCGGCTCCCAGACAACACTTTCACCAAAAACCTCATTTCATTAGATAAGATATTAGATAAGAAGTCAAGTTCACTATAAATAGCAACATATGAGGTTCAGTTTTCCTGAATGGTTATTTATAGAATGAAAAAAAAAATCCCGTTTATAATTACTCACAGCAAAGCGACTAAACTGCAGATACCAGAAGGGCAGAACGAGTCAGTCACGTTATTCGGCAGTTTCGTTATTGGTCATGTGACTCTCGCGGTGGTTTTAATTGAACCTGCCTCTGCACTGCTTCAGTGACACGCGCCTGGATTTCGGAGTGATCAGTGGCAGCAGGAGTGTTAGTGTACAGAGTGATCAGTGGCAGCAAGAGTGTTAGTGTACAGAGTGATCAGTGGCAGCAGGAGTGTTAGTGTACAGAGTGATCAGTGGCAGCAGGAGTGTTAGTGTGCAGAGTAATCAGTGGCAGCAGGAGTGTTAGTGTGCAGAGGGATCAGTGGCAGCAGGAGTGTTAGTGTGCAGAGTGATCAGTGGCAGCAGGAGTGTTAGTGTACAGAGGGATCAGTGGCAGCAGGAGTGTTAGTGTGCAGAGGGATCAGTGGCAGCAGGAGTGTTAGTGTACAGAGTGATCAGTGGCAGCAGGAGTGTTAGTGTACAGAGTGATCAGTGGCAGCAGGAGTGTTAGTGTACAGAGTGATCAGTGGCAGCAGGAGTGTTAGTGTACAGAGTGATCAGTGGCAGCAGGAGTGTTAGTGTACAGAGTGATCAGTGGCAGCAGGAGTGTTAGTGTACAGAGTGATCAGTGCTGTAGTGATTCTGATAAAGGTAAGAAAAACACTTGTTATTTTTCACCCAGTTTTTCAACAGTGATGAGTGTGTAGTGATGTAACTGTGTGTGTGTGTGTGTGTGTGTATGTGTGTGTGTGTGTGTGTGTGTGTGTGTAACTGGTCCTGTTTAAACATAGACAATAAGAAGTAGTGGTGTTTATATCTCATGTGTTTAATACATACATAGCATATAAAGAATTAAATCATATAATCATATTTCAACTATTTTAATTTCCAACTTTTTATAATCATGAGTTTTAAGTTTTCTGTTACAGGTTTCAAATTTTGTTGTATTCTTATAATTTTTTATAATCATATACTGTATTTCATGTTAAATCATACCTGTAATGGAAGTGGACTGTGTGGACGGGGTGTAGTGCGCTGTCAGGCAGGTTTCACGTTAAATCGCATAATCATCTATTTTAAGTTTCATATTTCACCTTTCACCTTTCATATTTTTATAATCTTTTAATCTTACAGTTTTTATAATCATGAATTTCAATTTTCATATTTCAAGTATCATGTTAAATCATAACTGGCACTCTGGAAGTTCACTTCGCTGTCAAAGTGGATGATGTCCACAAAACACACACACACACACACACACAAACACAAAGCCAGTGATCCAAATTCGTGGTCGAGGGATGAGATCAGGATCGATTGTCAAAAATCCAAAATGAGCATTGTGAGTGTGGTCCATGAAGCAAAGCGTGGGTCGAGATCCGTAAACTCAGTCAGGTGAAGTCACTGGAGAATTGAGTTGTATTAATTCATTTATTTACATGATATGTTCATCTCAGTTATTAAATTAATATCCAGGTTCTGTTATTTACAATTTTAATATAAATAGTCCAAAATATTTATTTTCTTTATTTTGTCCAAAGCTTAAACATGCCTACATGAGGATGTGGGTAACGCCAACCTGTATGGATTTTTTTATTTATCAGAGCCATTGTTGCCATGATGACACCCTTGGTTGGCAGGTCAGGTAGTGCAAAAAAGTGAGGTGTAATTCTACTGTAGATGGTCCACTGCCATTCAAACCACACGAGTCTGTGTGCAGATCAGATTTAATTTAAAGCCTCCTGCAAGAACTGATAAAAGCTTTTCTGTACTTAGTGTCTGAAATCATCACCAAGTATTTGCTCTGTGTCCTGTTTACTCTGACTCGGCTGAATTCAGTCTCGGTTTCTGAGCCCTTTCATCCTCTGAATATTACTTGCATGACCCCTGATTGGTTTTATATTGTCTGATCATATTTAACTCTTTAACTACAGGGAAGGAGAGTGTAATACAAGATACAGAGACATTCTATACAACCCTCTGATTAAACATTGTGAGAAGGCTTTGGGGAAGAACCACATGTAGGTTTGGTGGTCAGGGGTGCACATACTCTTGGCTGCATAGCCATAAAAAATGGCTGTAACATTCTTTTGTGTTTCCACAGATATGAAGAGCCGAAGCGTCCTCGTGTTTCTGGTTCTTGTTTTAAAAGGTGTGTTTATTTTCTCTCTCACTGATGTTAGTACTAGAACACATACAGCCATTCATTGTGTGTTTTTTATTCACTGTGTTTTCCTGCAGCAGTTTCCTCCGTGTCAGCTGCTTATACGATGGCCAAGCTGAACCAGTCCGTTACACTGCCCTGTACTGGGAGATGTTCTGGAGTGATGAAATGGACCCAGCCCCGGAATAAAGGCGTGTGTGTGGCTGGGTGTGATCAGACGTCCTGCTGGTCAGCGGTGGGCTATGAACTCTCTCGTGATCAGTACACGAGGGGGAACCTGTCTCTCACCATCACTGCAGCTGAGTACAGTAAGAGAACCTGGTACACGTGTCAGTGTGATGGCAGAGACGTCTGTGAAATGACTCTCGGGATCGAACGTAAGTGATTGGGAAAAACAGAATCACTGATTTGGAAAAGGATCACCCCCCCTCCCTAAAAATGATGGAACTCATTAGTTGAAGCTGATCACCTTCTCAATTGCACACAAAGCCATTTGACTGTGATCGGCTGTGGTCATTTTGAATAGGTCCGCATGAGAAGCTGGAGCATTTCAGTCCCTGGTAGTGCAACTGAAGTCATCTATGGGTGGGAAAGCACTGTTAAAAGATCTCTAGGATAAAGTTATGCACAGTCAGGAAATGGATCACCACTTGGAAGCACAGTGAAGTCTATTAAGAAGTGGAAGGTATTCGGTACAACACAAACTCCCTGGATCAGGACAACAATATTACAAATTCTCCACAAATGTGGCTTGTGTGGGAGACTCCTCAAGAAAGGCTACATGCATGTGTCACGACTGAGCAGGTGGTCAGATGAGAATAAAATTTAATTATTTGGCCACAGCACCAAACCATGTCCATGTCTGGGGCAAAATATCGTCAAATCCTTAAGGAAAATCTGCTGCCCTCTGCCAGAATGTTGTCAATGGGAAAAAGGTTGACCTTCCAACCTTCAAAGGCCAAACTTAAACTCATTGAAAATCTGTGGAATGACTCAAGGACTGCAGTCCACAAATGGTCACCATCAATGTTTAATGTAATTTGAGCAGTTCTACAGAAGAGTGGGCAAATCCTGCAAAATCTTCTTTTAGCTTGAACTGATTGAGTTTACATATAGTTTTGCGGAGGGGGTGATCCTTTTACAAATCAGTAATTCTGTGTTTTTTATATATATATATTAAAGGGGGGGTGATTATTTTCTAGACCCACTGTATGTGTGTGCTGGTTTTTTCCCTCAGCTCTTGAGCTCACCAGACAGATGAAGCATGGAGAAGCTCTTCATCTGGACCTGCCCATCACAGAGAACGTTGAGGTGACCTTTAAGCAGTCGGCTGATGATGGCTCTGTCGGAGTGTGTACAGTCGATGGGCGTAAACTGGAGTGTGACTCAGGATATAAGAACAGAGCGTCGCTGAAGTCGTCTCTGACTCTGAGTGAAGTGAACGACTCTGACTGCGGTGTGTACACTGTGAAGGACACCGAGAACGAAGAGGTCATCGCTTCCTATACTGTCACAGGTGAGACTGTTTAATCCTACAGTAGCTCCTAAAGGTGATGGTGTGGGTTTGGGTTGCAAGTACACCCTGGGTGGGAGGTACACACTGGTAACTTACTGAGGTTATAACTATAGTACATCCTGCACTGTGTAAGTAGAGATGTCTCTGTGTCCTGGTTTGTGATCATGCAGTGACCTCTGATGACTTTCCTGAGGCGTCCCTGGGATTTCACTCGTCCCTGGGATTTCACTCTGTCGATATGGGACACTGCATATCGACAATCTCCAGTCATTTGACCTGCATTGCCACACCCCTACAACAACCACTCATGAAGTTAAAACTAGTGTGTGTTAAATTGAGGTGTGCGTAGTGCATGTGAAATGTTGCTTTCTTGTCACTAGGCGGTGAAGGAGGCAATACTTTCTCTATTTTTTTTATTATCATAATATGTCATGAACACAAGGTTTGATTGTTTTTAGAATTTATGTGGGATTATCCTCATACCCCACATATAAACCTGCAATGATATTTTATACAAATATATTTCAATAAGCATATCGTACTTTTTGCAACTATAATAGCTTCCACTCTTCTTGGAAGGCTGTCCACAAGATTTTGGCGTGTTTCTTTGGGAATTCCTGTCCATTCATTTTGTAGAGCATTTATGAGGTCTGACAAGGACTTGCGGATGGGTGGAGGAGGATGGGACTTGTGGGCGAGAGGGCAGGTTACAGATGGAGGAGGAAGGGACTTGAAAGTGGCGGAGGAAGGGACCTACAGATGTGAGGGTGCGCTACGGGCAGGGGACAGGACCTGCTGGTGAGAGGTGGGCTATGGGCGGAGGAGGATGTGACCTGTGCGCAGGCAGACGGATGCGTGGGTAGAGTAGGACGGAACCTACGCGTGGGCAATCGGAGGAGGACGAGACCTGCGGGCGGGAGGGCAGGCAGTCAGAGGACGGGACTTGTGGGTCAGTTAGAGGAGGTTGGGGGCTTGTGGGCGGTCGGTCCTTGAGTTGTCCTCAACAACAGATTAAAATTGAGTTAAATACAACAATAAACATGTAAACAAAACAAAAATACTTGTTCTGTTGAAGTATTTGAGTTTTCTGCTGAGGACGACTGCAGAGGCCCCAGAGTGTCATGCAGGGACATAAGTCCACCTTGAGGGCAGGTTTTACTCCACAGAGCATGTGATCTGCTATTGTATTGTTATTTTCTGTAAGATATAAATTATTTTGTACCCCATAGCCACAACTGCAATCAAACGTTTGAAATAACTGGCAATGAGTCTTTACTGTCACCTGCAGTTAGACCCTGCACAATCTCAGTTTCTCTCTGTTCTTAGAGTCAACACCCCAGGTTAAATTAAATAGTACAGTCAGTTACATCCCAATTAGAACTGAATATACTGTCTTTGATTGGACAATAGGATGTATCTTCTTCTGTGTGTGTGTGTGTGTGTGTGTGTGTGTGTGTGTACCCTTGTGCCTATGACCATAACAACACACATTTATTCTCAGCAGATTATGATATGGTTCTTTATTTAACTACACCTGGTGGAACTAAGTAACCATGACGGCACTGGAGATCGAGTGTGTGAGTGACAGTTAGTGTAATTATCAGGGGTGAAAGTAGTTTTAAACTCTTAGCGGTACTCTGTAGCCAAAAAAATGAAGAGAATAAACTATGGAGGTTTTGGACAGTCCTGAGAAACTCACCAGATTTACTTTATATTTCCACTTATTCCACGTTAGAATATCAGCTCCGTTAACTTCAGGGTCCTGGGGGTCGAATCCCAAATAGAGTTAAATGGAAAGCTAGTGCGCTATGTAGGGTGTACAATCCCTCATATCACACTCCAGGTAGTGCTCTTGATCAGGGGTTAGAAGCTAGTTAGCTTTGTAGCTAAGCGTTAGCAATGTAAGATGACATAACGTTATCAGATGTGTGTTTTTGCTGAAAGTCCTTCTGTGACTGGGTGTGAGGTCAGGCAGCGTCTCTCTCCTCAGTACTACAGACCGACCCACCCACCCACACTCTCACTCATCATCTATACCGCTTAATCCTGTATTCAGGGTCATGGGGGCCTGGAGCCTAAGGGCACATGGACAGGGTGCCAATCCATTGCAGGGCACAGACACACACATACATACGCTCACACACTACGGGCAATTTGGAAATGCCAATTAGCCTAACCTGCATGTCTTTGGACTGTGGGAGGAAACCGGAGTACCCAGAGGAAACCCACCAAGCACGGGGACAACATGCAAACTCCATGCACACAGAGATGGCAATCGAGCCTGGCCGGGGATCGAACCCGGACCCTGGCGGTGCAAGGCGACAGTGCCAACCACTACACCACCGTGCCGCCCCTGAGACACACAGTTAGCGTACAACACCTGGGACAAACCCAGTCATACTTGTCCCAGCTAACAGTACAGGTGATGAAGCAGGGAGGAGGTCAGGTTCCATCACTACATCACTCTGCAGGACCCTCAGTAGTGTACAGTAATCTGTAACAGCTCTGTGGAGTCGCATTCATTTCCAGATTTCTGCAGGAAAGTAAAACACAGAGCTGTGTTAGCAACTGTAAGAACTGTAAAAAGGATGGTTACCTTCTGGTTCTGTTTGGTTTGGAGTGTGATTTTACATCATAATGCAAAATTGATACAAAATTGATGCCATAAACATGCTTTATATTGTGTATATCAGTGTGTGAGGTCTTGCAGCGTGACGATGTTGTGATGTGATGTGTTTTAGGGTGTAAAGCAGAAGAGCAGGGTGCTGGGGCTGCCCCCGTGTCTCAGACTCACAGTCTCAGACGCCGCAGTGTTTCCTCCGGTACGTCTGTGTTCATGAGTTTAGACGTCTACATGGCTGTATGTTCAGTCCTCAGATATTTTCATTAACACGTAGCAGTGATGTTCAATCACACACTACACTGCAGAGAGTGGGGGACGAAGTGCAAAAGTGTTCAAAACAGCGCCATCTTCTGACAAACCAAAAAAAATGTTGCATGTGTTGCAGAGGGGACACCATGGCCAGAGCAGGAGAGACGTATGCCAACGTTGGGGATCGCACTGATAGTGTTGATGTTTCTGGTCATAGCCGTGCTGATGGGAGTGGTCGTCTATCAGAGAACGTAGTCTTCAGGTACACACCACTTCACTCACATGGAGATGGCAAGTTCATTAGTGTTTACTACCAATGGAAGTTATGATGTTATGAAGTTATATGGAAGTACGCTGAAGTTTATTTTGCTCTGTGATAAAAAATGATCCTGCCCTCGGTCGCACTGCAGTCGCTCGATAGTTCAGGACTGGAGTTTCCTACAGTCTACCTGAGTCTCCAATAACCAACTGGACTCCATATGAAGTTAAGCACGTCTCCTGTTCTACTGAACTTCCAGCCTCCTAACACACAGTATGAGTGCAAATCAATCCCTGCTCTCCGTTATCACCCAGATGAGGATGGGTTCCCTGTTGAGTCTGGTTCCTCTCAAGGTTATTACAGAACTCCGGATGATCACAAACTCTGGATTTCCGGTAGTTCCCAGAATATCAAAATCTACAAAAAGGAGTAGAGCGATTTGTATTTAGCTCCTAAGCTTTGACTGTACCCTGCCTGACAGTGACACAGTCTCCCAGATTAAAAGTAGATTAAAGACGTATCTCTTTAGCCTGGCATTCACATAACTCATCCTATAACCTCATACTCCAGGACATTTAAATGCACACTAGTCTACTAGTCATCTAGTGCTCCTAATATCACTACTAACGGCAGCTATGCTAATTATTTTCCACCTGTTATTTTTTTCCCTACCCATCCCGAGGCCTCTGGAGATTGTGCCAGCTTCAGTAGACAGAGGTTGACCCTGCGAGGACCCTGAGGCATCCCGAGAAGGACCAACTCCAGCTGGACTCTGATTCATGATGGTTTGGAGACCTGCTGACTCACCCCTGTGCTGAACTGGACTTCATGTTAATTTAAATAACTTCTGCTATATCGAACTTTTAGCTGCATAACACACACAATGTTATATCATTTCTGTTATCCGTTAGCACCCAGATGAGGATGGTTTCCCTGTTGAGTCCGGTTCCTCTCAAGGTTTCTTCCTATTACCATCTAAGGGAGTTTTTCCTTGCCACTGTCACCCTCGGCTTGTTCATCAGGGACGATCTGAGTATTTTAAATCATACGTATTTTCTCGGATTATTTCTTTATACTCGTGATTCTGTAAATCTGCTTTGCAACAGTAAACATCATTAAAAGGCCATGAGTGAGTGAACATTCTCCTCTGACTTGTAGCACTGTATTTAGGATCTCGCCCAGAGGAAACATGTGGTATTTTTCTGATGTATATGTAGAGTATATGTTTAGTGTGATGTGTCATGAGCCAGTGGTCCAGGCTGTAACTAGCAGATGACCTGATTAGATATAATTAATTCTAACAGGATCAAGGTCGGGCGGCACAGTGGTGTAGTGGTTAGCACTGTCGCCTTGCACCGCCAGGGTCCGGGTTTGATCCCTGGCCGGGCTCGATTCCTGGAGTTTGCATGCATGGATTTTGCATGTTCTCCCTGTGCTCGGTGGGTTTCCTCTGGGTACTCCGGTTTCCTCCCACAGTCCAAAGACATGTAGGTTAGGCTAATTGGCATTCCCAAATTGTCCGTAGTCTGTGAATGTGTCTGTGCCCTGTGATGGATTGGCACCTTGTCCAGGGTGTACCCTGCCATGTCCCCCAAATCTACTGGGATAGGCTCCAGGCCCTGAATACAGGATTAAGCGGTAATGATGATGAGTGAGAGTGAGGATCAAGATTATGTATCTGAAATAAATTTTTCTCAAGAGCTTCCTTTGTGTTTGAAGTATTTGTGCTATAGGTGTTGAGCTCCACGAGTCTTATTATAACGACTTCTGATTCATCACTATCACTTACCTGTACTACAGACTGCTCAGGGTCGTGCTTTATTTTAAACACCGCTGTTGATGTTGATGACCTACACTGATGATGAAACACCTGGTCTTCCATTATTACTGTATTTTCCGGACTATAAGTCGCACCAGAATATCGTTGCTATTAACAAGAACAGTGTTGTTGAATGGAAAAAGATGAGCAGCTTTTGGTGTGCAAGTCACATTTTTTAAATTCTTTTTTAAAGATTTATTTTATAACTGACCAATCACTTTTTTTTTTCGCAATTTCCGAAACCGTTATTAGAGTTATTAAAGTTATTAAAGTTATTAAAGTTCAAATTAGATTATAAAGAATGTGCATGTGTAACAGCAAGCAATGGCTGAAGCTGTTAAACTGCTCGTCCTCAATGTCACTGTGAAACAACTCCACCAAGTCTGGGGAAGATGAAGCAGCGCGAGTTCCTCTGAACAGTTACATTAGTCTGCACAGTCTCCGTCCTACAGCATATTGAAATGTTGTGTGACGCGTCCTCCAGGGTGAAGTGCAGCTGTGTCCCTCCGTCCCCCTGTCCGCCTGTCCTCATCTCCCACAGGTGCCTTAAAACTCAGGTTAACTGTGAGTGGCTGTTATAGTTTAATGTGAATGTAAACTTTTAACTGAGATAGATTTTCAATTTAGTAATGAGTACCAAGAGCGCCATCTAGTGAGAAAAACTTTCACACATATAGGTCAGTGTACAAGTGAAGCAGGTGAGCTGTAGCCGTTGGACACGCCCACTGAGGTTTGCATGCTGGTTTAACTTAGAATATTTAATGGTCTTTTATTTTTCTTGTTGTTTTTCCACTGTATTTTCATAACAGATTTGTATTGAAGAAGTTTTTTTTTTTATGAGTAAATCAACCTCAAATTACATATATATAATTCTTTGTGCTTCTGTAAGCGGTACAGTGTGATGAGGACGGCTCCACTGCTCTTTAACTGGATCGTGACGTTACATTGTCTCTCTGTTTTTAACCCTGAGATTTTATTCTCAGGTTTACTCTTATTTTACTCAGTCAGACCAAACAGTGTGTGTGTGTGTGTGCGTGTGTGTGTGTGTGTGTGTGTGTGTGTGTGTGTCTGTGTGTGTTCAATCTGTAATTGCCAAACTGAGAAAGTTTTATTTTTTAGAGATGTAGAAAATTAAAATGATGTAATTATTTAATAAATATATAAATAAAATTACTGAACATTATCTTAATCATTTTTCACACTCAAACCTTATGTGTTCGGAATGAAGCATGTTGCAGCATTTGATTGATATTAGTCTAGTTTCGATTAGATTAGTCCAGTCAAGTCAAGTAGGCTTTATTGTCATTCCAACCATATACAGTTCACTACACAGTGAAACGAATCAACGTTCCTCCAGGACCAAGGTGCTACATGTAACGTAGGTTAACTGCGCTTTGCAGACAAAGCTAACAGCAAGAATCTAATTATTTGTTAGTAAAAAAAAGCATTTTGTCGACCATGAAGTGCTGCGTCTTGAATCTTAAAACAAACCTTTGCATAATAAACCCCGCAGCGCCAATACAGGCGTTACAGAACTTTTAAATTTTTAATGATGAGTCTGAGTTGAGGTGATGGAGGAGGGGAGCAGCGGTAGCGTTCATTGTGACAAACATATAGTGTGTAAATGGCGATGGAAATGAAAGGCAGCACAGGTAGGTGTAGCCCAGACTCAGTAGCCAACCAGGTACATAAGATATATAAAATAAGTAGTACCTTCTGATAGTGTTATTAATAAATGGGATTTATCACGTTTATATTAGTTACCAAACATGGTTAACAGCAGATGGTATTGCTATTGTTCAAGGTCATGGTGAGAAGAGTTAAAACTGCTGAAGGGAGTTAAAAAATATGGCCCTTACCCGAAAGATCGTGTTTGTACTTTTTTGTTTTTATGATTTGTTGGTACGGGAGATAATTTCTAAATTGTATAAAAGACCGAACAGGCTTTTTTTATTTGTTTATGTGGCAAACCAGGATTCGGGGCGGAAAAAAGAAAAGAATAAGCGGAGAAAAGACGGAGAAGAAGAGAGAGAGACTGCGGGGAGAAGCGCGTGCTACTGACGCAGTGACAAGGTGAACGCGTTCAAGTCGTGTTCTGTCAGAGTTGAATTACAAGTGTTAGACTGTCGGCATCATAATCGCAAACTTCTGAGAGACACCGAGGAGTTCGGATAGAATTTCCTGTAGTTCGATATTTTCTGGATACCAGCTCGTTAACACCGTGAGGGGAGTTTAGCCACGTGAACAGTCTGCGCGAGTTCGCTAGCTGCAGCTGCACGTGCGTCGGGGGCCGTTGCTAATCTGGAGACACGGAATAACTGCGTGACTGGGAGCAACCGCTGCTACTCGGCGTGTGAGCAGGAACAGGACCAGCACGGTTCGGCGGATAATCTGGGGAATAAGGTACCGTCCGTTTAGTTTTGGTCTGTTGCTCTTAGGAGCGAAACGACCCGTGAGTTTTTGGTCTCACCGACCCCAAGCACCGAATCAGGCCTTGTTTCAAGTCATTCTGATTATTTATTTGGACATTAAACTAATTTTTTTTTTTTTTTTAAGCGAAAGCCAATTGATTTACTTTATATGAAACTTTAATATTTGTTTTAATTTGTTTTATTGTTTAATTAAACTTGAATATATATTTTTCTAAACAAACTCATTGATTGTTTATTGCTGTTTATGCATAGAAAACACTTGTGAATCGTGAGAGCACATAGATGTTTTATTTTGAGCTTATAGTGTTTTTTTTTATTTAGCAACAGAGGTGTATATTGTCATAGTGACCCAAGTCTTATTATATTAAAATGATCATAAAAGTAAGATGGAATAAAAGGACTCGGGGCCCCTTTCTACATAAGTATGAACAAATTGAGATGGTTGGAGATCAGTGTGATTGTGCGTTGTTCCTGCTTGGGTCGTGAGCTGATGTTCTTGGAGACAGTGACGTCATCGGTGCACTTGTTGATGTGGCTGGTCGCCGATGACGTGTACTCCTCCAAGTCGGTGGAGTCGCCGTAAGTCGCAGCCTCCCTAAACATGGTCCAGTCAGTGTTCTCGAAACAGTTTTCACCTGCTTCAGAACCGGTTTTGAACGCCTGACGAGTGGTCCGTATGCGGGAATTAGCATAACAGAGATGTGGTCTGAGTAGCCGAGGTGGGGGCGGGGCTCTGCCCGATATGCGTCGGGGATGTTTGTGTAAACAAGATCCAGCGTGTTTTCCCCTCTCGTCCACATACTGATGGAATTTAATAAATGATGCAGAAAAACTAGTTGATGCTTTTATCACCTCTAGGTTGGACTATTGTAACGCCTTACTGTCTGGTTGTTCAACTAGGTGTATAAACAAGCTTCAGTTAGTACAGAATGCAGCAGCGAGAGTCCTCACTAGAACCAGAAGATACGAGCACATCACCCCTATCTTATCTACACTGCATTGGCTCCCTGTGAAATTTCACATCGATTTCAAGATACCACTTTTGACATTTAAAGCACTAAATGGTCTCGCGCCGCAGTATCTGAGTGAACTGTTAGTGTCTTACGATCCGCCACGCCTACTTCGATCAAAGGATGCAGGCTGCCTGTCAGTACCACGTATTATTAAAACTACAGCAGGGGGCAGAGCTTTTTCTTACAAAGCCCCAAAGTTATGGAATAGTCTTCCTGTTAATGTTCGGGACTCAGACACAGTCTCAGTGTTTAAGTCTAGGCTAAAAACTTATTTATTTAGCCAAGCATGTTTGTAAATAGATGAACCTTAGGTAAAGGAGCAGATCTGGGGGACTCATGGACGTAGAGTATTCTGGTGAACTGGTATGTTTAGATGCTGTCCTCCCCACTCTCATTGTTCACTCAGGTTTGTTGACGGTGAGGTGATTGGTTGCTTTACATCTCAGTTCCCCCTCATGTCTGTGTTTCCTTCTGGCTCACCCTTTTCGTTATGCTGTTATAGTTAGTCCTGCCGGAGTCCCTGCTTGCACTCGACAGTAAATATACATTCACCTTATACATTATGTGACTGTGACCAGACCTAACTGTCATCTCTCCTCTCGAGTTCTCTCTCCCTTTCCCTCTCTCTGTCGAGTTACACATGTCGTTCCTGATGTTGACCGCTGTTTCTCTGCGGACTTGGCAGGAGTTAGATTACTCGTGACATCAAAAAGGTAATCCTCTAACTCTAATGTGTGTGTGTGTGTGTGTGTGTAAGAAAGTCGTCCTACAAGCCCCGTCCCCGATAACCCGCCCCCCTCTGTTATTCCTGCTGTTATCTCACCGATAGTACTCGAGCTGTTACTTTTATCAGAAAGTAACACAGTAATGTAACTGATTACTTTGTGAAGACAGTAATTTTGTAATGGAATTAGTTACTTTAAAAAGTAACGTCCTCCAACACAGTTCATAAATAACTTTTATGTCCTACTCTGAGCTAGGAATATTTTCAGTCCTTAATGAACTTTAAGCCCGATTCCTACAAATGATTCTGAGATAAATACGGGCCCAGGTCTATCTTATTTAACAAAACAAACATAATAACTTATTTGACACCATATAAATCTACTCATATAATACAACGTTTAAGTCAGACCATCTGTATATTGAAGATGTTTGCTAAAAAAATTTAGGGGGAACATAAGATGAGTAATAGAACACATCAAGATGTTTTTTACACATCAAAATGTGACGTCATGATCCAGTTAAAGAGCAGTGGAGCAGTGAGACCGCACAGCCTGGGGTTAAAGGTCAGAGTCTCTTCCTGCTGCGGTGCGTCTCTCAGATCTGTCTCTCTCTCTCTCAGTGACTCTCTAAAGAAGACGGTGTGAGAGCCAGAGTCAGTAATGATCTTCATGGCGTTATCACTGACATCATCACCGTGTACCGCTTTCAGAAGCGCAAAGAGTTTATTTTTAAGATAAAAAAAAATACAGGTTGATTTATTTATAAAACACTTGAGTATAAAACCTGTTCACTGTCCTGTATATCGGATAAAAGTAAAATACGTTATACTATTAAATATTTTAAGTTAAACACTTAACACCAGCATGTAAACCTGGGTGGGCGTGTCTAACGGCTACGGCTCACCTGGTTCACTTCATATGTGTAAATTTACAGTTTGTGAACCCATCAGTGCTGAGTGTGAAACAGGGACACACGCCGTGTTAATAAAGTGATGAAGTACTGATTAAACTCAATGTAAATTCTTAAATATTTAATTGAGAATCTCAAATAATTTTATATAAATATATAAAATGTATATATATATGAATATGATTATTTGAATGTGTGTATCCTGGACGATGCCTACAAACTTCATTCATTTCTTCTGCCTTGTCGGCTTGGTCAACTGTCTCAAAGCTGCATGTTATTAAAAAAAACATACAGTATCAGTCACCTTTCGGAGATCGCATACGACATGTTCGCAGAGGTGGAAAGTGCAAAAACTTTGTACTCAAGTAAAAGTCCTGTTACTTCAGTGAAATTTTATTGAAGTACAAGTAAAGTTACCGTTATAAAAATCTACTCAATTAAAAGTGAAAAGTTACCGAATTACTTTTTTTTTTTTTTTTTTTACAGTGGGGGTGGGATGAGGCATTCTAGCGTAGTTCAAAAAAAGATGAGCAGATATAAATCTCAAACTAGATGTTTTTAACTGAAGGAACACCTTTGCATAATAAAGCTGTTGTCTTTCTTGTGCTTGAAAATCAAAGTGGTCACTTAAATATGGCGTCACGTCCCAGTCTAGTGTCGGCCGAACAGCAAGAGAACGGTTCAGGGTTCTGTTATAAACTGGATGGAGATGGTTGTATATGGCAGGAAGAACTAGATCCAGTCATTAACTGATGAAATAATGGGGTTTGTATTGCTTTACAAAAAAATACACACACACACACACACACACACACACAACAGGAGGAGGAGGAGATTCAGGGTGGACCCAGGCCAAAATAATAAACTAAATGGTATTTATATTTAGCAGCTAAATGACCTGCACAAAAACAACAACAGCAACAAACAAAAATCCAGGTCCCTTCCCCGACTCCCTAAAACAAAAACAGTGAATAAATTCCCTCTTCCCAAAATAAATGGCAGCCACGCCCCTACTACTGGTGAGTGCACAAACATACAGTGAAATTATCTACAAATATATACAAAGAGCCACCAAACCAAAAGGGCAAAGCAACAAAGTGACTGGGGGGCAAAAAGTTCAAAACCAGTGTAACAGGCAGTTATGGGCTCCCTGGCGCTGTGGGACCCATTTGGATTGATTTTATAAAGGAAGAAGGGGGCAGTGTTCGCGGGCAGTGTTTGGTCGGCGCCCGTGAGGAGGAGGGGTCTTCGGCGCACACTAAAGGTGCCGTGCATGCGGAGGACAGCGAGTGCGGAGAAAAGCGCCTCCCATGACGGTACCGCTTTTATATATGGACTTCGTTTGAAAAGAGCTCAAGGACTCGTAACTCTTGCAAAGTCAATAGACTCATTATGAGTGTGTGTGTGTAAAGGTACGAGGGTGAATGGTGTCACACTGCACGGCAGTAAATGTAAATACACTTTGGGTTAAAGATGAAAGATGGTCCCCTGATTTCCGCTAACAGCTAGTTACTGATTTAAATAAATAATAGTAGCAGGTTTGTTCCACCAGAAAACACAACCAAATACCAAAACACCAGAATCACAATCTCTTTCCTCTTTCCCGCGTCTCTCTCCGGTTTATATCTGGTGGCGCTGGTTGATGACGTCACTCTCGGGACGTCACCCGTGTGGAAGGTCAGGTAGATGCCGATGTGGGGAAACAGTCAGAAAACCTGGAGTGGAGTCTGGAGCGGCGCGCGACCTGGACACGAGACACACACGCGCGAGCGCAACGAAGCATTTATACAAAGCATCACATTTTTAGTATTTTTGCATTTTCATTCGTTTTACTCGGTAGCGAATATGATTTAAAATGTAGTGAATTATAAAACTTCAAACAAAACACACTGAAGAAAAAGTAAAATTAAAAAGTAGAAGTACACAAAAAAAAAACTACTCAATTACAGTGACGCGAGTAAATGTCATTCGCTACTTTCCACCTATGGATGTTCAGTATCGAACCGTTAAACACCACATGCACATAAAATCCATTTTTGTTCAAATGTGTCTTTATGAGCTCTGTGTCGCACAATCTTACTAAAATGTCCCTCCTCTGCACGCAGCTCTGACTGAACGCCATTTACGCACTACTCCAGACCAATCAGGACACCTCCAGAGCTCTCCTACATGCTGGTGGAGATGGAAGTGATTTCCTATTTAAAGAACTTTGATAAATAGCTCTTATTGCTACTCCTGAAAGTAGGATCAAAATGGCGTCATTCTGAGAATTGTTGGCCACTTAGAAGTGATTTCCTACTCTGAGACGCTTAGTGAATACAGGCTCTGGTGTTTAAGTGCACAAAATATAACACGACCCTGAGCAGAAATGAGACTCTTGGAGCTCAACACCTACAGGAAACACACGGACGCGTCCATCACCAACCAGAACTTCTGCTTACGGATGTGTGAAATGAACATTTCTTTAAAATACACATTAATTATGAAGGAAGCTCTTTAGAATCTGTTTCAGACATATAACCTTTCTTTGACCTTGACCCTAGAAAACCTTGTTGTTTTTTTCTATTTCAACCTCATTGTCACCGTTGGCCTCATAGGTGATAATCTGATACCCAATAAACCTTTTGATTCTGTAAAGCTGCTTGGTTGATGATGAACATTTGTTAAAAGCGCTATAGAAATAAGAGTTTAATTAAAATCCTGCAAAGCCTGGAGCACTAGTGCGGGCGATATGACTCTAAACAAGGGCAGAATGTCTTCTGGATCAGACTTGTTCTGTCTCCATTAGAGTGAGGTGGTGTGTGTCTGAGGACTACAGGTTCTCTCTGGAGCGCTGATTTGCTTTTTCTGATAGACGATCACTCCGATCAGCACGGCTATGACCAGAAACATCACCACTATCAGTGTGATCTCCCACGCTGGCATACGTCTCTCCTGCTCTGGACATGGCTTCTCCTCTGCAACACACACAACACACACTTTATATTTTAGATATTTTATATCTTTACATCAGGGTTTTGTGTATCACAACAGCACACAATGTTTCATTTCATTGTTTTGTCAGAAGATGGCGCTGTTTTGAACTCTTTTGCCCTTCGTCCCCCACTCTCTGCAGTGTAGTGTGTAATTGAACATCACTGCTACGTGTTAATGAAAATATCTGAGGACTGAACATACAGCCATGTAGACGTCTAAACTCATGAACACAGACGTACCGGAGGAAACACTGCGGCGTCTGAGACTGTGAGTCTGAGACACGGGGGCAGCCCCAGCACCCTGCTCTTCTGCTTTACACCCTAAAACACATCACATCACAACATCGTCACGCTGCAAGACCTCACACACTGATATACACAATATAAAGCATGTTTACGGCATCAATTTTTATCCATCATGATGAACACACTCCAAACAGAACCAGATGTCCGCCTGCCCTCCTGCAAGTCCTGTCCTCCTCTAACCGCCCGCCCTCCTGCCAGCAAGTCCATCCCCTGTCTGCCTGTCCTCCCGCAAGAACAGTCCTCCATCCACCTGCCCTCCTACAATTTCCATCCTACAGCCAACTGACTGTAAGTCCTGTCCACTGACCAGCCGACCAAAGCATCTTGGACATTGCTATGTCCCTGTGCACAAAGTAAGAATTATAAAGACATGGTTTGACGAATTCAGTGTTGAAGAACTCGACTGGCCCGAACATAGAACCCTGACCTCTGTGTACCTCTCTGTCTATCTGTTAAAGTCATCAGAGGTCACTGCATCATCACACACCAGGACACAGAGACGTCTCTACTTACACAGTACACAATGTGTTATAGTTATAACCTCAGTAAGTTACCAGTGTGTACCTCCCACCCAGGGTGTACTGGCAACCCAAACCCACACCATCACCTTTAGGAGCTACTGTAGGATTAAACAGTCTCACCTGTGACAGTATAGGAAGCGATGACCTCTTCGTTCTCGGTGTCCTTCACAGTGTACACACCGCAGTCAGAGTCGTTCACTTCACTCAGAGTCAGAGACGACTTCAGCGACGCTCTGTTCTTATATCCTGAGTCACACTCCAGTTTACGCCCATCGACTGTACACACCCTGACAGAGCCATCATCAGCCGACTGCTTAAAGGTCACCTCAACGTTCTCTGTGATGGGCAGGTCCAGATGAAGAGCTTCTCCATGCTTCATCTGTCTGGTGAGCTCAAGAGCTGAGGGAAAAAACCAGCACACACATACAGTGGGTCTAGAAAATAATCACCCCCCTTTAATATATATATAAAAACCACAGAATTACTGATTTGTAAAAGGATCACCCCCTCCGCAAAACTATGTGTAAACTCAATCAGTTGAGGCTAATCACCTTCTCAATGGCACACAAAGCTTTGCATACAGTAGGAGCCACACAAAATAGCCGCCTGGAACATGACGCGTCCCATAGCGAACCATGACAAGTCCGTGCACTGAATGTGGTCCCCCGCGCTGACGCGGTTAACGATGCCCCGCCCCATAAACGCCCCCATGCGCTTTCCAATAAGATGCTTGCAATGCTGAATAATCTCGCCAGGTGGAGCACGGACTGCTTACACAGCATGTCTGTATACTGTACAGGCGTTGTCAACATAGTTTCATAAATAGATGGTATGGTAAAAAAAAAATCTAATGAAACCGATTAATAAAACAATTTTTTTAATTCAAATTTTTTGTCACATACACAGTCATACACAGTACGATATGCAGTGAAATGCTTAGGCGGCTGCCCGTGACCTTAGAATAAAAAACTATTTAAGACTATTTACACTAAAAGAATATAACAAAGAACGTAGGAATAGAATTAACTAAGAATAAAATAATAAAATATATGTACAGTAAATATATACAAGAAGAAAAGTATAAGAAAATAAAAATATATAAGAGAATAAGAAAACATGGGTGCAAATGTAGAAAGGAAAAAATATATATCCGATATAAGAAAAATAATAAAGCCTAGGTGTACAGTATGGAAAAATCTGGAATATAAATAGAGATGTCCAGGGGGTGTGCAAGTCACTCAATACATAACACATGATGCTTGTGCTATTTAAAATGAATGAATTAATTTCTGAATAAATAAAATTAGTTATTGCAATATTTTCCAAGACATCCTTAATAATCCTTAAAGACCCGGTAACGTGTAATTTATCTATGCCGATAGCTGTAGATACGGAATATAAATGCAGGCTATGTATTTTACATCACAGTGTATTTTATCTAGTTCCGTTTAATACACTGGTCGATAATATTTTGCTGCAAAGTAAAGCTCAAAATGTAACTTCTGCTCGAGTATGTTTTCGTTATATTTTTGATGATGTTTTTTTTTTTTCGCTGATAGTCAAAAATTGCCATAACGGCGCATAATATCTGGAACTAATATCTGCCCATACGGATGTTACGTGGCGCGGTGTGGGGAGCCGCACCACGAGATGTTTTTAATGAGAAGAGCTTTTACGCAGGACATGAGAGGGGTTTAACGAAATAGGAGTGTGTGAGAGTGTTTATGATGCGCACGGAAAGACCTTTCCGTTTGGAGGTGGCGTGGGATTATTAATTAGGAAACTTGAAAGGAAACAAAAGAAAACTGATAACACAAAATTCCTCCGCTCTGGAATCAAAAATAGAACTTTTGATCCTCTCTGCGCTGACCGAGGATCTATGAGAGAGAGTTGTGTATTTTTTGTGCTGTGGCAGCAGCCTGCCGATCTGCCCGTTCTGAACAGTTTATGCGCGGATCTGCATCTCGCGCGACCCGCATCGTTCCAACAGATCAGTATTTCTTTTGGCATTTTTCCCTGCATAACGTTCCCCCAGCAAAGATCTGCCGGGGCATTAATCACTTATCACAACTGGGAATAGATGCGGCAGCAGAGAGATTAAATCCCTATAAACACTCACACTTGAGAACAAAACTAAAACAACTAAAAGGTTCCAGAGGTTTAGCGCCGGTTATCGCAGGACAGGGATAGTAAACTACTGTATTTTTGCTTCTTATGATTTTGCCCTAGTTTCATTTGGTCTTACGTGATGTCATGTGCTGTGTGTGTTTGAGAGAGAGAGCTTATATTGTCTTGGATTACTACTACTACCACTACTATTAATAATAATCATTTTTGTTATGCAAATTAAACCCATGGGTCTCAATCACCATCATCAATCATCATTTCAGGTGCTATTTGTGTGTGTGTGTGCGAGAGAGAGAGAGAGAGCGCTCGAGTTCATGCGCGCGTAAGAGAGCTTAAAGTATATTGTGATTTGTCCGAGGTTGCTAAAGCCTGGCTTATACTACTAATAAAAATTATTTCAATCAAACCTATTTGTCTCAATCACAAATTAAGCCAACGCTGTAAACAGACACGACAAATTATACATTTTCATATATACATTTTACAAATTATACATATACATTTTCTATTATAACATTTGAAAATATATATACAACAAAGAAATAAATGAAAACAATCACCAATTGTTGCTAAAACCAGCCAGTGGCTGTTCTGGGTCAAGTTTATGAGGGCATTTGTTAATACAGAGTCCTGCAGTGCATCAAACACTTATTTCCTGGTTTGTTCTGTTGTAAATATTGTTTATTAAAGATGCACTGTTTTATGGGACATGGCAGTTTTGTAATGTTGATCAAAATAAACACTGTCTACAAACATTAAACATTTAACCCAGCAGTTTTTAGAGTGTAACATAATAAATATTCCACTTGTAAAATAGCATGAGTGAAATCATAGGCTGTGTATAGAGTGATTAAAAGCAATACAACACAGCTTATGGTAAATAAATTCTCAGACTCTACATGAAGTATAGACATGATTTAGTTTTAGTCTCCTCGCTGACAACGTGACCGCGCGCTCCGAGGTGAACACATGCAGACCCCCAGTTACTGTAATCCCTCTTCTCACCGTTCATTCACAATAGCTGTGAAGTTATCAAACCGGTTCCGCTGATGGGGGGGATTTGGCAGAATTGAGGGGTTTAAAACGAATTAACAAGACCGAGCAGACGTCTCTGTCTAAAATGTATTTCGCCACCACAGTGTACTGAAGCTCACCGCGGTAAAGTTAGTTTCATATTCGCATTTCCGGCTTCAATAGCTGCTTAAATAAACCCGCAAATAAGATACAAACATATGCATATATTTCCTATCTACATAGACTTTAAGCTACACCCTCTTTTTTTCTCGATTAAGCTCTTAACGTATAGATTACTGAAAACATAAACCTAATGATTCCCTACGGCGCGACGAATGATTTAGGGATCATCACAAAATGCATCACAATGCATTCTTTAAAAATTCGATAGCTTCTTAGAAATGGAGAAATGCTACTCATAGTATCATGGACAGTTCCCCCTCATCTGCTTACTACAACTTTTCATTTTAGAGATTATTCAGTTTTCACATTTTTCCACATTTTTTTTTATTATTAAAAAATTCAATAGGTTCTTAACCATAGGGAATGGACAATGCTACTCCTAGTACCATGGACAGTTCCCCCTCATTTATTTACTACACACTTGATTTTTTAAGTTCAACCTTTTTCTCTTTTTTAATCAAAAACTTACATATTAGTGGTGCTTTATAGGTTTGTGAATATTCAGTGCTGATGGCCAGCTTTTCAGTGTAATTATATTTATAATTTGCTTATGTGCACTTCATATTTATATTTTTGCTGGTGCTGCCTATGTTTATTTTTAATGCCCACAGATACAAAATATACACATCATGAAGATATGGTCACAGATCCCCCTCCAGTTTTCTCGAGTAACTGGAGCTGGGACACAGGAGTACAGTTTTGGACCTACTAAACTATTGAGCTGTTTATTTCCATCAGTAAAAAGACTGCATACTTTGGATCTTCTTCATGTTTGTTCAATCCATGTTTGGAGAAAGACAATGAAGTGCTTATTTATTTTTGCGATTACAAAGAATCTGCATGTTTTCTCAGACTAGTGGCCACAAAGACTGTGTTGCGCTGAAGACTACTTACAGTAAGACCTACCTGATGGCCAAAACACTAACAACAACAATATTCTGCTGTGTAACATTAATCAGTATTCATTCAAGTTTGTGTTTTATTTTAATCTGTTTGTCCCATAGCTTCCTTTGTAAAACTCTATTTAAAAAAAAAAATGTGTCCTATTTTTAATTTAAAAGTAAGTTTTCTGTACAAGTTTATTTGTATGTTCAGCTCAAAAAGTCTTCTTAAAAGCTTCTTATTGCAAAGAGAATTATGAAACTGGTTGCTTTAATTCCAACATAGTTAACAAAATGGTTTAACTTTATGTGGGAAAGGGTATATACAATATAAAATGCTATTCTGACTGCAAAGACAAGTTAAAATAAAAAGTATTAAAACCGCTAAAAAGAGCACAGTGCTAACAAAATCAAATTTTATAAATCATGAAACTACAAGCAAATTGAACATGAATGAGTGTAAACAATTCAGGTAAGAACAAGAAAGAAACCCAGGGTCATTTCTTTAAGTAAGAACGTCCTATGCCATAACAAAGTTGCTGGCTGGGACACGTAAACTAGGTGTAAAGTGCTCTTTTTTCAGAGATGTTTGAGTGAAAGATGGAAGACACCGATGACATGCAGAAGACACAAAGTGGACGACTTCAAGGTATTTTATCTGATAGAAAGGCAGACAAGTTTCAAATGAGGATTACAAACTTGATAGGTCTTCCACCTGGGCTTTCACCAAATTATGCATAACAAAGTGTGTGTGTGTGTGTGTTTTGCAGTTGCATTTAACCTTTTTTCATGTAGTTACGTAAACAGAAAGCCTTGTCATGTCTGACATGCATTGTCATATATAGGTTAGGAATTATTCTCCAGCTACAATAATCACACCGTATTAGATTCTATCCTTTGCTTGAATATTCAAGCTACATTTATTTTAGCGTTTCACTGCACATTATACTGCACATGGTTGCATAAAGAAACAAATAAAAATACAATTTGGATGTCACAATCTGTTGTGAAACTATCCTCGAAATCCAACTACATTTTCACACACCTGTCCAACCGTTCTGTTAAGTGTCAAATTAACATTTGTAAGGAGTGGCCAAGGAATATGAAGGGTGAGGCTTACATGTCAACCTCTCGTGGGATTGGTTGATGATAAAGAACTGACCTATCTTTCAACACCTTCTTTGCGGTTAACTAAACATAAGTAGCTAAGTGGTCTGTAGTCGTCAGATGATGAACTGTGATTACCAAAATTTGGATCTTTAAAAAAAAAAAAAAACAACAACATTGAAGAATCGTTCCAGGAAGACCTTGTAGCACTATTAAATGGTAAGCACTTACTTTTGTACTTAAAAAAAAAAAAAAAAAAATGTTTAATTGTGATTGTTTTTGGAATTAGCAGCCTAAAAAAAGATTTAAACAGATGAAAACTCTTATACCTTGTATTTCTTTAAATTCAATATAGTTGTACAATTTAATTGTACATTAAATAGATTAACTATAAATTTAAACATACACTTTAAAAATTAAACTTCTGTTAATATTTGTAAATTCATTACATATGTTAAATCATGATTTTTAACATGCATAAAAATCATGATGAATTAATAAACAGCTATCTGCTTACAATCACCTAATTTGTTTTGAATGTTAAACGTGTTATTAGTGAGTTAACGTATGAAGCATGTTGTCATGCTGGTGCTTTTCATGTAGGGTGAAGTTGTGTAATTTGAGACAACTAGTAACATGGGAAAATAAGGCTGCATGTCTTGTGATTTTTAAATATTAGTGGCCAATCACCAAACATGGTATAAAATTGTTTCGAAGTAAAGTTCCGTTTTCTTGGTTTAAGATGATTATGATGGACAGAGCAAAGACAAGATAATCAATGAATGAATGAATTATGAATGAATAAATCAAACCAACCAACAAACAAAAGGGTTCCTGAAACTAGAAGGTAAACCAAAAGTAATCTAGCTAAAAAATAATGAAATCTAGCATCAATAACGTTGCGATGATAATTTATTAAATGTTTGACTTACTGTATTAGCAACGTATTTTTACAATTACTTTAGTCTTGATGGCACAGGTGTGTGAGTGATGAACACGTGCATTAGATATATTGGGACAAGTATTCAGCAGAAACAGTTTCTATACCAGGCGCCATAAAAAAATTTTTTTAAAAACGTACTTAAATAATTTGCTTTTTACTTACATAAAAAAGTTACTTCTTGCTGATTTCCCATGATATTCTGTTTTTGGTAATTAAATAACATTATTCGTTCCGTGAGGACATGAGGACATTTTTATCCAATGTCGTTAAGGACTGTATTCCATGTGGAGAATGTAGCACATGGCTCCCCCAAAACAATGTTTGAGCATTTTATGATGTAAACCTGTTCAGGTTTTTATTAAGTTTGCAAAACATTTGTGACCCATTTTACCTGAATATGTCATCTGAGGTTGGAGTACTTGTGTTAAAATGTCAAATTCTTATAAAGTGTTCTATGTGACAACATATTTTCTCTGTAGAGATATGGCAGAGATCCACAACCATTTATAATACTAACACTTAAGGTAGTCTTGCTTTATTTTAGGTGGTTTTCTACCAACAAGGGTCTCATATTCAGACTTCAGCCTACATTTTTAACCGCTTGAAATGTTTCCTTTAGTAATTATATCTCAGCGACATTAGGATCTATTCATATCACTGTTAACATTTTTATGAAATTGAATGATTTGATTATCAAATTAATAGGTTATGAATTGATCTCAAGTGTTGAATAAAACAATGACCTTTTATTGATGACCATATGTTTGCAATGTATTTAATACCTTATATAATGTTTCTTTTTTACGAATCACAGAAAATGGGAAGATATCGAAAAGGAAAGGGAGCTTCAAGAAAGGACTTATGGTCATTGGTTGGAGGAGGAGAAATGGTGGTTATTGAATTTCTGAAAGCTGACCTGGGATGTGAAGACACAACATACACCTCGAAGGTGTGGTCCAACCTGTCCTATAAGCGTTTTAAAAAGGACAGCGTCGGAAATCGTCACTGGTTATGGGTCATTTGGACAATGACACAAAAACCGGCAGTAAAAGATGCTGAATCTGTTCCGACTGATGATGACACATACAGTATGTTTCACAAACGCAGACATTGGACAGTGAATTGGAGGAGGAAAATAAGACGTGGCCATCATCAGACACCGAGAGAATACAGCCGCGAGTCCCAGATTCTTTAAGAATCAAGAGACTCCAATGATGAACACACGGAAGAGAAAGGTTCTCAGAAAACAGAAGAGTCACTTCATGATGTAGAAGGGTCATCTGTCATGTCCACACACCCAACCGACAGTGAGGTGGAAGACACATCTTGCAGTCAAAGACTGGCTTCATCTGATGCAGAAATTAGTACTTTTCCTGAGCAAGACGTTGAGCCAAAGAAAAGGAAATCTGAAACTGAAGCAAAAGAAGCGAAAGAAACCAATGGGACTGATGAATGGAGGAAGATGCCTTGCATGCCCCAAAAATTCATGATTACATTGCACATAAATAAATGGAAAGAAATTGAACCAGAGAAAGGTTCGACTAAACTTAAACAGCCATGGACCCATTATGTTTACGACAGCTTCAGAAGGAAAAATCCTTGCTGCACACTTGCTTTCAAATATCAACATGTTAAGCTTGATAAAAGCAGAAAAAAGCAAACATTCACATTATTTATTAATCTATGGAGTCTGCACATTCCCTTCATGCACGGCGAAATACACTTTTCAGATGACGGAGAAACCCAGCATTAAGAGGAACATCAAAATTGCCGTCATCCAAAGAGGAAAGATTGAACACAAAATAAGACAAAATTATTATTTTTTTGCCCAGCCACAAACTTACGACGTGGGAGAATCGCACTGTCAGTGCAAAAGGGAGTTAGCCAAGAGTACTATCGACGTTTAAAACACACTCCTGTAGCTGAGCTCTTGGCCGGAAACATCACTAGGAGCTTAAGCAAAGACATAATGAAAGTCATCAGTTATGAAGTGAAAAGGGAATCTCGTCTTCACAATGACATCCTCATGGAGATGTGCCTGACACAGAACATTCTGAGAGAACGTGACAACAGATTCTATCGTATGCCTGGGTACATACAGCACGTTCAAGTTGACCCCTTTGGAGTTCATTTGTATCCAGAAACGGGAATCAGCATCTTGGTACAACATCTGCGTCGAAAGGGTCCAGTGAGGGGCCTCCGTGTGGCGCAGTGGTTAAAGCGCTCGCCCTATCATCCGCAGATCGCTAGTTCGAATCCCGGGTGGTGCTGTAACCTCTCGCAGCCGGAGGTCTAGAGAGAGCTGATTGGCCGAGCTCTCTCAGAGGGGAGGGATGAGAGGTACTTAGTGCTCCCACATTAATCACGGCTCTACAGCCAGTCAGGGGCGTCTGTGAGCTCACGCAGCGGAGGGAGCGGATAGCACTGTCCTCCGAGTGTGTTACGCCGTCCCCAACAGTGCGCGAGCGAGCAGTTTGAACGGATGCGGTCGGCTGGCGTCACGTGGTTCGGAGGAAACACGTGATAGTCTTCGGCTCGCCCGGCTGAGTGGTAGTAGTAGCCTTAATGTGGGAGCCCCCTAGTGACGGGGAGGAATTGGACACGACTAAATTAGGGGAGAAAATCGGGGGAAAAAAAAAAAAGAAAGGGTCCAGTGAGCTCATACCCAGATGCAACAGGAAACGTTGTCACAAAAATCCCCAACCAAAAAAAAACGTGTGCTTTACTGCTCTCTGACGCTACCAGGAATGGGTCATAACTCACCACCACTTCCAGTAAGTGAAATGCTAACAAATGAACATTCTACTCCACCCATTTACAAACTGGATCATCGAGTTCTTACTGCAGGTTTCACAATACACAAGGCGACGAATCCAGAAAAAAGTAGCATCGATGCGAAGTGTCCTCATTGGATTCCTCAAAGAAAGTTTGTCATTATACACCATGTTCATTATATATTTATATTTAACAAAGCAACTTGTATTTATATATTTTATAGATATACTTGTTGTTGTTAGTTACCTGGAAAGAGCCTTTGCCATCTGTAGCAGAAAAAAAAAAACTTGGAATGAAATTAGAAGCTTCACAGTTCTGCACCTTTGTTCAGCTCATATATTAAAAGCAATTGCACAGGTCACTGGAAGGAAAACTGATGACAAAGGACTGAAGCAGTTTTCGCATTTGCAAGGCTGCAGAACGCCGCATCACTTGAAGCAGCAATGAACATTTTCAGACCACTGTGCACAGTTTTGTTAGCGACCCACCTTACAAAGACTGTGCAAAAGAATATCCTGAAGCTCTTCAAAGGATCATTGGCAAAGCAGCACAAGAAAATTGTGAAGATTTGAAGAAAATCAGGGAGTGTGCTGAAACTGATGAACTAAAATGTCCTGAACACACAATTCTCAGCAGATCTCCATTCTCCATTTTTTTTTTTTTTCAAAAGGGCAGTTGATGAAATCAAGGAAGCTCAGACAAGCTTGCACAAGATGACGATGGATTTACAGAGGCTAACCCATACTTGTGAATTCCGTTGTTTCACACTATATGGGAATCATCCCCTTGGGGAGCGGCATGCTCCTCGGAAATTTGCAGAGATATGCAATTGATGTAGAGAAGACTGTTGAAGAGCCGTTTATGACCAGGGACACGGTTTGGCATTGTCGAACAACAGATCATATTCAAAGAAAGACGCTTAAGACCTGGAAATTCTGTCCGAAGGTTCTATTCAAGGACGGTACAATGAACAGGTCCTCCAGCAGAATCTGACTGAAGAGTTGATATTGAAGCCCCTTCAGCCAAGACACAGTCAGTCAGTCTCAGGAGGGATGGTCAAAAAGAGATGTCACAAAACCTCAGCGTTCAAAATGAAGGTCGTTCACAGCTCCATATCATGTTCCTTCTCCAAAAAAGCAAAAGACGAAGAGAAGAAAAAGAATGTTGTGAGGACAAGATTAAAAGAAAAGGGAAAGCAGGATGACAAAGAACAGCACCGTCACTCATTTACAGAGGTGATAAACCCTGAAAAAAATTCAGACACTAAATTTACCGAAGAGTTAAAGTCACACAATATAAGGACTATGTTACGAAAAAGGTTACAATTGAATGATATTATAATTGGTAAGTTATAATCGCTGTCACTGTAGGTAAAGCCTGAGCAGAAGGACTCGACGGCCAAACGTATTGTCACAGAAGAACAGCATACTTCAGGAGAGGTCAAATCTGACTATATATATATATATATATATATAAATGGAGGAACAAATGATTGATTTTACATGGTGTGTTTATCTGTAGGTGGACTTACTTTGGAGCTACTGAAGTGATTGTCGCAGTTCTGAAATGTGACGACCAGATAATGAAATTTAACCTGAGACATGGTGAATTTATGACTTTGAGGCCACATGTGCGGCGAACTGGAGAGGTAAACGGCTGTGAAATACTCAAGAACTTTTTTCCATCCACTTTTAGATGTTCAGTTCTGCTCCATAATTACATTTTACATATTTAAAAAAAGAAAACACTGCTAAAAAAAAAAAAGTATTCTGAAAGATACAACATTAGGAACTATTTTAAAATCTCGATTATGTCTGATTTTTATGTTTCCCAGGCCATTGAATGTTACATCAGGGCCGTACTTACCACTGAGGATAAGGCTGGAAGAATAAACCAACTTAACCACTACAGCATGAGTTCCATTTTGCATGGCTCAAGGGAACAGATGGCCCGACAAGGTTTCCCCAAAGTAAGTATTTAGGTGCATAGCACATACGTTCTGCTTTACTAAATTCGTGGTTTGTTATTGGTTGCCAAAATTATGATCATCAAATTTCATAGGTAAGCTTTGATGCCTATGATGGAATAATTGGAGCTCTAAATATTAAAGATACACACTGGAGGTTTGTGGTAAGTGAAAACGTTGGATCATTTTTATCACAGATTATGTATTTGAAGTGTTTTACAATTAACACATATACATTATTTAGACCTAAATTATGGCCTCCAGCATTAAAATCAGAGTTTGTCATTATACACCATGTTCATTATATATTTATATTTAACAAAGCAACTTGTATTTATATATTTTATAGATATACTTTACATACTTTTATATTATTATTATTATTATTATTATTATTATTATTATTCCTATAAAAATAAACAAATAAAACATTACATTGTTTAAATAAATGGTAGTCTATATTTAAATATTCCTAATAATTAATTATTAGAAGATATTATTTATAGAAGATATTTATGGCAATTAATACATTTTTCTTCTAGTATCTCAACGCAATTTGCAACCAGATTTTTTTTTATTGATCCACAGCGCGGAACGGATGAAATTCAGGAAGCAAAAGATGCAGCCCTTCGATTTGGGTAAATCACTGATTTAAAAAAAAATGTATTAAGCACATTTAAATGGTATTACTTCCTGATTTAACAAATGGGAAAAAAACACCTAAATCCACTTCAGAAAAATATTAAAAATGACAGAGAAGTAACTTATCATGTATTAGTTGATCAGCTATAAGTTCGTTACCATGGAGGGCAGAGACATTGAATCAGTATAGAAAATATTTATTGAAATTACCTTAACTGGATAAAACACTTAAAAGACCAAATTACGTAACTGGGATGAGCTACACAGCGTAATACGCCACTAATTTTAAAGACACAGAGGCTTACCCGTAGCAGGGTAGGCTAGCTGTAAAATAGTTATTCCTACACCACACACACACACACACACACACGCATGCATACAATACGGTGAGTGATCACAATCAATCCACACTCCGTGCTCCTGACACCACCACCACGGTACTAGAACAGCTAGCCTTGCAGCCCAGGGGCCTAAAACAACCAGACACAAAACACAAAATTACAATAAACCTGAATGAGAAGCACGCTACACAATACTCCTCATTAACAAAAACACAATTGACGCTTCGCTTAAAAGAAAGACAGAATGTAAAAAAGAAAGAAATCAAAAATTATTATAAAGAAAGCTCAGTCAAGCTAAGCAAACAACCAAAAACAAGAATAAAAAAAATACAAGAACAAAAACGACCAAAATCCAAATACAGAAAACAATGACAAGTAGCAGCACACACACAGTATCAGCAAAAAGTAGCAGCACACACACAGTATCAGCAAAAAGTAGCAGCACACACACAGTATCAGCAAAAAGTAGCAGCACACACACAGTATCAGCAAAGAGTAGCAGCACACACACAGTATCAGCAAAAAGTAGCAGCACACACACAGTATCAGCAAAGAGTAGCAGCGCACACACACAGTAGCAGTAAGAGTAAGCAGCAAAAGGTAGTAGAAAGTAACAGCAGCGCCACCGTTATCTCATTCTGTATAAAAAGGCGCTCCCAATGAACGGATTTGTCTTGCAGGTATTGATCACCGGGCCACCCAAATCAAACAGTTGCTCACAGTCCAAATCTCAGCAGTATACTCAAAGGTGACGGATGCAAAGATGACGGACTCAAAGCAGCAGGGAATGACAACCTGCGCACCTTCCCAAATTGCTTTCAACAATAAGTAAATATAGTTAGCCAAAATACACAAGCTCCCTTCAGCATTAGTCAAACCGCCAGAACATACCTGCTAGCCAAGGACCCACACACCCCAATGGTGGAGCTGGCAATAACGCATCCCAGGTAGCCTACACACCACCCTGGAGCTGTGAACAAGGTACTATTCCAGCTACAATAAACAACGTAGTTAGCCAAAATGCACAAGCTCACTGCAACATTTGCTGAACAGCTAAACATACCTGCTAATTAGAGACCCACACACCCCAAAAGCGGAGCTGGCAATGACACGTCTCTGGTATCTTACACGCCACTGAAGCTGCAAAGGTGCTATTCCAGCTACAGTAAACAAACAAAACAGGGTTAGCTAAAATGCACAAGCTCACTGAAATATTAGCAAAAACGGCTAAACCTACCTGCTGACCAAAGACCCACACACACCAAGGGGGCGGAGCTAGCAATGACACATCCCAAGTAGCTGAGTTGCAGGCTTTATATAACCTGTACCAAGCTCTGATAGGCTAATGTTCTCAATCATAGGTGGAACTTACCCACTTGACCACATATGTAAAAAGTCATTTACATTTGTCATAAATTATATGTGTGTAAAATTGAGAAAGGAAAGGATATAATTATTCTTTGTATGTCAATCAGAATATTTTATTTAAATTGCGAAGCAATCTACAGAAAACATTATATGTTCTGACTGGCACTGAGAATCATTCACAAATATAGAAACCATACTAATCAAATAAAAAAATTACAAAATATACACTTTTAAAGAAAATAATTTAAGGTGTAAAAAGTGACATGTGCAATAAAAAAACAAAAACTAATATAAATTCCATGGTAAAAAAAAAAAAAAAAATGGTAAAACATAGTAGTCCAGGTGGCATCTCTGTTGCTCCAAATCTTGAGAAGCTTTTTATATATTTTATAATTAAATATAAAATATAAAATGTCTGAACTAAATAAATGGGAACTGTCCATGATGCTATGAGTAGCATTCTCCATTTTCTTTGATTAAGAAGCTATTAAATAATAATAAAACAAATGAAAACAAAACAAAACAAAAAATGATTGAACTTTAAAAAATCAATTGTGTAGTAAATAAATTTGGGGGAACTGTCCATGGTACTATGAGTAGCATTCTCCATTCCCTATGGTTATAAAGCTACTGAATTTTTTCATTATAAAAAAATGTAAAAACTGAATAATCTCTAAAATGAAAAGGTGTAGTAAGTAGATGTCGTGTGCATATAAGAACATTTACTAAAAAATACTAAAATTTACGTTTTAACGAAGATATGTTGACATATTCACGAATCAGGTAGTTAACACTATCGGACGCGCACAAGCACACACACACACTCTCCGTGCAGATACACCGTGCGGGGAACAACTGAACGCAGGTCTTCACTTCGTAATACACATGTCCATAAACAAAAAGGAATATTTAGACATATACGCTAAATATATTTCAGCTCCGCGCGGCTTGTTTCCTTGTTTTAATCTGTAATATTGTGAAATAATAAGTTTAATTTATTTCCCGTATATGCTTAAATATTCCTTTTTATTTATGGACATGTGTATTATGTTTTATCTGCATTATTGTGAGACGCGATGACTTTCTGGGGGAGTATGTCTGAAAGTACGAGCCGCGGGGGCCTTAAATTCACAATCACATTCCAGCTATGATTTTCAGCCGTGGTCAAATAATGGATGAAATAATTTTTTAATCCTGGACACAAACAGCAAAAAAAACGTGATTATTATTTTTGTAACAAAAAAAAGCCGAAGCACTTCGTGTTCATATTTGTTAAAATCAAGTGAGTGCAACTCAGCGCAGCTAAATTGTTGGCTTGTGTTAATGTGTTCTTGAGAACAAAGCGCCATCTAGTGGTGGCACCAGGTAAATTAATGAATAGAGCTTGAATGGGGGTGTTTACTGCAAAATCTTGACACACCTCCCTGGCAGGAGAAGGAGGGGGGGACCACGGGGTCCAAGGGGAAGCCGCACGGCATTCACATGGCCGCGGCTATTTCGTGTGGCTCCTACTGTATTTAGACTTTGTAATATTTGCCTACTCTTCTTGCAGAACTCCTCAAGTTAAATTTGCTGTAAACATTTGTTGACTGCAGGCCTTAAGTCATTCTGCAGATTTTCAATGGGGTTTAAGAGTAGACCGTGCAGGTACATTCACAGGACACATGGGTTGGTGCTGTAGCCAAATAATTCAATTTTAGTCTCATCTGACCACCTGCGTTTTTATAAAGCTCCATCATGTGACCTTTCTTGAGGAGCATTTTTTTTTCTTGCAACCCTCAGAAACGAGCCACATTTTGAGAATTTTTTGAGAATTTGTGAGATATTTGTCACATTCACACAATATCCTCTCTTTGTCATAAATTCCTGCAACTGCTTCAGAGTTGCTGTTGGCCTCTGGCTAGCCTCACTGACCAGGTTCCTCCTGGCCCTTTTATCCAGTTTGGAGCGACGTTCTGATCCAGTGAGGGTCTATGTTGTACCAAATACCTTCCACTTCTTAATAACAGACTACATTGTGCTTCTAGGAGGTGACGAAGCCTTTGAAAGTTTTTTTGTGTCCATCTCCTGCCTTGTGTCTGTGTGTAACTTTATCCCGGAGATCTTTTGACAGTGCCTTGCCACTCATAGCTGATTGTTGATAGTTTCTATAACCAGTGTAAATATAATATTTTGTGAAATCATAATTCCTAAGGATAAAGAAGAGACAAAGTGTGTATGACACTTACGTTCGATCCCGAGCGCCATTTCACAGACGTTTCTGCCATCACACTGACACGTGTACCAGGTTCTCTTACTGTACTCAGCTGCAGTGATGGTGAGAGACAGGTTCCCCCTCATGTACTGATCACGAGAGAGTTCATAGCCCACCTCTGACCAGCAGGACGTCTGATCACACCCAGCCACACACACGCCTTTATTCCGGGGCTGGGTCCATTTCATCACTCCAGAACATCTCCCAGTACAGGGCAGTGTAACGGACTGGTTCAGCTTGGCCATCGTATAAGCAGCTGACACAGAGGAAACTGCTGCAGGGAAACACAATGAATAAAAAAACACACAATGAATGGCTGTATGTGTTCTAGTACTAACATCAGTGAGAGAGAAAATGAACACACCTTTTAAAACCAGAAACACAAGGATGCTGAAGCTCTTCATGTCTGTGGAAACACAAAAGCTTTTATCAGTTCTTGCAAGAGGCTGTAAACTGAATCTGATCTGAACACAGACTCGTGTAGTGTGCAGGACAGAGGACCATCTACAGTAGAGTCACACCTCACTTCCTGTTTGCACTGCAGGACCTGCCAGCTGAGGGTGTCGCCATGGCAACAACGCGTCGGATATATAGAATATACAGCCTCCCTACACTCACAGTCCCGTGTCTCGGTGACCTGCATCAGTACAGAGGCTCCGCAATCCTCTACATAACTAATAAATCAAGAACAAAACAACACCCCGATCCCACGTGCACTACCCGCAACTAAAAAACTAGAAACTAAAATCTGACCTTTCTGGCCTTCCTTGATGCAAAATCATCAATGATGTCATCGTACAAGATCTGCTATCTCCTATTGAGTGACCGATGCTGACGATGGCGAGGCCAGTGAGACGTTCCTGAGACATGGTTGATCCCAGATATGACTTGATCAACTTCAGTTTTGAAAAGCTCCTCTCTGCTTGAGCCACAGTCACTGGCAGAGTGAGTGCGATCCTGAGAACAGTCCAAAAGTTGGGGTACAGTAGATCTCAGATAGATCTTTTGATAAAAGTGATGAGCTGATGGAGGGTCATGGTTTTTGATGGCAGGGGAGGGAAGTTCTACTGTTGTTCCCCACTAACTAAAGTTTTCTTAAAATATTGGTGGTGGCAACTTCGTCCATCACTCTCCTTCCTATGGAAAACAAAGTCAGGTGCCAACCTACTTGGTCCTGTGCGAACCAGCTCAGTCCAAATCACAAACACACACAAAGAGAGAGCGAGAGAGAGAGATACAAAACCCCCCCTGAAGGCTTATTCAGTGTAGACGTAGAGGCAAAGATGTCTTCCACATCCTCAATATCAACTATACAGTATGTCACAAACGTGAGTACACCCCTGACATCTCTGCAAATATTGACTTCTATCTTTTCATAGGACAACACTGCATAAATGACTCTTTGACACGATGAACAGTAGTCAGTGTAAAGTTTGTATAGCGGTGTGAATGTATTGTCCCCTCAAAATAACTACAAATACAGCCAATAATAGCTGAACCCCTGGCAACAAAAGTGAGTACACGCATCCTAATGGGTCCAAAATATTTTAAAGTGCCCCACAACATCACAACACTGCAGTGTACCGCTTATAAATTGGAAATTTAAACAAACATGCCTTTACATGATAAATGTCTGTCATGACTCATTAGACACGATATTCAAAAACAATAATAATAGTAGTAAATACACTATACAACCCTGGCCAAAACACCTTGTAATATATTTACGGGTTATAATGGGAATTTTATTGGTGGTAATGGAAAGTATAATGGTGTGTTTTGGTGTGATGTGCTGGAGTCTATTGCTGGGTGGGATGTTAAAACAATAAGGAATATAAGGAATTCTGTAATAAGGTTTTAGTGGGAAAAGTGAATGGTTCATATGGCATTTAACGGAAATCATTCGGATTTTTGTGATGGTTTCTGTTGGCCTCATATAGGATTTTAGCAGGTTAAGCATAACAAGCATCATAGCAAGAAGGCTAACAAACACTAACCATCACTAGACGTGGACGCAGTAATCATACAGAGAGAACGTTGTTGCATACCTTTTGTCTTTTGCTCGTTTCTCCTCTTCTTCCTTTTTCTCTTTTCTCTAAATTGAGCACCTGACCGCTTTGGCCTTTTTCTCTCCATCGCGGTTTATTTTTCAAATCAATCAACTGATCCCCCTTTTTTTTTTCCCCACTGAATAAATGCACTTGAATTAAAGGTTGGAATTTCCTCTTTTTTCTTCCATTGTGGTCGTTTGTTATTTAGAACAAAACTGAATTTTTTTTAGAAGCTGAAGAACACATTGTAATCCGGGGTGCCAATAATTATGGAGGGCACTGTCAGAAAGAAGGTTTAGCGACACGCTGGCGCATCGTCCCTCCGTGTCCCTAGCTCTGATCATATGATGAATAATACTGCAGACTCGCCTCTATGAGAATCACACAGCACTGAGGCTGCAGCTCAGAAGATCAGTCTGCTCTCACATCACGGGTTACTCTCCTCTCTTCACTCCTCCAGCGCGCATCGCTTTCATCTTCTTAGTCTCTTGGTCGAAGACGGGAGCCAATAAACGACACAGCTGGACACACACGCTCCCAAACTCACCCGTCTACAGTTTCGTATTGGTTGTAATTAAATTCATAACGGCGCACAACATTCCTCCCACTATTTATTTATTTATTTGTTTGTTTTTAAATACACAGTACAGGTTTCCCCAAACAGATGAAATATACAGTCGCCTTCAAGAGAACATTAACAATGTAAAGAAGATAGAAGTAAAAAATTTAAAAAAAGGGGGGGGGGGAATAAAATAAAAGTAACGGGGTATGTTGCCTAGAATAAGTGAAAAACAAGATTATATAATAATAATAATAATAATAATAATAATAATAATAATGGGAAAGAATGTGAACAGCCATAAATGTTTGCTTATGTATGAAGAATTTGCCAAACAATATTAAAAAAAAAAAAAAAAAAAATATATATATATATATATATATATATATATATATATATTCTTTAGATTTGTTGGCAGAGTCAAGTAATATATATATATATATATATATATATATATATATATATATATATATAACAAATATTATGGTTTAAGATAAAACATTGTGCAAAGACAAATGGTGCGTTTAAATGAGAATCCAAATCAAACCAAAACGTCTGAACAAATTCACAAGAAAAAAAAATGAATGTATTAAGGTTTTATCATCTTCATTGCCACAAAATGTGCAGGTACTAGGAATATCGACCTACAGTATTTGGAAACAGTTGAGGTAACAGGATATATTTCATGCAGTGGACGTCTTTGGTCTTATTACTGCAGGAACGACCACGTTCTTCATTATCCATTAAGGCGGCCCAATGGGATGTTCCTCCAGGAACAATACGGTCTCTCTTCTGAAATATCTCCCGAACATGTTTATTATTCATTACATTTCCGGTTATAAATGCCTATGCAAACAAAACCGATTCCTGTGTATCTTTATTAGTGTATAAAACATGGCCTTTAATCAGATGCATTAAAGCTCTAAGAACAGTGTCGTATCCTTTGAAAGGACGAGGAAAGTCATGGAGAGTCATGAAACGTTCAAACGCTCAAGACATTACCAAAATCGTCAAATAAAGAAAAACCCGCAAATGAATCCGTTATTAAACCACTTAGCGAAAATCTCTAACAGTTTTATCCGTCTTATTCCGCAAGAGAGTTTTATGTGGTGAAACGTCGCGAACGGAACGCAACGTCCATGCGAGAAGAATCTGCTGATTTACCTGGGAGTTTATTATACATATATTATAATTACATTTTAAGATAAAGGCGAGGCCTCTTTAATTTTATTAAAGGTCTAATTAGGAATAAGGAACCAAACAGAATCTGGACTTATTGAACACCTTCGTAGCCAATTTATTTTGAACTGTATTGCGTTCAAGTCGTCCGTCGCTTCTGCCATTAGCTCTCACTGCTTTTTAAAGTTTGTGCGATCTGCTGTTTTTCCAGATGAAACTGAAGAAAGGTTTTTTGCCACTTTTAATCGTACGATATAAAGAGAGTGAAGGATAGACGAAGCGAGAAAGTCCTTCTGCTTTAGAGAGGAGGACGCAAATATGTTATTGTGTCGACTGACACGTCCTCACGTTTGTGCAGTGACATTAGCTCTCATTTGGACAGATTGAGGTTTAACCCTGAAGCACATGGAAAATGCTTCATTATGAATGAATGAATGAATGAATGAATGGCTTTGCAAAGTTGACTTTTTAATTTCCCAATCAGAAATGGAAATTCCTTTTCAATCCGGATTGTGCATAATATTTAAAGATAATAATTCAAGCGGAAATCGGGCAGCCCTGTCTGCCCCCACGTCCTACAGCAAACCTTGGTGAGGTGAATATATTAACTGTGACCGAGCTGGTAAGTCCTTTATAAAGCATTTCAATTATATTGATCAAGGAAGACCCGAAACCAAACCATTTGCCACCTCCAGGTCTGGCTCACCGGATTACTGAGCCGCCTCTTTGTCTCCCCCTGGTGTGTCTACGTGTGTATGTGTTTCACTGCATCACTAAATCAAGTTGACCTGGCGGGTTTTCCAGACAGCAGGTCATGTGACGTACACGGGAAAGTTTAAGAGTAAGTTCGTGGATATCCTCGACTTTCGGTTCCAAAAACGGAGGTAACTCTCTGGGTGTGTTTTTAGCCATAGCAACTTGCTCTCTGAAGATGACCTGCTCGGTAGCAGCTTCTGTTCCAGGGTCAGTTTGTTTCAGAGGTTTATTGAGCATGACGTGCGCTTTTAATGATGATCATGTGGACGTGGAGGCACAAATTATACACTTATTTTTTCACCGGGAGAGAGTTATTAGACCGCGTATTACCGCGATAAGAGTTATCGGTTTTCAAGGAAATCGTTCATTTACTTAACACATCTCTTGAAACCGCATATTGCTAATGCTCAAAGTAATTAAACACACTGAGTACTGTTACCTTAAATAATTGCAATTAGGTCAAATTAATAGACCTTTTTGAGTATTCAGAACTTTTTGATATTTTAAGTAATCGTGAGTACGTAAGTAACAGTAACCGTCACCTTAAAGTTCCACCTTCTTAAACTCTATAGATCTCTGGTGGCTCAGTGGTCAGTGTTTCGTCTGCCATGTGGACGGCCCGGGTTCGATCCCCAGGCCGGCTTGTCTGCTGTGGTGACAGCACCAACAGTTTATTGTTGATTTGCAACAAGTTCAACAAACTCAAAAATGTACAGTTCTGTTTACTTAAAATTGGAAACATCATCACTTAAAAAATTGATGTAACTTATTACAGTGTACAGTGTTACCGGCCTCAGACCTAGGGGATATCTGTGCCGGCAGCAAATGATACACAGGCGGTGTGCACTGTGTATCGTTGAATAAACACCTTTTTTATTCTCCTGTGAAAAACACGAGCACACGTGTTATGTCTTTCCACAATGGCAGCCAGTTTATTACTGACAGTTCCTCTTAAGAATTATACAAATTCTGACGATAAAATTTCAAAACTCAACAGTATTCCCAAGTGCATCCTGTAAAATAACCATACACCAGGAGATCAATACAACAACTGTGTTCAATACACCTTAACACAAACACAATACAATACACACTTTATAAGACACACATATATCTTCTTATATACCTTAAAAGATTTACAATATTCTAGTAGTTTATCACAACATTGCCAAAGTGTCAAATAGATAAAATACCAATTATCCAGATAGCAGAGTTTATCATTATCAAGTCATAAAAGACCAGATTTCCCAAGAGAAATACTTAAGACTTATTTGCACTTGAAAATCCAATCCAAAATATCTCTCCCCTTGTCCCATATACTCATGTACACAGTGAGAAATCCAAAATGGCGACTGAACTGCAACACAGCATGAAAGGCAGAACCCTAAAACACTTTTAATACTATAATACGACCTGGCTTAACTATTTCAGTCTGACCAGCATGCTATTAATTGAAATTACCAGTAATTATACATTGAACATTATGAAAATCACTTTGCACCCATTTATGTAATCCTCAGAGAATCAAAACACTTTTTTTTATATTGTAATCTTACAATGAAATTAGCATTTTAATGAACTATAGTCATACCTGTGAACAACACGAGCACACGTGTTATGTCTTTCCACAATGGCAGCCAGTTTATTACTGAGCCTGCCACCCAGAGGAAAGTTTACTCTCTCGTATATTTCACGGGTGCCCGGTGCGCCATCTATGGGCGTGGTGGTGTAATGTCACCACAATATACCAGTTTTAACTGTTTTAAAAAATTCCCATCTTTTGTAACAATAAAAGGGGGGGAAAAAACTAACAAAACAAACAACAACAAACACATGTAGATGTGGGGATGACAATGTTTTAAGTAACCTCATAACAGCATTTTCTTAGCCCATTACACTCTCCCCTGCTTTCAGAGATGTCTCCGGACATCCAGAACTAACTAGTTAGGCAATTATAGCCGTCACAAAAAGGAAACTGTTGTTTAGGATGAGAATGTGAAGTGTTTTCTATCCCTTCATGAATTTTTTCTAGAATGCCCATACTGCTGGTATTTGGTGGTGACACATGTCAGGTAGTACAGGGTAAGTCTGGACTGGGTAAAGAACATAAGCGTGCATTGCATTTGCTCCTGGTCCCCAAGCTTGGTATGTAGGTTGGCCCAGCTGGTCGTATGTAAACACAGCTCTTGGTTTTGGAGTTCGGACAGACCTCCGTAAAGGGACAAATTCCTCTGTCACAGGGTTTTGAACTGGTTCAACACCTGGATCAAGTTCATCCTGATTTATATCTCCCACCGTTTCAGTTGTCGGTTCTTCAAAAGTTTCTACCGGTGAATTTAGATCAGCTGGAGTTGGAGCTCTCGCTGGTTCAGAAGTCTTCACACATGATTGTTCATCCGTTTGTCTTGTACGCATATTTATAGGTTTAAATTCTGGTGCCTCAGCTCCAAGCGTACTGCATTTCTCCAGTTCGAGAGGATTTACACGAACAATCCTTGTTTCATACACAGGAGTGGGTCTGGGACTATATATGACGACTTCTTCAGAATCATCAGGGTCATGTTCACTTATGTCTTCCCTGTTTAAATGATTTGACACCATTCTTTTTGATTTCTGTGAAACACAAGGTTTATGTTTGTTTCCTTCAAGTGGCACGTCATTTACAGGTAAGAGCAAGTTTCGGTGCAGCACACGGGAGGTTCGGTCCCCTATTTCTGCTTGAACTCTATAAACAGGTCCATCTCCAATTCCTTCTACAACACGATAAACCTTTTGCTCCCAATAAGCACGGAGTTTACCAGGGCCGCCTCGCTCAGAGAGGTTGCGGACAAGCACTTGATCCCCAGGGTACAGCACTGTTCCTCTAGCACCTCGATCATAATGTCTTTTCCCCTTTGCAGAAGACCTTTTACTATTTTCTGATGCAATTTTGTATGCCTCTTGCATCCTTGAAGCCCATTTCTCCACATAATCTTGACGTGTTTGTTTCTGTGGCTCAGGTTCAAGGTCAAAGAGCAAGTCAATGGGTAACCGTGGAGCTCTGCCAAAGAGAAGGAGGAACGGAGAGTACCCTGTGGCTTCGTGCCTTGTGCAGTTATATGCGTGGACTATGTGTGGTAGATGGTCTTTCCACTCTGACTTCCTTTTTCCTGACATAGTACGGAGCATCTGGAGAAGGGTCCTATTTAGACGCTCAACCGGATTCCCCTGTGGGTGATAAGGGGTTGTTCGAGAATGAGCAATTCCGGCTAGTTGTTCGTGCCTATGGAACAAGCTGTTCTCGAACTCCCGACCCTGATCATGATGAATTTTTTTTGGATACCCAAACCGTGGCATAAAGTCAAAGAAGATTTTCTCTGCTGCGGTCTTTCCTGATTTGTTCCGAGTTGAGTAGGCTTGAGCAAAACGGGTAAAGTGGTCAACCAAGACTAAGATATACTCATACCCCCCCTTACTTGGTTCAAGATGAAGATAATCAACAGAAAGGAGCTCAAAGGGGACACTGGTGGCTATTGAGCCCATTGGAGCTTTCTCTGAAAGAGTGGGCCTCTTTTGTATGATGCATGGACACTGACGGATGACATAATCTTCTATGTCACGCTGCATGAGAGGCCAATAAAATCTTTGTCTTGCCAGGTGAATGACTTTATCAGCACCGACATGTCCCATATCGTCATGCAAGTGTTTGCGCACTACTGACCTGAGCGACAGGGGTAGGACTAGTTGATTGTATTGCGCAGTCTGCCGATACAGAATGTCATTGTCAAGTCTAAGTCTGCTCCACTCATGAATCAATCGTCTCGTGTTTATGCTCATTTGCTTTTTGCCTTTGTCAGTCGGGCTCCATCCCCTTTTTTTCAGTGTGATCACCTCATGAATTGAGTCATCATCTTTCTGTGCTATTCCAATGTGTTGTCTGGTGAACATAGGGGTGCAGCTGGAAAGTATGTCATCCTCGGAAGAGTTTAGCTGCAGGGCTGCTATCCATGGCACATCCTTGTCTTTGTCTGCTCGACTACCCTGCCATATGGCCGAAATTATTTCAGGTGGCATGGTCTCAGCTGGTGTGGCCCTGCAGCTTAACAGGATAATGTGACAAAGTGTCAGCGTCTGCATTTGTCTTGCCAGGCCTGTATTTGATTGTAAATGAAAGTCGGCCAACTCACCCACCCAGCGATGCCCAACTGCACTTAATTTGGCTGTACTCAGAACATAGGTGAGAGGGTTATTATCAGTGAAAACAGTTAACGTAGGGGCATAGTAAAGGTAATCCCTGAATTTATCGCAGATCGCCCACTTTAAGGCAAGGAACTCAAGTTTGCTCGAATGGAGATGGTAATTCTTCTCAGCAGGGGTGAGTGATCTTGAGCCATAAGCAATGACCCGAAGCCTACCTCCCTGTTCCTGGTAGAGTACAGCACCCAGACCTTCACTTGATGCGTCAGTGTGTAAAACAAATGGCACATTGAAGTCTGGATAGGCTAAAACAGGGGAGCTAGTCAACATGTCAATTAGATGAGCCAAAATAGCGGTGTGTTCCGAGGTCCACTGCACAGGTGTCTTGGATGGTAACTGGTTATCTTTTGGACTGTTCTTTAAAGACCTTTTCTTAATGGTTTTCTCTTGTAACTCTGTAGTCTTCTCTAAAAGTTTGAACAAGGGACGAGCTATTCTGGAAAAGTCCTGAATAAAAGGGCGGTAATAGCCCAAGAAACCAAGCAGAGCTCTCACTTCACCAACATTTTTAGGCTCCTTTTCCTTCAGTTTCAGGACAGCTTCCAAGTCCTTTGGATCTACTTGAATGCCTTCACTTGATACCAAACGACCCACATACCTGATTTGATGTTTGAAGAGCTCACATTTTTTTGGACGTAATTTGATACCATGTGCCCTTAACCGACAGAACACACTCTCTAAATCTCTAACATGATCGTGGAATGTTTTTGAAAAGCAGAGTACATCATCTAAGTAAGGGGAACAACAGTCATCCCTCAGGCCATCCAGGACATCCTCCATACACCTTTGGAAAGCTGCTGGTGCATTAGAGAGGCCAAAGGGAAGACTGATCCATTCATACAGGCCCCAAGGAGTGCTAAAGGCCGTGAGGTGTCTGGAACTTTCCTCAACAAAGCCTTGGTGGTATGCACTGCCTTGGTCAAGGATGGAGAACCACACATACCCCCCTAGGTTATCAAGTAGGTCTTGGATACGGGGAAGGGGATGGCGATCAGAGACTGTTTTACTGTTTAGGCCACGGAAGTCAACACAAAGGCGTAAACTCAAGTCTTTTTTCCGAACGCACACAACGGGGGAGGAATAAGACGAGGTGGACTTCCTTATCCATCCACGATCAAGAAGATGTTGTACATACTCTTTTACCTCTCGGTATAAGGGTTTTGGAATTGCATTGTAGGACTTTTGAACTGGTGTATCATCAGTAAGGTGAATCTTGAGCTGCAGGTCAGGAATACAACCTATGTCTGCATCATCTCTGGCAAAGATATCTGACTGCTCAAATAACATACTTTTCACAATTTCCTGTTCTTCTTCAGTTAAATGGGACAAATCAACGGGTGGAAGCCACTTGTCTTTGATCTTTGGTATGGCGGTATGTGTGTCTTTACCTTCTCTCAAAGTCCCTTCATCAGGGTGGCATTGAGCTGTATACAAACAAACCTTGTTCTGAGACATTGGTTCAGGAATGATGGAGGAATGCTTGACTGGTTTCATATCAAGTATCTCTTCCAGAGTACCAAGAACCGTTCTCTTTGCGAGATAGATATCATGTTTCGTAGAGTTTTGGATCGGGACTTTGATGCGCTTTGATGAGCCAACAGGGACATCCACTAAGGCTGGGAAAAGTTCTAGCCCCTCAGGGCAATGATTCATAGGACTAGGTAGGAACATCATCGTACCGCCACTGTGCCATCCTCGAACTCTGCACTGAACTTCACAAATATTTCCTGCAGGAACATTTACACCTTTCTTGCTAAGCTGTACCTCACACTGTAGTGCCTCAGTGGGTGCAATCATCTGCAGAGCTAAGACTAATGCTTCCACGGTGCTATCACTGACACTCAACGCTCCCTTAAGAACTTCGGTCACGTCAACATAGTCTTCCTGATCTGTGTTCCTCTTGATAATTTCTGCAATTACATTACTACCTACAAGGGGGTAGTTACAGTTGTTACTGATAAGAAGTGGTACTCTGACTGTTACATGTCCATGATACTGGCTACGTATCTGAAGATCAATCTCTGCCCATCCATCAAGGGGAACCTGGGTGTTATTAGCAGCCGAAATTTCAAGGTTATGGCCGTCAAACAACGATTCAAGTGGCTGTATCTTCATATGGGGTAATGCTTGCTCAATCCATGATTTGCTCACCATTGTCACCTGTGCCCCTGAATCAAGGAGCATCTGAAGAGGTACCCCATTAATGGCACATGAGACCATGCATCGCTTACCAATGAGTTGAGCTACTCTTTTCTTTGGGTTTGACTGTAAGGTTAACTGTGAGCATTTGGGTGTTCTGACCTTTTCTCTGGGCTTATCACTTGTTAGGGTCGCTGGTTGCCCTCCTCCAGCGACCTCCTTCCGTTTCCCGACGATTTTCGTTGGAGACAGCCAATGGCGCGATGTCCTGCCTGACCACAAACAAAACAGTGAGTACAGTTCATTTTGTTCCTCTGCACACAGTCACTGCATTTACCTCTTGTTTCAGATTGTTGCTGGAGACGATTAGTGGGCATGTTGCAGTCTCTCAACTTCGCAGTCTCAGTGGAACTGGACATCTGGGCTAGATGCTTGGTCAGAGATGAAACTTGGGCGGTTAGTTCTTTGATAGCATCACGGTTTGCTTGTAGTTCAACATCAACTTTTGCCTGTACGTTTAATTCGTTTTGGGAGTGCTGAGCTATGTTTACAGTGACTGGTCTATGTTTACTTAGAGCACCCAGTCTTTTTAACCTTCCTTCTTCTTCAGCTGTTGATTTTGTTATTTGTTCCAAGAGTAAGTCATCACTAACCTTCAAGTCTGAAAGAAAAGCTTTAAGATCACGTCTGACATGACCCTTTTTTTCGTTTAACCCTTGGTAAAGCGTGTGAAGGAAAGTGCCCTGGATAAGCTCTTTGTTATAGCTAAAGCCTACTCCAGGTTGTTGTGACTCGAACAGAAGACGCTGTTTCAGACCCATTATTCGATAAAGAAACTGTTGTGGGCTTTCTTTGTCATGTTGCCTAGCACTAGTTAGTTCTTGGAAAAGTTCAGTTGCATTTTTGTCTCTAATGTGGGAGCGCAAAAACTTTTTCAACCCCTCAATAGTGAGGTCATCCTTATTTACCAACATCTCTCTAAATGTACCAGGTTTCGTTATCTTGAGAACAGATCTGATAACCTCAGACTCACTAAAACCCTCTTGCAACCCTTCATCAATTTGCTTACAGAGACAATTAAAAGACATGTCACAACCGGCATCACAAATTTGACGACCATGCAATTTAAATTCCCGGCGTGGTAGCAGAGACGCAACATCAGTCACTCTTATCACCTGGTTGTTGATGTTTGACGATAGCTTCAGTGCTGCACCACTAGCGGGCTTGGCAATGGCTGGTGTTGGCATGACACCTCCCATCGCAGGTGTACAAATGTCCTGGAGCTGATTGGATGACATGCCTGTGTGGCTAATCATGGTAGATAGGTCTGTGCGAATGTCTCTGTCCCTGGATGGTGACTGTGTACAAGCGTCTCCATCGGGATCTGTCGAAAGGGTGCGAGTGTCGTCCCTGGCTGATGGTTCTACCTGCTGAAGATTTACAGCCTCATCCGTGTTGCTAGATCTGGGGTCTTCATCTGGAACTTGAGCCAGGTCATCAAGAAAGTCATGAAGGAAGAGCAGTTGACTCATGCCTTCATCTTCCATGTTTTTTAACTTCTCACTTCGTACATAGTCAACAATCAGATTATAGAGCTCCGGCTCACTAAGTTCAGGAGCAATGGGAATCTCCTGACCATCTTCAATCAACCGTGCAGCCATTTGTAACTGACGGATACTCAAAGGTGAAAGTTTTTTTTGAATTTGGAACATCAGCGTTTGTCTTGGAATAGCAGTAGCCATCTTGCCTTGCCACTTGTAGCCCTCACGCTCTGGATGATGTTCAATACAAGCAACCTTCCCTGAAGCTGTAGACACTAGGTCTTGACGTCGTATTCACTCTTGCTGCAGCTCGCTGATGAGTGAATCCCGGACGAGCCCCCAATTGTTACCGGCCTCAGACCTAGGGGATATCTGTGCCGGCAGCAAATGATACACAGGCGGTGTGCACTGTGTATCGTTGAATAAACACCTTTTTTATTCTCCTGTGAAAAACACGAGCACACGTGTTATGTCTTTCCACAATGGCAGCCAGTTTATTACTGACAGTTCCTCTTAAGAATTATACAAATTCTGACAATAAAATTTCAAAACTCAACAGTATTCCCAAGTGCATCCTGTAAAATAACCATACACCAGGAGATCAATACAACAACTGTGTTCAATACACCGTAACACAAACACAATACAATACACACTTTATAAGACACACATATATCTTCTTATATACCTTAAAAGATTTACAATATTCTAGTAGTTTATCACAACATTGCCAAAGTGTCAAATAGATAAAATACCAATTATCCAGATAGCAGAGTTTATCATTATCAAGTCATAAAAGACCAGATTTCCCAAGAGAAATACTTAAGACTTATTTGCACTTGAAAATCCAATCCAAAATATCTCTCCCCTTGTCCCATATACTCATGTACACAGTGAGAAATCCAAAATGGCGACTGAACTGCAACACAGCATGAAAGGCAGAACCCTAAAACACTTTTAATACTATAATACGACCTGGCTTAACTATTTCAGTCTGACCAGCATGCTATTAATTGAAATTACCAGTAATTATACATTGAACATTATGAAAATCACTTTGCACCCATTTATGTAATCCTCAGAGAATCAAAACACTTTTTTTTATATTGTAATCTTACAATGAAATTAGCATTTTAATGAACTATAGTCATACCTGTGAAAAACACGAGCACACGTGTTATGTCTTTCCACAATGGCAGCCAGTTTATTACTGAGCCTGCCACCCAGAGGAAAGTTTACTCTCTCGTATATTTCACGGGTGCCCGGTGCGCCATCTATGGGCGTGGTGGTGTAATGTCACCACAATATACCAGTTTTAACTGTTTTAAAAAATTCCCATCTTTTGTAACAATAAAAGGGGGGGAAAAAACTAACAAAACAAACAACAACAAACACATGTAGATGTGGGGATGACAATGTTTTAAGTAACCTCATAACAGCATTTTCTTAGCCCATTACATACGTAGCACTTCGGGTTTTTTTTTTTTTTTTTTTGCGTCATGGCATTTTTTATACTGTGTGGGTGACGCAGAGCATGTGGGAAAGGCAACTGTGTGTAGAGCCGTTCACACAGTATCTCTGGCACTTAAACACCTTTTACACACCGTAAACCCGATTAAGTTGTCAAAACTCGAGGTAATCAGTTACATCAATTTTTTAAGTAATGGTGTTTCCAATTTTAAGTAAACTATATATTTTTTTTAAATAAATTATTGTGGCAGTTGTTGGGAATCGATCCCGGGTCTTTCGCACGGCAGGTGAAACACTGACCACTGAGCCAGAGTTAACGGCACTCAGTGTGTTTAATTACTTTGATCATTAGGGTTTACAGTGTATAATAAAAGGGAAGCCGATGTTAAATGTGCTATTTAATTCTCTCACACATTTACTCTGTCTGTTATTTTTTCCAAACCAACTCTCTTTCTTTAGCCGATGCAGCCGTGTTGTTGTTTTTTTCATTATTATTGGCTTAAATTCTTCATATTCTGCATTTAAACCTCCAACTCGGCCTCTGTGAAGTTTGCCGCTCGCTTTTTTTCACTTTGATTTTTCATTTTGACTCGTGAAATCGGCGATCCATTGAAAATGTCTTTATGTAGCACCGTGCACGCGCATTAACTCTGCGTAACCAGTAGGACGTTGATTAAACTTTCTCTTCTCAGGGGTTTTGGAACCGACATACTCGTGGTATGCGGGTTTGGAGTAAATCAACCCTGAGGTTAAGTTTTACCAAATGGTACAGTAAGTTACCCCAGCTTTCTGGAATACACCGCTGTGTCTTCCTCGTGTGTCTCTCTATTTATACCCGCCGCTCTCGTAGCCCTTTGTCTGTTCAATTCTATTCTATTCTATTTTATTTGTATAGCACTTTTAACAATTTCCATCGTCGCAGAGCAGCTTTACACAATCAAAAGAATTATTAAAGTCTGAATGAGATGTGAGTGTGTGTGAGTCAGAATGATCAGATGGTCCCTGAGGAACGAGACGACGGCGACGGTGCTGAAGGAAAAACTCCCTGAGATGGTGACAGGAAGAAACCTTGAGCGGAACCGGACTCAACAGGGAACCCATCCTCATCCGGGTGATAACGGAGAGCAGGGATTGATCTGCACTCATATACTGTGTGTTAGGAAGCTGGAAGTTCAGTATAATAGTTGTTAACAGATGTTAATTGATGTTAATATGGAGTCCAGGTAGTTATTGGAGGCTCAGGTAGACTCGTAGGAAATTCCAGTCCTGAACTATCGAGTGACTGCAGCCAAATCCATAGAGAAACAGCTGTCAACATCGGACGAGGCCAGAACCGTCTTCGTAGTAGAGTGAAACCGTCCCCGGACATGGGACGCATCCCAAAGAGACACACGGGACATCCATGTGACGAGATCTCCAACCAGAAGTGGGGCACCAGGATGAGTTGGGCAGGTCCAGAGGACAGAGGGAGTCTGGATCAATGGCAGCTCAGGGACGACATGTGTAGCTCGACAGAGAGAGAGAGAGAGAGAGAGAACAGTTAGGTCTGGTCACAGTCACGTAATATATAAGGTGAATGTATATTAGTGCAAAGTGCAAGCAGGGACTCCGGCAGGACTAACTATAACAGCATAACTAAAAGGGAGAGCCAGAAGGAAACACAAACATGAGGGCTCCCTGAGATGTAAAGCAAACAATCACCTCACCGTCAACAAACCTGAGTGAACAATGAGAGTGGGGAGGACAGCATCTAAACATACCAGTTCACCAGAATACTCTACGTCCATGAGTCCCCCAGATCTGCTCCTTTACCTAAGGTTAATCTATTTACAAAAATGCTTGGCTAAATAAATAAGTTTTTAGCCTAGACTTAAACACTGAGACAGTGTCTGAGTCCCGAACATTAACAGGAAGACTATTCCATAACTTTGGGGCTTTGTAAGAAAAAGCTCCGCCCCCTGCTGTAGTTTTCCATTATGTTGCGTGTGCTTGTGCCGTCAAGGCTTCGTTGTTTCTCCCCCAGGACGGAGCCGTGGCTGTAGAGCGGGACACGCCTCCTGCTGTTCTCGACGCTCTCAGTCCTTTGTGTTCTCTGTTCCCGCCGGAGAGGCATCTGTAATTCCACCATGGCAGGTTGCAGAAGAAATTCATGCTCAGTGGTTCAAAGGCCAAAACAGTACAAGAGCTTTAGATTTCACAAGGTCCGCATAATCCAATAAATCAACCATAAGATTTTTATTATTATTACTAATGTGTTTTCCTTTAACCAAACCTGACTGTGTTTCTGAAATAATATGATTAAGCTTCAATTTTAACCTATTTGCATAAATCAAGGCCAAGATCTTGTAAGATCAACTGTGAGCAGTGTAATCTATGGAGAGAAAAGGGAAGTGATACCCTGTTTGATTGACAGCTCATTTCTCCCTGCGCCGTACAATCGTCATACATGTAAAGTAAAGGGGATTGTATTAAATCCCAGAAGTGAGTGTCGAATTCAACGGATTTCCTTCTTTCCGTAGGAAATAGAGCAGATTTCATTTCTTCAATTGTTACAGGGGCGCCGCGACTATCTTTAAAATCCTTATCAACGACAGGAACGTGATTCGTAATTTGTTTGAAGAGAAATTCTCACAATTATCCAAGTACAAAAGTCATTATAAAACTAAATGTAACTAAAGTAGGAATTCATTTCGGATCGGTGCCTTTGACACCATTAATATTCAGAGCTGTCAGAGAATCTTTTTCGTGCAATTTCTTCTTTTCTAAAGCAAAAAAAAAAATGCTATTGGTCTCTCCTTCCTCAAGCCATTTGGCTCCACATCTAATAAAACACCTCTAACCAAATCCAAATAAGCCTGAATAATTTAAAGATTTAATTCCTTTAGGTGGAATTCTTCTTCCTCATTATTTATTTATTTATTTATTTTTTATTTATTTATTTATATTCTTTAAGGCTTTAAGATCTTTATTTCTTCTAATAGCAATCTGCCTAGCCTTATACTTTTTTTTTAAATCCCATTTGACTTTAGAACTGTCTTTAAAAAAAATTTTTTTTTTTTTTAGAGAATTTACCCGAAAGTACGTTTTTAACACTATTATTAAAGAAAGCATCCAATAACCACGTAATCTTGGAATTTGATCGTTTTGGTTCGATCGTTTTAAACATATTTGCTTATGATCAGAGCAAATGAGTGAGAAATATATTTTACCAATTGAAGAGCTAAGGAAGAGAGCAAAAAATCAATTCTTGATTAGGAGGATCTGTTCCTATTGGACCAAGTAAATCCGGGTGAAAAGAACGGCGTGTATCAGTAAGAACAACCTCCGCGTACGTAATGCTAAAATATCACTATTGAAATGAAGACCATCTTTGCACCTGGGAGGAAATCGGTCCAAAGTGCCGTCAGCACGCTCATTAAAATCCGCCTAAAATAAATATTAGTACCCCACTGATTTTTCCAAAACTTTACATTGATTTCAAATTCAAATTTGATTTGTCACATTCACAGTCGTACACGGTACGATGTGCAGTGAAATGCTTAGGCGACTGGACGTGACCTTAAAACAAGACTATTAACAGGAATAATACAAAAAAGTCACATTATCTAAGAAGGAATATCTATATAGGAAATAAATATTAAAACAAACGTAAATTTGAGAAATATATAAGTGAATTTAACTAAGAAAGAATAAAATGGGGCCTCCGAGTGGCGCAGTGGTTAAAGCGCTCGCCCTATCATCCGGAGATCGCGAGTTCGAATCCCGGGTGGTGCTGTAACCTCTCGCAGCCGGAGGTCTAGAGAGAGCTGATTGGCCGAGCTCTCTCAGAGGGGAGGGATGAGAGGTACTTAGTGCTCCTCCCACATTAATCACGGCTCTACAGCCAGTCAGGGGCGCAGCGGAGGGAGCGGATAGCACTGTCCGCTGAGTGTGTTACGCTGCCCCCAACGGTGCGCGAGCGAGCAGTTTGAACGGATGCGGTCGGCTGGCGTCACGTGGTTCGGAGGAAACACGTGATAGTCTTCGGCTCGCCCGGCTGAGTGGTAGTAGTAGCCTTAATGTGGGAGCCCCCTAGTGACGGGGAGGAATTGGACACGACTAAATTAGGGGAGAAAATCGGGGGAAAAAAAAAAAAGAAAGGGTCCAGTGAGCTCATACCCAGATGCAACAGGAAACGTTGTCACAAAAATCCCCAACCAAAAAAAAAACGTGTGCTTTACTGCTCTCTGACGCTACCAGGAATGGGTCATAACTCACCACCACTTCCAGTAAGTGAAATGCTAACAAATGAACATTCTACTCCACTGGATCATCGAGTTCTTACTGCAGGTTTCACAATACACAAGGCGACGAATGTCGTATGTAAAAATATATAAAATAAAAATATAAAAATATATAAAATAAGAAAAACCTAACTGTACAATAGAAAAATATAGAATTGTTTAAATGGAGCGAACATAAAAGAACGGAATGTCCAGGGGTGTGCAAATATGCAGTCAAGTGTCGTATTAAAGTGTCTTATGTGCATAACTGTGTCATGTACTGATTGAGAGCTCGTATCGCCCGTGAGAAGAAGCTCCTCCTCAGTCTCTCTGTGTTGGCCTTCGGGGAGCGGAATCGCCTTCCTGACCTCAACAGAGACGACAGTCCATTGCCGGGGTGGCTGAGGTCCTTCATGATCTCACGGGAATGTGTTTCCTGGAGGAGGATTAGATCCAACTGCTCTTACAGAACAAAACAACTGCTTTCCTTTTCACAGCAGCACGTAAAACCCTTTCGTTTAAAGAAACAACAGAAAACAAATTGATCACCATTAAACACCAAAACACAATCAAATATCTCTGAAATCTGAACAGACACATTTCTAAATTGAAATAGGAATAATATATAACCGAACATCATCTCTTAGCACAGAATATCTCCTTTACAACCGTGCATGTTACTCTAACGCAAATACGCAAAAAGAGATGAATGTCCGTTTAAATGCAGAACTTAAAACTTTATGAGTTCAACAGGCGGAACCAAAAGTGATTGATAATTACTTACATTTTCCCACTTGTGGAGTAAGAGTGGACAATAGTGAGTTAGACCTCCTTCAAGTGCAGGTCCGTCACGAAGTCAAGTCAAGTGAGGTCCTCAAAGCCTTGAAAAATGTCCACACGGACAATATGGTTGAGAACCATCAACATTAGCCATGGGACAAATCTGTCTCACATCATATAGGGCATATAGGGCAGTGGTGGCTCAGAGGGCTAAGGCACTGAGTTACTGATCGGAGGATCGGCGGTTCGATTCCCAGCTCAGCCAGGTTGCCACTGTTGGGCCCTTGAGCAAGGCCCTTAACCCTAACTGCTCCAGGGGCGCTGTACCATGGCTGACCCTGCGCTCTGACCCCAGTTACACTGGGATATGCGAAGACGGAATTTCACTGTGCTGTAATGTATATGTGACAAAAAATAAAGGCTTTCAACGTGATTGAATCTTTTCCCATCAGTTAATGCGAAGGATCCGAGAACGGACGCTCTTTCGCCCCTCATCTCTGGCTTCTTTAACAAGGGGCCAAAGTTCCTCTCTGGCGATCCCATCTTCTGGTGAGAGCGCTTCAGTGAGCCGTAACTTGTTGTCGAGAAGGAATTTACATCCTCTGGCAGCTAATGAGCTAATAAGAAGATAATGGTGGATCTGTGGGAACCATCCCCTCTTTTCGGCCCAAGACGATGTGCAATATAAACGGCGCTTCCAAGGTCATCGCTGACGCCAAAGGACGTCAATCACAACTTTCTGAGCATCCATTTTAATGTCCAGTTTCCAGCTGTATCGTCTTCTTTCTCCAATTTCTGGCTTTTTATTTTTATTTGCATTTTGGCGCTCCTGAATCTCCGTGGCCAAACACGTTAAGCGACTCGTTATGGGTTGCTACCTCAGTAACAAGCTGAGTAACCGTAGACGACAAAGTTTCAATCTGCTTAGCCGTTGATCCAGTTGTTATTTCAATTGCCGAAATTTTCTGGAACAGCTTGGTCGTATTTTCCGGAGAGCTCACGAATGGCCGTAAGAATTTCCATCGAGGAGTCGTTACCGTCTAAAGGATCGCTTTTGGTTTTCTTTGCCGCAGGTTTTCAGGACATTGTAAGTAAAGGAATCGCAAGAATATCATTCATGTCTGGGCGTGAGTCAAACCAGCTGTTAAGATCCTCAGTATTTTTCGATGAATTCAAATCCATAGAGGAGACGCTGCTAACTTCCACATCAGCGCTTTTAACAGGCTCCAGAGATGACGCTCGCGTCGTCTCGTCTCGTGGAACTCCGTCTAACTTTCTTTCTGCCCATAGATGAATCAGGGCACAGTGAATATTGAGAGTATAAAACTCACGTACACATTTATATATCGAAATAATCTGTTATCACGGTTATATAATATCCCTATTGCAAACTTCCTGATGACTCGTCCGTCCACCTGTCACGCCGCCATCTTGGCCCCCACATTCGTCCCACAACTCATCTAAATGGTGGCAAAGTGATGACGTAGAAACTCCCATTTCTGGTGGTTTTTGCTGCATGGTGAGTGTGTGCACCCGCCCGTGGCGTGTGCTGGAGATGGCGTCGTCCGTCGAACGGTTTGGACGATACGCGAACTGCAGGGGGTCCAGTGAGGGAGGCAGCAGGGTCTTGATGTGTCTCATGACGAGCCGCTCGAAGCACTTCGTGATGATGGGTGTGAGTGCAACAGGGCGGTAGTCATTGAGACAGGACACAGAAGACTTCTTCGGCACGGGGACGATGGTGGTAGACTTGAAGCATGTGGGAACGACGGCGCTGCTTTAGGGTTTGTTTCTTAGCCTAGCACAGACTCCCGCCCGCTCGCCGCGCTTCCGCTTCCTCGCGCACCGCTTACGATGTCCCGTCCTCTGGCTACCGGCATCAGGCAACGCCGAGGACTGGAGGCCTGGATCCCGGAGCAAGCCGAGGTAGCGAAGCTTCTCACGCAGCTCATCCTGAATTAAATTTACCGGTTTATTGAGTTGTTTAAAAGTGTCTGGCGGTGGTAAGTACGGACACCGTTTGCGCCGATGTCCATATACTGGGTAAAATAACTCAACTCAACTCATCTTTATTTGTATAGCAAGAAAAAAACCAGAATGCCCCAAAGTGCTTCACATAAATAATAAAATAATACAGTAATATTATAAAATAATAAGAAATTTAAAATAATAATAATTTTTAAAAATTATAATAAAAAAAAATTATAATAATAAATTATTAAAAAGGAACATAATTAAAATCACATCACACACAATCTCATGTTGGTTTAAATGCCAAAGAAAACATGTGAGTTTTGAGATGGGACTCAAACACCCTCAGTGATGTGGCCTCACGAATGGTCACGGGTACAGTAGGTCAATAAACGCGCTACAACACTAAGTAAACAAAGTTGCACCGTTTTGGCTCCGGCTATAAAAACTTAAGTCTGTACAAATCTTGAGGTAGTATTTGACGAAAATGAGATGAGGGGAAATGTGTAAATGTGCGTTTGACATAATTGTCCGTTCTGTGTGTGCAAGAAAATGCAGAGGTGTTTAGTCCAGTGTGTTGGTTTGATTGAGAGACCGTATCGCCTGCGGGAAGAAGCTCCTTCTCAGTCTCTCTGTATTGGCCTTGAGGGAGCGGAAGCGCTTCCCAGACCGCAGCAGAGAGAACAGTCCATTGCTGGGGTGGCTGAGGTCCTTCATGATCTTCCTGGCCTTGGTCCAGCACCGCTTGCTGTAGACAGAGTGCAGGTCAGGGAGCTCAGTTCGGATGATGCGCTCAGCTGATCGCACCACCCTCTGTAAGGCTCGTCTGTCCTGCATGGTGCTGTTCCCGAACCAGGATGCGATGTTTCCCGTCAGGATGCTCTCTATGGTGCAGGAGTAAAAGTTCCTGAGCACCTTAGAGGGCAGACTAAAGTCTCTCAGGTGTCTGAGGTGGCAGAGACGCTGTCGGGCCTTTTTCACCACGGTGTTGATGTGACAGGACCACGACAGGACCTGCGTGACGATGAGGAGGGGATGGAGTGTTGGAAGAAAGAAATATAGAAACTGATGGCAAGTGAAGAAGCAGAAGATGTCCAGCATGAAATGAGTGAAGAGGTGGAAGAAACACGGTTAGGAGAAGAAGAGAGCTGAGATATCGGGAGAGAGCTTGAAACAGCAGCACCCCGTTTGTCAGGTGACTCTGGGATGTTGTTCATTGCGCTTTTCAAATATACCTTTTACGTAAATAAAAAATAAGCACAACCTATTTGATTTCGTTAACCTATAATCATTTACAGAACCAGAGCTCAATATATGCTTCGCTTTGCTCATCTTGGTTACATTCAGTGTTCTTTAATAGATATTGCTTTAATATTAAGATCATGATTTTAATGCCACCCCATGAATAATTTTCCAGATCCGCCGCTGGTGCTGCTGACATTTAATTTGATTATTTAAGCATTTTATTTCATTCAATAAGCAATACCTGGACTGTACAGATCATGTGTAACTACAATGCACTTTTTCCCTCTTACTCTTTCCATATATAGGTATTTATACCTGCAGTCCCTGTTTAACGCGCGTGCGTTTGCCAGAGCCACCGGGAGCTGCACTTCACACTGTTCACCACTAGAGGTCAGTTGAAAAGAGAGCTTTGAAATTTCTGTCTGTATTCGTCACATATACATTACACGCGCACACACACACACACACACACACACACACACACGCACACACGCACACACACACAGATTTGAACTATCTTGTTCCATGGTTGCTTCAGAAATCTTTTGATGCTGTGAAAAATGTAGATTTTCATAAACAAGCCTAAAGTCTCTGTTGTTTATTACTCAGTTGTGGAGATCCTGGAATCTTAAAACACCAGAATAAAACCTCTTATCTGACCTATTGTATAAACATCTGTGTATCTATATAATATCTAATAATATACAATATGTAATGTACGATCCAGACTCTCAAAGTGTTTACATCTGTGTAGCGTTTAAATGGAACGAAAGTATTTTAATGACAATAATTGCTTGTATTTCAATCTTTAATGGTTTTCTAGGAGCTTAAAACTTTTAGAAAATCCGTTCCACATTCCACCTCCTGAAGCTGAAACAGAAAGCGATGTAAAGCCACTGAGGAATCGAGAAGAAGACGCTGGAGGACATGAGACAACACAGGCGGGGGTTAAAGGTCAGCGTCTCTTCCTGCTGCGGTGTGTCTCTCAGACCTGTCTCTCTCTCTCTCTAAAGACGATGGTAAGAGAATCGTGTGTGTGTGTGTGTGTGTGCTCTCCCAGAGAGTGGATGTTGAATCCAGGACTAAGAGATTTCCGCTGATTCTAAATCTTCACGGCGTTATCACTGACATCATCACACTGTACCGCTTACAGAAGCACAAAGAGTTTATTTTTAAGATTTAAAAAAATACAGGTTGATTTATTTATAAAACGCTTCAGTATAAAATCTGTTCACTGTGCTGTATATTGAATAACAGATAAACAATAAGAAAAACAAAAGTCCATTAAACATTTTAAGTTAAACATCCGAATGTACACCTGAGTGGGCGTGTCCAACAGCTACGGCGCACCTGCTGCACTTCGTCTGTGTGACTTTACTGTCGTTTTCTGTCTAGATGGCGGATCTAAGGATAAGAAGTGAACGGAGGCAGTTTGTGAAAGCGTCAGTGCCACCTGTCGGTCTGCAGCACGAACCCCTGAGGAGTGGGAAACACGGGGCCACGCCCTGTTGATGAAGTGATGAAGTGCTGCTTATAGCAGACGATCTCAGTTAAACCGCGATTAATAAATTACACATTCAAATAATTTAATAGAAATATATAACATGTATATATAAATATAATCATTTTAAAGTGTGTATCATGGATGATGCCTATAAACTCCTTGATGATTTTACACTGTGTGGTGAGGAGATGGATGCGCAGGTGCTGTAAGAGCAGAGTTTCATTCATTACTTCTGACTCAAAAGTCGTTATAAACGAGACTTATAAACATGAACGAGGCTCTTCAGAATCTATTTCAGACATATAAACTTTCTTTGACCTTGACCCTAGAAAACCTTGTTTTTTTTTCCCTATTTCAATCTCAGGCAGTTTCTCCTCACCACCGTCGGCCTCAACGAGGACCATCTGATAAGTTCATACTGATTTCAATATTTCTCTTGATTCTGTAAAGCTGCTTGGTCCATGATGTTGTGATGAGTTGAATTGAATGCTACCCAGCCTGGAGCACTAGCGCGGGAGATATGGCTCTAAACAAGGGCAGAAAGCATGAGGAGAACAGAAGACCCTCCTGGAGAAGAAGCATGGCACAGTCGGTACAGTGTACATGACATATACGAAATACAGTGCTGGTTTCATATCTTCTGGATCAGACTTGCTCTGTCTCCATTAGAGTGAGGTGGTGTGTGTCTGAGGACTACAGGTTCTCTCTGGAGCGCTGATTTCCATTTTGCAAGTAGACGATCACTCCGATCAGCACAGCTATGACCAGAAACATCACCACTATCAGTGTGATCTCCCACGCTGGCATACGTCTCTCATACTGCTCTGGACATGGTTTCTCCTCTGCAACACACACACACACACACACACACACACACACACACACTTACATTATATCAGGGTTTTATCATAACAGCACACATTATGTCATTTCATTGTTTTGTCAGAAGATGCCGCTGTTTTGAACTCTTTTGCCCTTCGTCCCTCACTCTCTGTAGTGTAGTGTGTAATTGAGCATCACTGCTACGTGTTAATGAAAATATCTGAGGACTGAACACAGACGTACCGGAGGAAACACTGCGGCGTCTGAGACTGTGAGTCTGAGACACGGGGGCAGCCCCAGCACCCTGCTCTTCTGCTTTACACCCTAAAACACATCACAACACCGTCACGCTGCAAGACCTCACACACAGATATACACAATATGAAGCATGTTTACGGCATCAATTTTTATCCATCATGATGAAGACACTCCAAACAGAACCAGATGTCCGCCTGCCCTCCTGCAAGTCCTGTCCTCCTCTAACCGCCCGCCCTCCTGCCAGCAAGTCCATCCCCTGTCTGCCTGTCCTCCCGCAAGAACAGTCCTCCATCCACCTGCCCTCAATTTCCATCCTACAGCCAACTGACTGTAAGTCCTGTCCACTGACCAGCCGACCAAAGCATCTTGGACATTGCTATGTCCCTGTGCACAAAGTAAGAATTATAAAGACATGGTTTGACGAATTCAGTGTTGAAGAACTCGACTGGCCCGAACATAGAACCCTGACCTCTGTGTACCTCTCTGTCTATCTGTTAAAGTCATCAGAGGTCACTGCATCATCACACACCAGGACACAGAGACGTCTCTACTTACACAGTACACAATGTGTTATAGTTACAACCTCAGTAAGTTACCAGTGTGTACCTCCCACCCAGGGTGTACTGGCAACCCAAACCCACACCATCACCTTTAGGAGCTACTGTAGGATTAAACAGTCTCACCTGTGACAGTATAGGAAGCGATGACCTCTTCGTTCTCGGTGTCCTTCACAGTGTACACACCGCAGTCAGAGTCCTTCACTTCACTCAGAGTCAGAGACGACTTCAGCAACGCTCTGTTCTTATATCCTGAGTCACACTCCAGTTTACGCCCATCGACTGTACACACCCTGACAGAGCCATCATCAGCCGACTGCTTAAAGGTCACCTCAACGTTCTCTGTGATGGGCAGGTCCAGATGAAGAGCTTCTCCATGCTTCATCTGTCTGGTGAGCTCAAGAGCTGAGGGAAAAAACCAGCACACACATACAGTGGGTCTAGAAAATAATCACCCCCCTTTAATATATATATATATAAAAAACACAGAATTACTGATTTGTAAAAGGATCACCCCCTCCGCAAAACTATGTGTAAACTCAATCAGTTCAAGCTAAAAGAAGATTTTGCAGGATTTGCCCACTCTTCTGTAGAACTGCTCAAATTACATTAAACATTGATGGTGACCATTTGTGGACTGCAGTCCTTGAGTCATTCCACAGATATTCAATGAGTTTAAGTTTGGCCTTTGAAGGTTGGAAGGTCAACCTTTTCCCCATTGACAACATTCTGGCAGAGGGCAGCAGATTTTCCTTAAGGATTTGACGATATTTTGCCCCAGACATGGACATGGTTTGGTGTTGTGGCCAAATAATTCAATTTTATTCTCATCTGACCACCTGCTCAGTCGTGACACATGCATGTAGCCTTTCTTGAGGAGTCTCCCACACAAGCCACATTTGTGGAGAATTTGTAATATTGTTGTCCTGATCCAGGGAGTTTGTGTTGTACCGAATACCTTCCACTTCTTAATAGACTTCACTGTGCTTCCAAGTGGTGATCCATTTCCTGACTGTGCATAACTTTATCCTAGAGATCTTTTAACAGTGCTTTCCCACCCATAGATGACTTCAGTTGCACTACCAGGGACTGAAATGCTCCAGCTTCTCATGCGGACCTATTCAAAATGACCACAGCCGATCACAGTCAAATGGCTTTGTGTGCAATTGAGAAGGTGATCAGCTTCAACTAATAAGTTCCATCATTTTTAGGGAGGGGGGGTGATCCTTTTCCAAATCAGTGATTCTGTTTTTCCCAATCACTTACGTTCGATCCCGAGAGTCATTTCACAGACGTCTCTGCCATCACACTGACACGTGTACCAGGTTCTCTTACTGTACTCAGCTGCAGTGATGGTGAGAGACAGGTTCCCCCTCATGTACTGATCACGAGAGAGTTCATAGCCCACCGCTGACCAGCAGGACGTCTGATCACACCCAGCCACACACACGCCTTTATTCCGGGGCTGGGTCCATTTCATCACTCCAGAACATCTCCCAGTACAGGGCAGTGTAACGGCCTGGTTCAGCTTGGCCATCGTATAAGCAGCTGACACGGAGGAAACTGCTGCAGGAAAACAGAGTAAAAACACACTGTGTGTATGTGTGTGTCTTTTCGTATTGACACCAGTGAGAGAGAAAATAAACACACCTTTTAAAACCAGCACCAGAAACACAAGGATGCTTCGGCTCTTCATGTCTGGGGAAACACAGAAGAATGTTACAGCCATTTTTTTTTTATGGCTATGCAGCCAAAAGTATGTGCACCCCTGGTCACCAAACCTACCTGTTGTCCTTCCCCAAACTCTTCTCTCAATGTTTAATCAGGGTGTTGTATAGAACGTCTCTTTATCTTGTACTGTTACTCTCTCCTTCCCTGCAGTTAAAGAGTTAAATATGATCAGACGATATAAAACCAATCAGGGGTCATGCAAGTAATATTGAGAGGATGAAAGAGTTCAGAAACCGAGGCTGAATTTAGTCAACAGGACACAGAGCTAAATCTTTGTTGATGATGATTTCAGACACAGAAAAGCTTTTATCAGTTCTTGCAAGAGGCTGTAAACTGAATCTGATCTGAACACAGACTCGTGTAGTGTGCAGGACAGAGGACCGTCTACAGTAGAATCACTTCCTGTTTGCACTGCAGGACCTGCCAGCTGAGGGGGTCGCCATGGCAACAACGCGTCGGATATATAAAACGTCTGTGCGGTTTTAGTGTGACTAACATGTCCTTGTCAGGATGTTCGGGGTTTTGGACTTGACAGCCTCCGTACACTCACAGTCCCGTGTCTCAGTGACCTGCATCAGTACAGAGGCTCCGCACTCCTCTACACAACTTAACAAAATAATATATACACCATAAACATGTGCACCGCGCTCCCGCGTGCACTAAACTCCGCCCAGGTCAAAAACCGCGTGCGCGACACTCGCCGTATACAGAGCTCGCCACGCCCCGCGCGCACTCCACCACGCCCCGCGCGACTGCACGTTACGCTTTCTGTACAAACTCAGTCAGTAAACGTTTCATGTAGACTCATATAAACATATTCGGGAGGCTGTGTGTATTAAACACTACGTCTTATTGTCTGTGTTTAAACAGGACCAGTTACACACTCGGAGTTACAGCGGGTGCGCGAACGCACGCACACGCACACGCACGCACACACACACACACTAACTAACTACGACTAACTGTGTAAAAATAACAAGTGTAGCGCTGATGATATTATAAATGATAACTGAAAACCCACCTCGATCAGAACCACAACAGCTCCGCGCAGCTCCGAAGATGCGCTGACAGGCTTGTGGGCGGGTTAACCGGGAGAGCGTCACGTTTGCGTGCGTTTCTATTGGTCCGGGCAAAGGCGTAGAACAGACTCGTCCAATAACCAACACTGGGCCCCGCCCAGTCACCCGCCTTAAAACAGGAACTGGAAAACTTTTTTTTTTTTTTTTTTTAAAAACCCTGTCCGCATGAAGTTCGAATCATTTTAATGACTCGACTCTTGTTCATCTTGTTCATCATAATGAACGAATCTTTTCTTGAGTAACCAGAAACATTAATAAAATGTTTCATTTTCGATAAACAGACCCGCAATACGTCCACATACACAGATTCTGGGCTGTAGATCCAGAAAATATTAAGGACATATTATGACACAATGAGCAGGTCACCGTCATATCCTCTGGTCCGATTCGTTCGTTTGCGAGTGAACGAATCACTCTCTGAGTCTACTCGTTCTTCCGAGTCACGGTAAAGACTCGTTCAAAAAGAATCAATATCTTTAATTGTGTTTTAATTTAGGATGGAATATTATGTCATTATTATTGACAGCACATGGTTATTTTCTCTATATCCCTTCATGTGTCATATTAGATTTATTGGTTATGTTGATTATGTTAAAAGGAACTAACAAGTTACCTGCCTGGGGTTTCCCACGGGACAGGTGAGAGAGAAACATATTCATAACCTTTCCCCCCATTTCATTAAATGTGCACTGAGTATAGATGAGGCGGCACGGTGGTGTAGTGGTCAGCACTGTCGCCTTGCACCGCCAGGGTCCGGGTTCGATCCCCGGCCAGGCTCGATCCCCGTCTCTGTGTGCATGGAGTTTGCATGTTCTCCCCGTGCTTGGTGGGTTTCCTCCGGGTACTCCGGTTTCCTCCCACAGTCCAAAGACATGTAGGTTAGGCTGATTGGCGTTCCCAAAAAAATTGCCCGTAGTGTGTGTCTGTGCCGTGCGATGGATTGGCACCCTGTCCAGGTTGTACCCTGCCATGTGCCCCAAGTCTCCTGGGATAAACTCCAGGCCCCCTGTGACCCTGAATACAGGATTAAGCGGTGTAGATGATGAGTGAGTGAGTGAGAGTGAGTATAGATGGATCTCATTGAGTCTTAGACAATTAAGTAAAAAGACTATTGAATATTTCCTTGCAAATCTATAATTGGTCAGTCAAGCTCTTAACAGTGTGCACTAATGTTCAGAAGTTTCAGATCTGTATTATTTTTTTTTGTTTGTTTTTAAAAGAGTTTTCTGTTCATCAATGCTACATTTATTTGATATAGTAAAACAGGAATAATTTGAAATAATGTTAGACTTCAACATTTCTGTTTTCTACTGGAATGTACTGTATGTAAAACTGTCATTTCTTGCTGTGATATTAAGCTGAATTTGCAGCATCATTACTCAAGTCTTTAGTGTCACATGGTCTTCAGAAATCCCTCTAATATGAGGATCTATAAAAATGTCTAATATTGTCATTCAGTGCTGGCGTTTGGGGGGGGGGGGATGTATCGTCTCCACAAAACTCAATAAATGTTTCTTGATCATTCTGAGTGATTTTCTGAGGATCGTGTGACACTGAAGCCTGGAGTAATGATGCAGAAAATACAGCTTTACATCACAGCAATCAAATAAAAAAAAAAAAGAAATACATTCCAATGGGAAAAAAGCTGTTTAAAATTGTTTTAATTTCACATTATTCCTGTTTTTACTGTATTTATGATCAAATAAATGTAACCTTCATGAACAGGTCTTCTCTTGGAAAACATATGAGAAATAGAGAGATCATATTTTGCCCCTCACAGAAATGTAGATTCAAGCTTTAGCAGCCATAGAACAAGAAAACATAAAAATAACACCGTCAAAGATTTCAGATGAATGCATAAGGAATCCGAGAAAATCTTGAATGAAACAGAACCTGAGCTGAACAGTGAACCTGAATCTGGGACGTCGCCTTGTGCACGTGTAGAATTGAGAGAAACGGACACAGAAAAAATTGATGCTGAGACACTTGAGCACAAACCTGAACAGCTTTTTTTCCATGCAAACAGTATTGCGTATTTCAAAATCTTTCTCTCATAATTAGAGTCTCCCTGATGTTAAATGTTATGAATACCTGAAGGTTTATCCAAAGTGACGATGCATAGCGTTAGCGCCCCTTTTTTTAGACGTCAAATATTGTGGCTCACTGAATGAAAACTGCCCTGGAAGATCTCCATGTGTTTATCCGTGATGGATCACCTGCACTATTCAGAACATGTCTGGTGAGGATGTTGCATTGATTCTCTGCAGGCACTTTGACAAAAATATGGCTGTTAATGTTTGTGTTGACATTATTAAGATATTTTAATTCTTATTCATTTGCACTCCGGCTCTTATTTTACTTTATCTGATCATCTCAACTGACTTTAAGGATTTATGAGGTGTTTCTTTCTGTACTTTTTGTCTACATTAATCTAGTAGAATCCAAAACGTTCATGGAACAAAAAGAAATATAACAACATAGAAAAGACGGATGTCAAAAGTGATTTTTGTTGTACTCTTTATGACATTAGGACAGTACTCCTGATGGCGGACAGACCAGAGGGATGAAAGTGGGAGTTCCTATTGTGATTGGAGATGATGATGACTCCCCTACGACTTTGACTAGTGTCATAAACGGTACTCTTGTGTTGGAGGAAGAGATTGTCTTAATTCATTATTTTTGACTCGCCGGCTGTATCACTGTTTCAAAGCTGCATGTTATAAAAAAAAATATATAAAAAAACGTACAGTATCAATCACATGCGGAGACTGATACTATTTTATGACATCGGACCGCTTAAACACCACAAGTGATTAAAACCCATTTTTGTTCAAATGTGTCTTTATGAGCTCAGTGTCACACGATGTCCCTCCTCTGCGCACGTCTCTGCCTGAACGCCATTTACGCACTACTCCTGACCAATCAGGACACCTCCAGAGCTCTCCTACATGTCGGTGGAGATGGAAGTGATTTCCTATTTAAAGAACTTTGATAAATAGCTCTTATTGCTACTCCTGAAAGTAGGATCAAAATGCCGTCATTCTGAGAATTGTTGGCCACTTAGAAGTGATTTCCTACTCTGAGACGCTTAGTGAATACAGGCTCTGGTGTTTAAGTGCACAAAATATAACACGACCCTGAGCAGTCTGTAGTTTACAGGTAAGTGACAGTGATGAATCAGAAGTCGTTATAAACGAGACTCTTACAGGAAACCCATCACCAACCAGAACTTCTGCTTACTGATGTGTGGAATGAACATTTCTTAAAAATACACATCAATCATGGAGGAAGCTCTTTAGAGACTATTTCAGCCATATAACCTTTCTTTGACCTTGACCCTAGAAAACCTTGTTTTTTTCCTATTTCAATCTCAGGCAGTTCATACACATTTCCTTACACTTTTCATACTTATTTCAATCATTCTTGAAGATGAAGAACCTTGTTAAAAGCGCTATAGAAATGAAAACAAGAGTTGGATTGAATTGAATGCTACCCAGCCTGGAGCACTAGCGCGGGAGATATGGCTCTAAACAAGGGCAGAAAGCATGAGGAGAACAGAAGACCCTCCTGGAGAAGAAGCATGGCACAGTCGGTACAGTGTACATGACATATACGAAATACAGTGCTGGTTTCATATCTTCTGGATCAGACTTGCTCTGTCTCCATTAGAGTGAGGTGGTGTGTGTCTGAGGACTACAGGTTCTCTCTGGAGCGCTGATTTCCATTTTGCAAGTAGACGATCACTCCCATCAGCACAGCTATGACCAGAAACATCACCACTATCAGTGTGATCTCCCACGCTGGCATACGTCTCTCATACTGCTCTGGACATGGTTTCTCCTCTGCAACACACACACACACACACACACACACTTATTTTATTTCAGGATTTTAAGATAAACAGGAAGTAGGAAATTGTGTCTCTAACTTTGTTTCTTGTGTTCTGCTTCATTTTAAAACCATTTTTTTCGGTCTGCAAAACTAAGAAAAAAAATATTTTTTTCATTAGAAAGCAAGGAAATGGAATTTATTCAAATGTACTTTGAGGACGGACATTCGTAGGCCGTGATTTTGGATATGCTGATGACGTATCACGGTATAAAGATTAGTTCGCGAACTGCTGTGTCTCTTTTAAAACCGAAAGATTTTTTCCACAAGAACAGCGAAAATTTAGCAGAACGCCATATTTGAAACCACAATAAGGACGGGACATGTTTGCACATTCATACACACACCGCCGCTACAGTACTTCCTGTATATCTTGAGTGACAGATGTCTCGTCCAATCAGCGGTAAGTATTTCATTCGCAAACCACACCTACCTTTTCCGGTTCGTTTCTGAAACCAAATGAACAAAACCGAAAACGAAATAACAAATTCAAAACCAAATGAACAAAACCGAAAACGAAGTAACAAATTCAAAACCAAATGAACAAAACCGAAAACGAAATAACAAATTCAAAACCAAATGAACAAAACCGAAAACGAAATAACAAATTCAAAACCAAATGAACAAAACCGAAAACGAAATAACAAATTCAAAACCAAATGAACAAAACCGAAAACGAAATAACAAATTCAAAACCAAATGAACAAAACCGAAAACGAAATAACAAATTCAAAACCAAATGAACAAAACCGAAAACGAAATAACAAATTCAAAACCAAATGAACAAAACCGAAAACGAAATAACAAATTCAAAACCAAATGAACAAAACCGAAAACGAAATAACAAATTCAAAACCAAATGAACAAAACGGAAAACGAAATAACAAATTCAAAACCAAATGAACAAAACCGAAAACGAAATAACAAATTCAAAACCAAATGAACAAAACCGAAAACAAATTAACAAACTAAAAATCAAAATAGCAAAACCGAAGACAAATTAACAAAATGCAAAACATAATAACAAATTAGTTTTGTTATTTTGTTTTTGAATGTGTTATTTTGTTATTGTGGTTTTTAATTTGTTATTGTTTTCATTTTGTTCGCTTGTTTTTTGCACTTCTCGGCCACCGTACATTTCAGTGGAGACGGACTTGACGCTTCATACTCCAGACTGAAAAGTTTTTTTGCACGTTTTTGCACTCAGGTTTTTCAGGTAAATTTTGCACTTGTGAAAATGAGTAAAATTTACTTAAGGAAGTTGAGTAAAACTAACAGATAAATATGACATATCACGTGGCCTCTTTAAAGCATGTTAAGTAGTATTTACTTACTGATCTGATGTGATTAATTGATATAATCAATTAAAACTATTTTATATTTTAAGTTACTTTTACACGTTTTATTCAGTCCATGTTATTTATTTTAAATGAATAAAATGAATCACTGTTACAATATGACAAGATAGTGCTGTGACAATAAATAACTCTTGATTGCACATTTATTAAGATCTTTATTTACAGGAATTAACATGCCCATAGATAAACAAGATCAAAGCTTAATATTTAAACAGCTCAAGCAGCAGTAAAGTGCAATGACTTTTTTGATTATAAAACTTTTGCTTATTCAAGCCATCTTAAGTTACATGTCGATACAAAAACTGGACGGAATCTTAACTAGAGCCAGTATTAGACCAAATATTAACAGCCTGCTTTTACAGATAAATCAGGTGAATTCAGCACGTCCATGGCCAAGCGCTCTGTAGCAGAGATAACGTATAACGTATCACGTATCACGTATTGCATTCAAATCTCGATGATGTCTGAGGGTTAAAAGCGCGCGGCGTGTCTGCTCAGAACAGCGCCATCTTGTGGGTGAGCTTCTTGTTCGCGCATGCGCAGATCACCTAGAGTCCGCTTAATTTCTACTTGATTTTTTAGAGGTATACAAGTACTCTATTAATTCGTTTAGATTTGTCAAAGAATCATAAGTAAAATTTACTTGACTGTTGAATGTTTAATATTTGCAAGTCTAAATTAATTAAATATATAGATTTGACTTAATACTTTAAAGTTTTCGCTTTAACAAAATTATTATTTGTAAAAAAAAAAAATAATAATAAATACATTTTTACATGGTAAAAATGTATTTCAAGGAGAACTAGAATTTCCTAAATAAAGGTTAACATACCGACACATTTAATTCATGTAATAAATTAACTGAGTGGAAAGAGTTCAATATTATTACGTATTCACGTGTAATATTGAAATGTTTTATAGTCACTCCAAATAAACCTAATAATATTAAGTAAGTTTACTTTGAAAGTTTAGTTTAAATTTCAAATGACACCGTGCATGCGTGTTTGGAGACGCTATATAGCAATAAATTAACTTTACTTGATTATTTTTACATAAAACCAACTTGTGAACTAAATATAATTATGTAACTTTTACTTGGTTTCTTCATGAGCGTTACTTTAATTATTAAGTAGATTTTACTTGATCATGATGGGTAAGTTGTACTTAATATTAGAGCGATACAATTTACTTCAAATCTACACGTGCAAGAAACACGGTTCCTCCAGAGTTCCCTGCAGCGGTAAAGGTTCCTGCTGGAGAGAAACAGTATGAAAGTACAGCTTTAAAAGTGTGAAGAAGTTCTAAAAAAAAAAAAAAGTTAATAAAGAATAGTCAAAAAGACCTGAAAACAGTGGTTTGTCTCAAAAGAATTTGGAGACTTTCACAGGGCCAGAGGTCACATGATCACCCTGACATCTTCAGCGCTTCTTCACTTTCCTCCTGATCCACCTGCAGCCCTTTAACATCCACACAGGAGCAACACACACACACACACACACACACACACACACACACACACACACACACACACACACACACACACACAGCCCCGACCATCACTCCTCTGTACTCCTCCTCACACACTCTAACACACACACACACACACACACACAGCCCCGACCATCACTCCTCTGTACTCCTCCTCACACACTCTATGCAGGTGCACACACACACACACACACACACACAGCCCCGACCATCACTCCTCTGTACTCCTCCTCACACACTCTATGCAGGTGCACACACACACACACACACACACACACACACACACACACACACACAGCCCCGACCATCACTCCTCTGTACTCCTCCTCACACACTCTATGCAGGTGCACACACACACACACACACACACACACACATGCTCTCTCTCTTGCACACACATACACTCATACTTGTACAACCAGTTTTTGGGGACTATAAGCTGGATTCCAGAATGTGGGGATTCTTCATACTTCTAGTGGGTTTCGGAGCAAATGGACAACAGAGCAAATTTACAAACAAACTAAAATGCGTATTTGTAAGATAGGAACTGAGTACGTCACATGAAACACAACCACCCTTTAGGCATTTCTTTTTAAACTTGGTTTGCAGTTCAGTATTTTTTGCACAGATCCTTAGAAATGTCCTTAATACTTTACATTAAAGTACATAAGTTCCAATCACAACTGAGTATTATTTTTTATAAGTATAAAAAAAAAACGAAATGTACAGAAACAAAATTGCACAATAAAAATTTTGCCATACTTTTATTAATGAAAAAAAAAAAAAAAAAACCGTACAGACTTTTTATCATCAGGTACATCCTCCTTTTAAGAGCAGAGAGTCTCCCAACGGAACGGGCTGCACAAAATATTTTTCCTGGTACTGTGCAAGGTTTGATGAACATATACAGATGATTTTCAATCACTTTTACTTCACTGGTCTCTCATTTCTTTATTGTAACCACCTGAATAAATGCAGGACAATGTTAGTCAAAACATAACATTTCTTTGATTTTCATAAAAGCTTAGCATGCTTGTTTAGCATGTACCACCTTAGGGAAATGATGTTCTACTGGTTGATTCTGTTGCGTTCTCTGCTGAGGTCTTAAGTCTACGTCTGCTTCTATGTAAACACAGACTAAATCCATTGCTTTTAAATCAACTGAACAGTTACAAGCCCTGACAGAACCCGACAGTTAATATGTTTTCAGTGCCACAGGTTCCACCACTCCACCACGTTCACACTTCCTGGCCAAAACAGTCACCAAAATGAAAATCAATTGAATCAAGAACAGAAAACAACAAGGAGATTGCTAGAAGTACTAGGAATCGCGTAACTAGATAACTAGAACGGTCCAATGCTTTATTTACAACTGAAAGGATAGTGCTGAACCCTCAGCTTCACGTACGAAATGTGATCAGGAAAACATGATGAGCGGCCGTGACCTGTGCTGCGGTCCACATATAAAATGTTTTTGGAAATCATGGATGTCATGCCCTCTGGTCTAAAGAGGAAATGGACCATCCGACATAAAGTTCAAAAGCTAGCATCTGTGATGATATGGAGGTGTGTTAGTGCTCATGGCATGGGTAACTTGCACATCTGTGAAGGTACCATTGATGCTGAAATGTACACACAGGTTTTGGATCACAATATGCTGCCATCCAAGCGACGTTTTTTTCAGGGATGTCCATGCTAATAAATATTGGACTTTGGAGCGATGGGAAAAGGTCATGTGACCTGATGCGTCCAGACTGAGTCTGTTCCAGAGTGACGGGCGTGTCAGGGTGAGAAGGGAAGCGCATGAAGCGACGCTCCCATCATGCATAGTGTCCACTGTACAAGCCTCTGGAGACAGTGTTATGATCTGGGGTCGCTTCAGTCGCTCAGGTCGAGACTCTGGACAATTGTTAAATATGATCAATGCAAGCTGTTCCAGGCCAGTTTCATGTTACAACACAGGGAGAGGACTGTACAGAGAAGATTTTACATTCTGGGACCTGACATTTACCATGTCCCCATGAGGGTTTGGTGTAATGATCTCCACAGGCACTGTTTGGCACCTGTAATGGACACAACAGTCACTAACAAGCCCAAATTTAAAATCACATTAGCATACTAAAACTGAGCTGAACAGGGTAAAATTGTAGAAAGAACTTTGAAGCTAATATGAAAGAAGTCTTTTTCAGCAAAAATAAGAAATAAAAGTTAGCATCTTGTGGGGACCTGTGTAAACTTTCAGTTAAAATGCAGTGTGGGGACTCGGTAGGACACATGTACACGCTGCGGGGACCTGGCATCTACCATGTAAAAAAAAAAAAAAAGACTAAAAAAGCAATTTCATACCTGGAGCAGGGAGTGGTCTCATGTTACACCACAGTGTGGGGACTCGGTCGGGGGAGGGGCACCACTTTACCGGTCGACGGAAATCACTCCTTTGCGAACTCTGGCAGTGTACATTGTACACTGTGGGGACTTGACTCTCAATATATAAAAAAAAAACTACATAAATGAAGTAGTTTCAGACCTGGCTGCAGGACGTGGACTCATGTAGTGAGTGCTGGATGTGATGGTGATCATCTCCAGAGACTCCATCTGACTCCAGATGATTACAGCCAGCTAAATCTTGTGCAGTTTACAAAATATTGCACTGTACAGTAGGTAGACGAGGGGAATGTTTATCATCGCCGTGCTCAAACACGCCGCGACAAAACGACAGCGGCCAAAATAAATCGGTCGCATTTCAAAGTCATTTGGGAAATGACTGCCAGGTGGCGCAAAGTGGCATCGTTCCCTCGCCGCAGAACTGAGTCATAAAACAGTCACAATATATTGTACCGAAGAAATACTACAGTGAAGGTCATTTCCACATCGGTGTATTTTATACAACAATGCTCGAAAATGTTCGAAATATTACTGTTATTGTGTCACAGGTGTAGTTTTAAGAGTTGTTTAGGCGAGAATGCATGCGTGTCCAGCTCAGAACCTCCATCGCTTATTAAAGATACCGTCTATGTAGAAAAAAAATCCTCCAACAATTTCAGAGATTTTGAGCTTCAGAAATCTGCCGGCGCTCTGCGCATAACAGCGTCCCAGCCTCGTCTCGGAAAAGAATTTCTCAACATTGTTGTTTACTTATCATATTTCTTACATTTAACTTAAATAGATTTGGATTTGGTATCATCATGATCCTCCTCTTTAACCTCCTAGCACGCACGCATGAAGTCGCAGAATGCATCGGGGGGGGGAAAACAGCGAGGAGACTCTGACTAGCCTGACTGGCCGTTTTGATAACTCGTTGGTAAATTAGTGATTTATTGGCTTTCAGCTGTATTGATGAAGCTGATCATGTCATCTCGTCGTCTCCGCAGCAATGTTAAAATAGTCAAATAAATCGTTTAATGGTTTAAATTGTTCAATTACATAGTCATGTGGGCAACATAAGATTATAAAACAAAAAAAATATATACATATCCTCTTGGGGATTTAATAATTACTATGTGCGTCTGTCTGTGTGTGCTTCACGATGTCAGACAACAGATAGATATAAAGGATTACATTTCCTTTGTTTAAATCCGATGCAAACAAGAAACGCCTATATTTATTACTATCATTTTAGTCCTGTGACTGTAAATGTGTTTAATGTTTCACTTGTATTTCGTAAGGTTTTGCCAGCGGTGGTACAGCGCAACGGGGGTCATTATTCATTACAGAAAATTAAGATGATCATAACAGCCAACTGCAGCATTTCAGTCTTATAATAACGAAAAAAAAAAAAAAAAAACACGAGCAGCCCTGAACGACAACGACATCTGTTTACGCAGTAGCGCGTCCTGACAGTGTTTTGATTTTACGATCGTTCAGTTTCACTTATTTCAGTTAATAAAGCTACTACAATTTTTCTACTGGGTGCACAAAGCGTCACAAAACCTCCGTAGGTTATGTACAGGAAACGGAAACGAGTCTTTTACCTTCGAGTCTTCCAGTCCGAGTCGTTCGTTCGAGTCGTTTGTCACCTGACTCCCATAGATTCCCAACGATTCGGACTAGAAGACTCATGAAAAGATCTGCTCAATTCTGTTTCCTGTTCAATGCACTGCATAGCGTCTATGGCAGTCACGTGACAAAAGCACGAACGACTCGGACCAGAAGATACGATGATGAGCTGCTCGTTCTGTTTAGCATAATATGTCGTTAGCTGCATCGTAGTATTTTCACTACTGGAACCTGAGACAAAACGTGCATGCGCAGTGTCACTAACATCACGCGCCACACAGAAGCCGCCACACATTCAGGATAAACAGCCTGAGCGAGACTGAAGCTCATCACAAGCAAACACACGCAGCGGCTTTAACCCGGACTCGGGCACAGACTGCGCATGCGCCGGTACACATGACCGCGCGCTGCTATGCGCTACAATGCCACGCCCCCCGCCCCGCCCCCAAAATCGTCTATATTATATTAGAACACAAATTCATAGGTATACGACTTAAAAATCATAACAAACGAATTGATAAAATAAGAAATAGAAGAAAAAAAAATACACGTGATCTCAGTAATCACAATAATCTCAATATAACGCGATTAAAAAATAACCATAATTTATATGTATATTTTCCATATACATGTTTTTTCATATTGCTTAATTTATAATAAAAATCATTCCGTGTAATTTTTCTTCATAAATATTTTAGTGTAAAAAAAAAAGAAAATTGTATTACATGACAAATCCCTGAAAAACTAAAATGTGCCGCTAAATTAACATTATATGAGAATTTGTATTAATGGTCTCGACGGCTGTCACGTGCTAATATCATATTTGATAACAATAATAAATCTACGAATTTATGTTCTGATATAATATTTGTTAGAGATTATGATGTAGGGGGGCGGGGCAATCCGTGGCAGGGGGGCTGTTTAGCGCATAACACTCTGTCCTCGCGCGCGGAGCTTCGTGTCGCGCGGGCACTGCAGCCCTCTCTCTAGGAACTGCACTGCACAATTCTGACCACCAGATGGCAGCACCAGATGTCAGTGTTGAAAGGTTTTGAACAAACTTGCTTCAGAAATCTACTTATAATGTAAAAAAAAAAAAAAATGTATCTTAGTAGAAAAAATCATAAAGGCTCCGTTCTTTATTAATCCTGGAAACTTGAAACACACCAGAATAATATGTCTTATCTGACCTATAAACATCTTTGCAGGTATATTTATTACTAGCGTTAGTACGTGTCATTGACGGTTACAAAGTTTGTAGGAATATTTTAAAACGTTAAAGTTTAAAATATTCTGCTGATCTTTAATGCAATGAGTGACGTTATTATTTCAGGTTGAAGCCCACGTACATGTCTGTCTGCGTGTTTTACGCATGTTTAGACTGCATTAATTAGCACCATGGACATATGAGACGAACTGGTTTTTATCTTCCAGCAAGAAGAATAAACTTCAAATTGACCCGTCTATACATCTTTGAAAATTCAGTTTTCAAAAGTTAAATACTTGTTTTTGTTGTAAGGCGTGTTGTGTTTCGTGAGGATTTTGGCAACGTTAATTAACATAACGGTCCACAAAAATCCAGACGGACAGACATACAGAATTTTTTCTGAGACTGGTTTCTGGTCCTCCAATGTATGAAATGTAAAGATATCGCTGAAATAATATAGATTTTGTAATGATTCATCAATAAAATCAGACTCTAAAAGTGTTTACATTTGTGTATTTTTATGCAATTGCATGTAAAGTGTTTTAATTACAATGCATGCTTGTTATGACAAGGAAATTTTCCAGAATATTAATTTAGCTAATCAAATATACAGAAAGTGATGTAAAGCCACTGATGAATTGACAGAAAGTCACAGAAAAAAAAACACTCCCTCCAAGAGGATGCTGCGAAATATGGCTAATAATACAGCAGACATTTAATACGGTTATATACGATTATATACAGTCATAATGATCATTAAATCATCTGTCTGATCCATCAAACTCAATAACACACACACACACACACACACACGTGTGTCACAAACAGAGGTGAGGAGGCGAACAAAACGAACACATGAAGCAGAATCTGTGAACAGGTAATGATCAGCTTTTATGTGGCGCTTCATTCACACTGACTCTAAAATAACGTTTCTAGATCATCTATTCTTTATAGGTTTGCATTTATTTGCAGTTCTTTCATGATCCTGCAGGTGGAGCTCTAAACTATTCACACATTAGCAAATACTTGAAATCTGAAAATACAGTCCTGGGCCTGACGGCGAATAAACTGCAGCGCTGGAGCGGTGTACCACAGAGTGACGGTCCGGCCCGAGCCTGAGGACGGAGACTGAGGACGGAGACTGAGGACAGGACGCGCTCACCAGTGTCCCCTGAGACAGACGCTAGAGCTGTTATTATATACGTTTATGATTGTTGTATTTTATGTCCTAATATTTTGAGGTTGGACTGAATGATTTCATAAATATCATTTTAGAGTTTTGTGACTTGAACTGTCACTAAGGGAAGGAAAATGTTTAATACAGCGGCTCTGACCACGAGGACAACTCACTACTGAACTCTAGTAAACTGCACTGTGTGTGTGTGTGTGTGTGTGTGTGTGTGTGTGTGTGTGTGTGTGTGTGTGTGTGTGTGTGTGTGTGTGTGTGTGTGTGTGTGTGTGTGTGTGTGTGTGTGTGTGTGTGTGTGTGTGTGTGTGTGTGTGTGTGTGTGGGGGGTGTGTGTGTGTGTTTATTATATATACACATATCTCTCTATATATATATATATATATATATACTAATATAGCCGCTTATTACATTATATATACATATGACAGTGTATCTGTGTATGAGAATGTGTGTACATTTATGGAAGTGAGTATATAATGAGAGAGTGTGTGTGTATAGATAGATAGATAGATGAGAGTGTCTATGTATATGAGAGTGTTTGTTTGTGTATCCAGTATGTACAGTATATGTGAGTGTGTATGTGTGTGTACATGTGTATGTATATGTGTGTGTGTGCGTGTGTGCGTGTGTGTGTGTGTGTGTGTGTGTGTGTGTGTGTGTGTATAAATATGAGTTTCTATTGGTGTGTGTGCGTGTATGTGAATATGAGGTTATATGATTGTGTGTGTATACAGTATGTGTATGTACTGTATATGTGAGTGAGTGTGTGTGTGTGTGTGTGTGTGTGTGTGTGTGTGTGTGTGCAGGGGCGCAACTGCACACTTGCTGAGGGGTATGCAAGATAATGGGTTGCGCCTTTACCTACCTGTTTTCTTCACCTGCTCTGAACTCATTTTCTATCATTGCTTCACGGCGAAGTAAATGAACCAGATATTTCACTAAATATCTACCTTAAATCATCAGTCCCAAATTTTTGTTTTTTTTACATATTGTTTAAAGTGGTCATGACAAGATGAATTCAATTTTTACGATACTTTTTTGCCAAATAAGAGGTCAGTGCACTATAAAAAAAATAAAATAAAAAACATTTTGTAATTCTGGTGCACAAAAAAACTGTAACTTACTGTAAGTGTACATCAGGAAACACATTAAAATGGTGAATGTACGTCATGAGCAGTTTAAGTCGTCGTATCCTGTGTGGTACTGTAGCTCCACCTGTTCTCTTCACCTGCTCTGGACTTATTTGCTTTCTCTCTCTACTCTTCATCTTTTTCGTCTTTTTTATGAACGCTCATGTACAAAGCATTGAAATGATTGCATTTGCTAAACAGTGATGTCATTTCATTAGCACTGTTAATACAACAGAAACAGAAAAAAGAGATCATGCATTAATAAATTTAAACTGCATAATTATTAAAAACTTTGTGTTTTTTCAAGTTTTGAGAATCTACGAAGAATCCTGTTTACAAAAAGCTTACAATAGGGTCTCGATATGAATGAAGGTGTGCAGGGATCCGTACGCTCGTCTCGTTCTGGTTACACAGCAGGGCTTTCCCAGAAGAGAAATCGTGCATTTATTGGACTGAACATAACGAACTGAGCGGATAAGGCAAGAGCCCAATAACTTGGTTGTGCGTGGTGGTGAGAACCTCCGTTAACATTTTTAACAATGAGTAAAAAAACTCTTTAACCAAACGCTTATTTTTTCAGGAATAATGATTTGATATTAAACGGCCGGTAACTATGCCCATTAACGTTAAATGTTATTGAACTTAAAGACTTACAGTAACACAAAATGACAGGTCAAGCTTACCAATCTCTTTTTATCCACTTTGACATTGCTGTCCTCATTTTAAGACACTGCTTTTCATTTTCTCTTTTTCTTTTTCTGTTCTGCGCCTCAGTTCTGTTCTTCACTCTTCTGTCCAGTTTGCATACGTGACTGGCAACTATTGGGGGGGGGGGGCTTAATTGATTATATTTATATATATATAATTGATTTTTATTTTACTTGTTTAAAATGCCAAACAAAAATAGTCTCTTAAACAATTTTTCAACTATTTTAAAAGCTTTATTAAAGACCATTTTCAAAGATTTGTTTTCACAATGGTCCCCCCTCCGTGTGGCGCCCCCATGCACTGCATATACTGCATACCCCATTTTTGCGCCCCTGTGTGTGTGTATGTGAATATGAGGTTATAAGTGTGTATGCAGAATGTATATGAGTGTGTGTATATGTGTATGTATATGAGAGATTGTGTGTGTATACAGTATGTGTATGTATATAAGAGTGTGTGTGTGTGTGTGTGTGTGTGTGTGTGTGAACATATATGGAAGTGAGTGTAATTAGAGAGAGTGTGTGTATATGTACTGTATATATAGATGAGGGTGTGTATATGTGTATGTGAATATGAGTGTTTGTATACAGTATGTGTATGTATATGAGAGAGAGAGTGTGTGTGTGTGTGTGTGTGGATATGAGTTTATATGAGTGTGTGTATGTATACAGTATGTGTATGTATGAGGGTGTGTGTGTATGTAAATATGAGTTTATGATGTATACAGTATGTATATGTGAATATTGAGTGTGTGTGTGTGTGTGTGTGTGTGTGTGTGTGTGTGTGTACAGTATGTGTATGTATGAGTGTGTGTGTGTGTATGTAAATATGAGTTTATATGAGTGTGTGTATGTATACAGTATGTGTATGTATATGAGAGTGTGTGTGTATATACCAGTACACTATGTGGATGTATATGAGTGTGTGTATATATATATATATATATATGTGTGTGTGTGTGTGGCTGAAGCTCTCACTGTCTTTTTCCCGCCTAAAGAAGTCATGTCCGTGTCTCGAGTCTCCGCCCCATCCGCATGACGCCACCGGACGCCCCTCCCAGTCTGTGGATGAGCAGTCTGTAGGCCCCGCCCCTGCCCTGCCCCTCACACGCACAGAGAGAGAGAGTGAGAGAGAGTAAACAGAGAGAGGAGCTCTAAGATGGCGGAGTCTCTCAGCCTCATTCAGTTCGGCTCGGCCGCTAAGAGCCCGCTGTCCAAGCCCAAGGAGGCGAAGCCACCGTCCGGACCCCGAGCGCACTGCTCCCGGGACCACCAGCCGCCACCTGCGAAGAAAGTTCGGAGCGAAGAGAAGAGCTTCAAACCGAAGAAAGTGAACGGAGAAGGCGGAGGAGGAGGAGGAGACGCGCAGGGTTATGGTGGTGCTGCTGCTGCTGCTGGTGGTGGCGGCAGCGCGACAACATGGAGCGTGTCTCCCGCTCAGCCCCAGCCCCAGCCCGGCCTCCACACGGCGCACGGCCCGGCCAGGCACAGCGGCTTCCTCACCGCGACACCCAGAGCCAAGAAGCCCAAGGACAAGGAGCGGGACAGGGAGCGGGAGAGAGAGCGGGACAAGGAGCGGGACAGGAGGAAGCACAAGCCGGAGAGCGGCGGCGCGGTGAGTCCGAGTCCCAGCGCCGCCATCATCAGCAAGGAGAACGGAGAGCTGAAACTGGGGCAGAAAGGTGAATACACAGCGCACTGCACTTATATACACAATATACCCCGATACACCCCCCTCCCCCCCCCTCCTCCTCCTCCTCATGGGGCTGATCGCGCGCGGTATTCACACACGGCTAGCCTGCGGCTAAAGCTAACGGCTAGCGTGTTAGCATTACAGAGAGCGAGCGAGAGAGACATGGCCGCAGTGTGTGTGTGTGTGTGTGTGTGTGCGCGCAGTGACAGGGATCATCAGGAGTGTGTTTTACTCTCATTCAGGATGTACACACACACACACACCTTAACGCAAACATCAGCGTGGAAACGGCGTGTGTGTGTGTTTTATTTGAATGTTGGCTTATGTACATGTGTTTAACTCACCACTGAGTAACTTCTCTGTGTGTGTGTGTGTGTGTGTGTGTGTGACAGCAGGTCTGAGCAGTGAGGCTCCTCGTGTGTGTGTGGTGTAGAAATAAACACATTATCTTTTACCTGCTCACACACACACACTGCAGCCAGGCAACCACAGGTGTGTGTGTGTGTGTGTGTGTGTGTGTGTGTATCCAGCTCCACAGGTGCCGTGGGACATTTTTAATGTTCTTAAAGTGTGTGTGTGTGTTGAATTAGACGTGTGACTTGGGTGAAACACTATTATAATCCTAATTCCCTATTTTACACACACACACACACACACACACACACACACACACACACACAGTGTTAGTGCTGGATGTTTTATTATACACTAGTGTTAGTGCACATCAGTGACGGTTAAATAGTTAAAATGTTAAATCTAATAATAATAATCTGCTGATCTTTAATGTAATCAGTGATATTATTATTATTATTATTATTATTATTATTTGAGGTTGAAGTCCACGTCCATGTCTGTGTGTCTCTCTGTCTCACTTATTAATACACAGAAATCACGTTCTGATGAGAAATGGAAAAAGTCGATCAGATAAAGATGAAGTTTCATCTTAAAACGACTCCGGCGTGTTAAAATTCACTTCTACCACTTCAGCGCTGTTATTTCAGCCAAAGTGAAAATCTGAACTAATCCCAGTCAAAATATTCACTTGATCTTTTCTCATTAATATCTACTGGTGCAGGTGTGTGTTTACATTGAGACAGCAGCGCATTAGTAGATTATTTTACAGTAGATGATTAAATCCCACACATAACTGTTCATAACATCACTTTTACTCCACATGTAGATTCACTGATGGCGCAGGTTAAACTTCAGACTGAGATCGAAGTGCTGCAGGAGATTCAGTCAATTCTGTCCAGGCGGTTTTGTGAGACGATGAGACACAATCTGACAGACGGTCACACAGACTGCTTTCCGGTCCTCTAATGTATAAAATCTAAAGATATCACTGAAGGAGTGATGTTCTGACCCAGTGTACAGCCAAAACCGTTCTGTTATTTATTAGCTCCGGGTTTATAACTTAAAAACCTAAAAATTAATCATTATAAAACAGGTTTCCAATGTTCTTAAAAAATAAACACATAAAAAAAAAAACTTGCACATATAGACTTTTTTTTTACTCGTAAACAAACTTTACGTTAGTTAGTTTAGAAGGCGCCTTCGGGATAATAGAATAATTACAGCGTTTTATTGTCTCAAATGCAAACATAAAAATGAAACTAAAAAACTGATTTGAAAAGAATCTCAGATTTTGGAGTCGGTGAGATGATCCATGAACGAACACACAGACAAATGACCACACGTAACGGAATTAACTTTTTGTAGAAGTGTAGTTTGTGGAGATGATCACTACACTGTGTGTGTGTGTGTGTGTGTGTGTGTGTGTGTGTGTGTGTGAGAGGAGAGAGCGAGCACATGCTTTAAAGAGATGTGTTTTGTTTGTTTGTTTACTCTCAGAAGATTCTCGTCTGATAACGAGCAGGGTGTGTGTGTGTGTGTGTGTGTGTGTGTGTGTGTGTGTGTGTGTGATTAACACAAAGTGTTTAATTTTCCTCACAAACATTTTGTTTTATTATTATTATTATTATAGTATAATTATATTATAGTAAAAATTGCAGACACATTGACTCGGGAGGGGTGTATTACTTATTCAGGATGATGTGCTGCACCGTTACAGCTCTGAGGAGTGTGTGTGTGTGTGTGTGTGTGTGTGTGTTATAACACCGGTGTAACAGTGTTACGGTAATCTGCGGCTGTGACATTAACCCCTGAGCGTTACTGTAACTCTGTGTCCAGTGTCAGTCTGCAGGTTTTTACAGGGTACACACACACACACACACACACACACGTACTCCAGTTGTTCCTTTCTCTCTGTTCCAGAACACATCATCAAGGACAAGATGAAGGAGCGAGAGAAGGAACGCGTGCGAGAGAAGGAGAAGAAGAAGGAGCGAGAGAAGGACAAGGAGAGGGAGAAGAAGAAACACAAACTGATGAACGAGATCAAACGAGAGAACGGCGAGGTGAAGCTGCTGCAGAAAGGTGAGTCTCTCTCTCTCTCTCTCACACACACACACACACACACACACACAGCTCCTCAGTGCGGGAGGTGAAGGGTGTGGGTCCGAGGAGAAGGTGAAGGAGGGTTCTATAGACCTGCTGAGGAAACATCCGGAATCAGGGTCAGAAGATCCAGATCATTTAAATCTAAAAACATTTAAAGTGTCGTCCTGGATAAGAGGAATAATAATAATAATAATAATACGGTCGACCCCACGCGAGGTCAGAGGTCAGAGTTCGTGCCCTCAGTTTGTTTCTGAGGTAAAAATCCACAAATGACTATGTATAATGTTATATTATACATAATATATATGAAACACGGCTCCACACACACACACACACACACACACACACACACACACACTCTGATTAGAATGTGTTAAACTGAAATGATATGAGATTAAAGTGTTTTGGGTTCAAACAATAAAAGTATGTATTTAATAGGCTTTTTTTGACCGCATACAAAATTCGTGTAACCTCAGTAGATTTTGTGGGTCGACTATAATAATAATAATAATAATGTTAATGATAATAATAATGATAATAATAATCCCCTTCTCCAGTGACGGGACAGGATCAGGTTTTTCCTCATTTCCCAGAGACCTGGCAACCCAGTGCAGAAGTGTGACAGAGTGTTAATGTTTAATTAGCCGTGTTTCATTTTTTTCCGTTCTAGTGCGCAGCTTTTGTTGTGTGTGTGTATATATACACACACACACACACGCGCGCGCGCACAGAGGGTCATTATTAGGTCTCTGCGCTGTAATCTTCAGGGTAATTGGTGTGCCGTTCTCCTGCAGGTTCCAGGTGTTGGAGCTGAGAGCACGGCTAACACACGCAGCGCCGCTAGTGCTAATAGCTTTCATTTAATAATAAAAATAAAGTGTAGTGTGTGTGCGCGCCTCAGTGTTTCACTGATCATGTCTTCAGGTGTCACATAAGTGTAAAACGTACACACACACACACACACACACTTGTGTGTCTTCCCTCGCGGTCTCAGGCCTCACACTCCGCTAGAGGAGTTTGTTAGAATAATTATTTCCTGTCGTAAGAGCAGCGTTAGCTAAGAGGAAGTCGTAGCGAGGTTATAAACTTTCAGTGAGCGCGCGCTCAGTCAGTTTGTGTGCTGCAGGACGAGGATCTCGCACACACACACACTCGCGTGCACGAAAGGTTAGGATGATTAGATGATTACATCGCGGTCGCTTAAAAACAGAAACTTGCACTCGTGGAACGATCGCACACACGCACACACACACACACACACGAGGCTGGTTTCAGTTTCCGGTTTCATTAACACACCTGTGTGTCCTCTTTTAGCTGATACGGAGAAACCAAAGGCCAACGTGGAGGAGCTGCTGCTGAAAAAGGCCAAGAAGAAAAAGAAAAAGAAACACAAAGAGGCGGAGAGACGGAAGCGGCCCAAGATGTACAGCAAGTCGAGTCAGACGCCGTACTCCGCCCTGCTGAGCCCCGACCTCCCGGCGCTCCTGGCCAAGTCCGAGGCGGAGTTCAAACCCCCCCTCCCTGTCTGTAAGTCCCCCTCCCCAACGCCCACCGTGAAGCAGGAGAAGATCTGCGGCGGCGTGGGTGTGGGCGGTCTCGGCGGCGGCGTCTCTAGGTCCGGCTCCGGGGAGGGGGCCGTTCGTACGCCCGTCGGCGCGAAGACGTCCCAGCCGCACTCGCGTCTCCCGGGGATAGACGGCCTGGAGTTCGGGCGCTTCGTGCACGTGGAGCAGCAGCCGAACGGCGGCGCCCTGGTCGTCCACGCCTACAGCCGCGAGCTCGCCGTCCTGACGCCCGAGGAGATGCAGAGGTTCGCTCAGGAGTTCGTCACGCTGTCGTTCTGCGAGGACGCCGAGGGGGCGGCGCACTACGTCATGGGGATCATCCACGGCGCCGCCTCCTACCTCCCCGACTTCCTGGATTATTTTTCTTCCAATTTCCCAAATTCGCCCGTGAAGATGGAGATCCTCGGCAAGAAGGACATCGAGACCACCACCATGTCCAACTTCCACGCTCAGGTCAGTCCCGCCGGTCCCTCACCACACCGCGGGGGCGTGTTGATGCTAGCACTAATATGTACACACACACACACACACACACACACACACATACATATATATACACACACACACTCTCGAGCCAATCAGAGCAGATCCTGTGTGTGTGTGTGTGTGTGTGTGTGTTACACTTCCCTCTGATGATGTGTTCTTCATCGTATGACTGTGTGTGTGTTATTTTACTCAGTAAACGTCTCTAAATGTGTCCGCGTCACTCTGTCTGTACTGTGTGTCTGTAACTATCACAGTTTGAGGAATGTCCTGATTGGTGTACAGTCCACCCCTGAAAGTGGGCGGAGTTTATGTTCCTAGAGGACACGGCAGTTGTGAAAAACTAAGAACTTTGGATGTGTCCAGAAAATACCTGTTGTTGTTGTTGTTATTATAGTTTAAGCACTAAATATTCTGCCAAAACACTTTAATCTATTTTCAATCTTTATTAAAAAAATATATATATAATCAGAGTGTGTGTGTGTGTGTGTGTGTGTGTGTGTGTGGAGCCGTGTAGTGTCCCGCACTGACCCGCGTGTCTCCTGTACACACTGTAACTCAGGAGTGTTTCTGTGGTCTCAATATTGTAGGGTAAATACGGTAATAATTCCCCATCACAGGTGTGTTTCCCTCCACACACACACACACACACTCTGTGTCTCTACAGCACTAAAACTTTCACACAGTTTAGATTTATATGGACATTTATCTGAATGTATCTTAATATTCATGTTACAAAATTAGTAAATGATATTGTTCTGAATAGTTTAGTGTTAAAACGCACAAAAAATTATATATGACGAGAATCTGAGGAGATCTGTGAGGAATTATTACTTAACTTTTGAGGAAGAATCTGTGTGTGTGTTTGTGTGTGTGTGAGACTGTATACAGAAACACTTTTCCCTCCTCAAATAAACACGTGTAAAAAAATATATATAATTACAAAACTCGAGTGTTATAATACCTGAGCTGTGATACGTGCAGTGTTTCACTCGTGTGTGTGTGTGTGTGTGTGTGTGTGTGTGTGTGTGTGTGTGTGTGTGTGTGATACATGTGGTGGTGTTCAGTGGAGCGGGTCGGTGTTACCTGCAGTATAATAACACTCTACTACATACAAATAACACCACACACACACACACACACACACACACACACACACACCTGACCTTTACCAGGATATTTATAGTTATTTAATATTTCTATTAATTTCACATTTCTATGTGAGTGTCCTCAGACTCCATCTACACACACACACACACACACACACACAAACACACAAATACACAGCGCCTGCCCGCACAAACGACTCTTATCCTTTGTGATTTATTTTTAGTTTTTTTTAAAGGTAAAGTGCAGGTTAATTTGTTTTATTTTAACTTTATATATTGTATCAATTATTTTTATGTATTTATTTTTTTGGGGGCTGTGGAACAAATAATTTAAGTTTTCATTATTTCTTATGGGAAAATTAGATTTGGTTTACGTGTGTTTTGGAATACTAGCCTGCTTCCGGAACGAATGCTGCTCGTTATCCAAGGTTCCACTGTAGTTTGTTATTAAATACAGTGTTTACAGTGTAGAGTTTGTTGTTGTCAGAGTGTCTATTGCTCGGTCCTCACACACCTCCAGTAAACTCCTCTGGCTCTGTTCAGAGTCTTTGTGTAACGGCTCGAGTCAACTCATCTGATACTGTAACATACAGACCAGTTAGACCTGCACGCGCCTGTCTCTGAGCAGACTGTAGTGTGTATGTGTGTGTGTTTATCACGGCACATGTTGATTCCGCAGCTGTGTTGTTTTTATCAGCATGTGGTAAACACAACAACCGGAGAAAATCTAACCCCCCGCACTCACATACGGTGTTGCGCGGTGTCCGTGCGTGCGGTCCGTCACCATACACCGCGCGTTAATGGAGTGATCGTTTACAATTTTCCCTCGCGACAAATTAAACGTGAAGCACCATAGGGAGTCAGTCAGAAACAGGTGCGAGGATGTGAGGGGGAAGCTTCTGATTGGCTGGAGTTCAGAGAGCGGAGTGTGTGTGTGTATCGATCACGCGCAGGAGATACTGTTTAAACACAACGTGAGTGTGTGTGATGGAGTATGTCAGCGTTTAAGCGAAGATGAATGAAAACAGTTTTTGGCGGGAAAATAACAGCGTACACCCCTAACTCTGTTTGGCTCCGCCTCCTTGTTGGATTGTTTAGCTCCGCCTCCTTGTTACACGTCATGTGAGTGAACAGCAGAACGCTGTAAATGTGGAAGAGAGATGAGAAGTGACCGATCGTGTGTGTGTGTGTGTGTGTGTGAATCGAGATTAGGATGTTCTTTCAGTTAGTCGTATAGCTCTAACACACACACACACACACACACACACACACACACAGTGATGCGCTCACTCCACTGTATAATCAGCCCTTCCTGAAGAGCAGGTTTAATAAGTCCACTTCCCCTCTCTCTCTCTCTCTCTCTGTGTGTGTGTGTGTGTGTGTGTGTGAGAGAGATAATAACTCTCGTACTCCTCCAGTCTGATATCGCGTCACAGCCCCTGGTGTTCCCCCTTGTTCCCCTGTAGGTTATAAACACACTGCTCTGTAATACAGCTGACTGTGTGTGTCCTGTCCACACACACACACTGTACAGCACCCGGCTCCGCCCCCTCTGTGCTATGAATAGTAACTCACCCTCCTTCAGAAGACACTCCAGTACAGACTTGTTTCCTCTCCCTGTGTGTTTCTGATGCACATCTCTCAGGTGCTGTGTGTGTGTGTGTGTGTGTGTGTGTGTGTTCCACTGGAGTGGTTCTCGTCTCTACAGAGGTGTTTTAGTTCAGCGGTGCTGTAGAGGATTTAAACAGAACCTTGGACCCGTTTTCCACCGAGTCGCTTCTGGAGTTCGGATCTCGGACCAGTTCTGTGTTTTCAGATGACCAGAGCACAGAAGAACCGCCCACCTCAGGCTCTGGGGGGGCGGAGTTATCACCACAGACTAAAAGTGTGTGTGTGTCTAAAGCTCTATCGAACTTTAGTTCATTTTGGAGGAAAACTGACCCCCCCCGCCCAAACCACACACACACACACACAGTGTTAATCACAGAGTCTCGGGTCATCAGGGTGTGAGAACCAGTCGTGTGTGTGTGAGGCTAGTTCAGATATTTTAGCCTTGAGCTACACAGGTTTAATTTCAGCAGGGTATTTGTATTAATAACTACAGATATAACACACACACACACACACACACACACACACACGCTTTTATATGAACTGTGCACTGAAGATTAGATGAAGCAGACTGAATCGGGTGACCCCTGACACCAGACTCTCATGTGGGTGTGGCGTGGTGTGTGGTGGGCGTGGCCCTCATGGTGAGGTGATGTGTGCCGATTTCCTGACTCGACCTGATGACCTCCTGCAGTGTTGATCTGCTCCTCTACACACACTGAAGCTCTTTAATTTGGGCCCAGGCACTGTAATGCGCAGGAACGTCTGGTTCTTCTAACGATTATTATTGTTATTATTTTATTACTTTAACATAATTTGCAGACAGGTTGAAATCTGCCGCCATCAGGTCCTCATACACACTTGCACGTAACCTTATAAAACTCGGTGGACATTTAGATCTCATCAAACGGAACAAGTTCCGCGCTGCATGTCATCAGGTCTAATTAACAGGAAGTGAGTTATTTTGAGTTGTTTGCAAAACGCATCCAATGGAATGTGATGTACTCCTCCTAGGGAATTAATACAATTTCCACCAAACCAGGCGAATATGATCTAAACAAGTCGGCGATGCAAAATTGCGGAGGGATTTTTGATATCTCGAACAGTTCGGCCGTGGTGACGCTTTAAAATCATGGCGAATAAAAATGAACAGGAAGTGGCTAATAACTTCTGTGTACGTTAAGTTATGTACATGAAACTTCACAATTATGTTAAGAGCAGGAAGCTGATCTTTTTTTTAAATTGAAACAATACAAATAGAATACGAAACACATTAGTCTCTTGCCTTTTTTTTCTTTTTTTCCCCCACTGTTCATCATATCGATCCTCTCGTGTCTTTTACCCTTTTTTTGGACTGTCATTTTGAGATTCTCCACAAGATTTACCCGGTCAATTCAGTTTTATTTTATTTTTTTTTTAATTTGGAGGTAGAGAATAAATGTTCTTTCTGTGGTTCATTAGATGAAACTTTGATTCATTTGTTTTTTGAGTGTGAGAAAACAAAAAAATTCTTAATTCTTTTAAAAGACCATGTCTTGGACCGCATTAATATGTCTCACTCCTTTAGTATTAAAATATAAACCGCTTAAATAAACCGCTTGAATTTGTAGTTAATTATTTTTGTTTTAAATGGATGCTGATCACATCATATGACAATCATGAGTCTATGTCATAGCGCCACCATCTGGCAGCAGGAAGTGTGTCGCTTTTGGAAATCACTAATATTTTGTCCTTTTACGTTCACCTGATTCGGTTCAAAATCAGCATAAATAATGAAAAGACATGGATCATTTGAAACCATGAAGGCTTTTTTTTCTAATTTCAATCGTGTTGCCATGGCGACGATTTAACTAAAGAATTATTATTTTTTTTAATTAATCTTCTCATATCTTACGGGTGGAAATACTTACGGTTCCAAAATTTTATGGCTGTAGACTGAAACTGATTATGAGGAAGGCCTGAGAGCCTGGAGCCCGGGCGTGGCACAGGGCCTGTACAGCGCCCCCTGGAACTTTGTAAAAAATTTAGCTGCATAACACATATCCCCTTTGACATATATGAATGAGACCCATTTAGTCTGTAGTGTTTAAACTTTGTGTTTGTGTTTTAATGATAAAACTGTTATAAGGAACGAGAGAGATTTAATTTCTCATTAAACTTTAAAAGGATTAAAATTATAACGAAATCAGAGAAAAATCTAATATAGTATTGTGATGATTGTACAGTATAATCAGAGTGTTTACAGACTCACACTGAGAGGTGGTGTGTGTGTATATGTATATATATATATAATGTGTGTGTGTGTGTGTTGTACAGCTGTGTGTAGAGGACAGGAATGATGTGGAACATCTGGAATTCTCTAACTGCACAACTGTCCACTTAAAATTTCAGTACTAGAGGTCGCGTCTTAGAGTCTACAGTGACTGGGCTTGAGTGTGTGTGTGTGTGTGTGTGTGTGTGTGTGTGTGTGTGTGTGTGTGTGTCAGTGAGAGGTGAGGGGTGTGTTTATTGACGCTGTAGTGTTTAGTGTGTAGTGGTGTTAAGATCATTACAGCACTGCAGAGACGACCGTCTGTTTAAGCTGCTCTTACACACACACACACACACACACACACACACACACACACGCGCGCACGCCAGCCAGCCAGCTGCTCGACTTTGCAGTCCTCCATGTGGGTGAGTGTGGAGTGTGTTCTCAATCCTGACCATACACACCTTCATCTATATGAACAGGACAGCTCCTGTGTGTGTGTGTGTGTGTGTGTGTGTGTGTGTGTGTGTGTGTGGTGCCAGGAATGTCCTCATCATGAGTGAGGGGACATGACTGGGGCGATCACACTGCAGCACACACACACACACACACACAGACACACACACACACACACGCAGCACTTAAATAAACACACCTGTAACAAGAGCCGCGGTGATGGAATCACATGATCACTGCTGCAGTTCAGTTATTGTGATTGACAGGTGATGTGTGATTAGGCGGATTGTATGTGATTAGCGGGTGATTATGTGATATTAGTAGGATGTTGGATTTGACGGTGTCGGGACCCCGAGTGGTTCAGTGAACGCTGGTTTGATTTCCGGGTGACGCTGTGCCGTCCTCCGAGTGTGTGACTCCGCCCCCAACGGTGCGCGAGCGAGCGGTTCGAAAAGAGGCGGCCGGCTGGAGTCACGTGATTCGGAGGAAACACGTGACGTGATGGTCTTTGGCCCTTCCGGCTGAGTTGTAGTAGTAGCCTTAATGTGGAGCCCCCTAGTGACGGGGAGGAATTGGACACGACTAAATTAGGGAGAAAATCTGGGGGAAAAATCCCCCCAGAGTCGGATCACATGACCACATCTAACACATGGAGCCGGATTCAGTGGTGTCGTCATACTCCAGCTGTGAGGGAACAGCACATCACAGTCAGGGCCGTACACACACACACACACAGTGAGAGAAATCCTGTAAACTCTAAACCCTATGAGAGTGCGAGTGTCCGCTCCCCTGCCGGCGCTGCCTGGAGTGATGCGTTGCCACGGTGACGGATGCTGATGCGCCGTGATCAGTCCGGTCACATCGCTTCAGACTTTTCCATGACAACGCATGACCGATCCACTCAGACTTTTCCGGATCTCACACACGTGCATTACAATATGAGTGTTTAAAATATAGCTCTCACACACACACACACACACACACACACACACACACACACACACACACACACACACACACACAAGGAATCAGACAGTGAATCTTCACATCCGAACACTTGCTTAATAAAATGTTTTTGTTTTATTTCAGCTCCTCTCAGGTCAGCTCTAACAGTGTGTGTGTTCTCTCTCTCTCTCTGTGTGTGTGTGTGTGTGTGTGTGTGTGTGTGTGTGTGTGTGTGTGTGTCTGTGTGCGTGCGTGTGCGCGCGCAGGTAAAGAGGACGTACTCCCACGGGACGTACCGCGCGGGTGCCATGCGTCAGATCAGCCTGGTGGGGGCGGTGGACGAGGAGGTGGGAGATTACTTCCCTGAGTTCCTGGGCTTCTTACAGCAGTCTCCGTTCCTGGAGGTGCGACGCTTCATAATTAAACACGCCCCGTCCTTCATCTAGCCAGTTTATTAGGAACAGTGACTCATAAACATATGGGTGTTCCTAATAAAGTGGACAGCAGCAATATCCACTTTCTGTTCATTATCGTGTGTGTGTGTGTGTGTGTGTGTGTGTGTGTGTGTGTGTGTGTGTAGCGGACGCTGCCGTGGGGGACGTTCTCCAGTCTGAAGCTGATCAGCCCGACAGAGAGCGACGACGGTCCGATCATGTGGGTTCGACCCGGAGAGCAGATGATCCCCGTCACAGACATGCCAAAGTCTCCCTTCAAAAGGAAAAGGTAACACACACACACACACACACACACACACACACAGTGTGTTAGAGGAGTGGAGGGTTTAATAATGAATTATACCTTATTATTATTATTATGAGTTATAGAGTCACACAGTCTTGTGTATTTGTTGTTCTCCTGGCGAGGTCGTGTCTAGACGTTCTTTCAGTCACATGACGTGAGCCGGGCCGTTACACCACGGTGTATTTCTGCTGATACGATCGAGGTGTATTCCACAGGCAGAATAAGTCGTCCAAAAACACCATCTAATAACCTTCCCAGTCTCATCGAGTGTTCCTAAGTCCCGCTGTGTTTAGTCCAGGTTTAAGTCCGTCTCTTGACCCTGAACAGACCTGTGTGTTGTCGTGGCAACAGCTGCTGAAGTCCCACCGCTGCACACTGTGTGCAACATCTGAGACCCGTGACTGTACTTGCACACGGTTCTATATCACATACTTACACACACCTCACTTGAACTCGAAGACGTCCGAACGCTCTCTTGAATGTCTAATGACGGGAATCACAATCACCTCCTGACACGAGATCATAACAATGAAGCGTAGCTCGTTTCTTATATCGTTTAGTCTTAACTTCACATGCACAAGTTTAACATTAAACACAAAGCTACATGGTTACTGATCAGTGCATATTTCTGTCATCTGTAATTATTATTATTCATAAACAAACTTGGTGGGCGTTCTTTCTTTTCTTTCTTTCTTTCTTTTTTTTTTTTTACATACACGTATACTGGACTTTACCGAACACTTGCATAATTTGCACAGTGTGTTTTATATACAGTGGAACCTCGGATTGCGAGTAACCTGGTTTACGAGTGTTCCGCAAACCGAGCAAAGATTTTTTAAAAATATTTTTTAAACATTTTTAAGTATTAGTTTACGAGCGCAGAGTATCATGTACCACGCATGCGACTCTTATTTTGACACCGAGCAGCAAGTGATCACACCTGAGCCAATGATTTTTCTCTCGCTTGGGCTGCGGGAATTATGGGTAATCGTCTCCCCTGCTGGGTCTTAGTGCTCGTCTCTTACTGGTTTAATCAACATCTCCATCTCTCTTCTGTGTGCGCGCGCGTAATTTGATACTGTGCCCCACACACACCGACAAACACACACACACTTTTCTCATGTGTACTTTGTGTGTGTGCATGTGCAATTAGACAACGACACAGACACACACACATCATTAGAGAGATTTCTTTTTTTTTCCCCCGTTAAAACAGTGCTTCCGTTGTGTGTGTGTTCTTTGTGAAACTTAAAAAGCAAGGTGGGCGGAGGGAGGAGGAGTTTTACTTTTTAAGACGAGGCGAGGGGCTAATTCTACACACACACACACACACACACATACAAATACACGGAAACACTTATCTGTCTGGATTTATTTTTACTTTTTTTATTTTATTTTAAGTGCAAGTTGATTTGTTTTATTTTTACTTTATATTATGTATTAATTATTTTAATGTATTTATTGTTTTGGGCTGTAGAACGAATAATTTGAGTTTTCATTATTTCTTATGGGAAAAATCTATTTGGTTTACAAGTGTTTTTGGAATATGAGCCCGCTTCCGGAATGAATTATGCTCGTAATCCAAGGTGTGTGTACACATTTCATACTTTTTCATATTTTTCATATTCTGGCTTAATTCCATGTTTGATATCCTTTTCTATACATCTATTCATTTTATATCCATATTTATTGTGTTTATTTAGTGACGCAACACAAACACATTACATCATCAAACATGTTAAAACCTTCTGATCTACTTTTTACTCCAAACTCATTACACACACACACACACACACACACACACACACACACACACACACACCCCCGTCTCACCACACCGTTGGCGTGAATTAGCGTACTCGCTGTCGGCCGAGACTTTTGAGGATTATTTTCTTCTTTTCACTCATCAGGAGGACGGCAAAGCAAGGACGAGTTTCATTGTACAGGAGAGCGTGTTTCTTTACTGCGCACATGACGAGAAAACTGTCACTCCTACACACAGGACGGAGATCAGTGTGAATAGATCAGAGAGAGCGCCACCTGGAGGATTTATAAATAAACCACAATGTTTTACCTCGAACGCCTCCAAAATCTCAGAACTCAACCTGACAGTGGTGCGGAGCGGGTGCGCGGGTTCTAGCTGACTAATTAGCGCCGGCAGTGTTGTGAGGCGTGTGTGTGTGTGTGTGTGTGTGTGTGTGTGTGTGTAATGAGTCTCTATGATTAATGTAATAAATAAAGTTGAATAAATCAGTGTAGTGTGAGATGCGGGAATCACAAGGTGAACCGAGCTGATTGTTTATTTCTCTCTCATGTTTAATATTCACGCTGGTGTTTAAATCTCTGAGCTGAACACGTGTCACACCACATGGTTTATATCATCACGTCAGCCTCCTGTCTGTCCGTGTGTGTTGTGCGTTCTGTGTACGATAGAAGGCTGTATTATCCGCACATTGCCCGTTAATTAGTACACCCCACTGAACCGCGCTGATCTTAGTGTTGGTACTTCGATCCATCGACACCAGAAGGTGGCAGCACCGGTCCATCACTCAGACCTCAGTGCACACGCTCATGTTTATTTAAACTGTTTATTCAGAGCCACAGGAGCGTCCAGTCAGAGACAGTGTAATCCGTGTGTGTGTGTGTGTGTGTGTGTGTGTGTGTGTGTGTGTGTGTGTGTGTGTGTGTCAGGAGCGTGCAAGTCTTTCTACACTGACTGTATTATACACCTGCGCAGACACTGATGTCATCACGTCACACACACACTAGCAGGTCGCCCCTCACACCCATACACATCATCCTGTGCAAAAGTATTGGAACAGCAGGGTTTTTTTTTTTACACACACCCCTGAAGCATGTGGGTTTGAGATCTACAGATACATGGTGTAGTTCTGATCAGAGGCTCAGCTTGCTCATTCAGACGCTCAGCAAACAGAGCAGATCGAGGTGAGCAAAAGAATTGGAACGGGTAGTCTTGTCACGTGGATGCATGTCTGCGTCTGTTCCAATACTTTTGATCTCCCAGGACCCCGGGGAAAAATCCTCCAGAGGGCGGTGTCTCTCTCCACCCGAGCAGTAGGGTCAGGACACACCCCCACGACACACACACACACACACACACACAGATACGACATCATCACGATAACCCAGGAGCCGATTCTGTCTATATCACAATTTTTATAAACATTCAGAAATATAAGATATTAAAAAATGAGTTTTTTTTGTAAAAAAAAAAAAAATTTTTATTTTGTTTGTTGTAATTCTCCACTTTTTTATTTTATTTTTAATAATCTCTCTTTCCACACGGGGCGCTGTGCTGCCTGGTGAATAGTTTAGAGGACTAGACCTCCACCTGCAGGATTGTAGAGGAACTGCACCATTTCACCACTTTAAGCAGAAATGTAGATAAATTAAAAAAGAATTAAAGTAAAAAAAAAAAAAAAAAAACTTTTTATGAGTCAGTGTGGTGAGACATGAATTACTGTGATTCCGTGAATCACGTGTTACCCCCACCCCCCGTCATCTCTGTCCAGAGCAGGGTGTGTTGATGAGGAGTGTAGAGAGAGTATACAGGCCCAGGTGTGTGTGTGTGTGTGTGCAGACTGAAGGAGCTCCCGCATGAGCACTCTAACACCCAGGTCCGGGTGCAATCACTTCTGCACAGCTTCACCTGCACACCCTGAATCTTCAGCACGGTCAGAGTTAAATAATAACGATCCTTAGACACGCGCTGATGTCATAGGGATGATGTCATCGCGCTCGGGCCCCAAACGGAGGAATAAACAGCAGCATTTAGTCAAAATGCAGAAATGTGAATGAAAGATGTAGATGTTTGTTTATTAGATGTGACCGAGGCAGCGTCAGTGTGTAGAGGATGAGTGTGGATGAAGCGCCCCCTACTGGTGTGCAGTAACACAGCGGTGGGAGGAGTTTTAGTCCAGAGTGGAGAGAGAGAGAGAGACAGAGACACGGGGCAGGACTGAGGAGGGGTGTGTTTCTTTATTGACTGCAGTGCTTTGTCCTTCTCTGGGTGGGTGTGGCCCTCGGTGACTCCGCCCCCTCTGTGTAAACCCGGAATTCCAGTTTGACCAGAATTGCGTCACTCTGACACACACACACACACACACACACACACACACACACACCTGAGGGTTTAAGTTCAGTTCTACACACCTGGAGGAAAAGGAAAGTAAGAGAAAGTGTGTGGGGGGGGAGGAGGCCCCGCCCAAGTGTAATCACTCTCGCTGTGAGGAAGCCTCAAGGGGGTGTGTGTGTGTGTGTGTGTGTGTGTGTGTGTTTACTGTGTCTACTTCTTCTCTGTCTCCCCTTGATGATGATGATGATTAATCCTCCTTCTCCTCCTCGTAGGTCGACCAATGAGATTAAGAACCTGCAGTACCTACCTCGGGCGAGCGAGCCGCGCGAGATGTTGTTCGAGGACCGGACGCGCGCGCACGCCGACCACATCGGCCAGGGCTTCGAGAGACAGACCACTGCGGCGGTGGGGGTGCTGAAAGCTGTGCACTGTGGGGAGGGGTGAGTCTCTCTCTCTCTCTGTGTCTCTCTCTCTTTCTCTCTCTCTCTCTCTCACACACACACACAGACGTGTATAAAGACTTTGTGTGTGACTCTGTGTTTGTGTCGCGCAGCAGCATGGAGCCTCCTCGCATCACCAAAGACGTGGTCTGCTTCCACGCCGCGGACTTCATGGACGTCGTGCAGCGGCTGCAGCTGGACCTGCACGAGCCGCCGCTGTCCCAGGTCAGTCCCACGGGTGTTCATACACGCGAGTCACGTGTCAGGGCCGGTGGGCAGTTTATCACATCCACACACACCGCAGGTGGTCACGTGAGAGGAGTGTGACGGCTAGACGTCAGGAGTTAAGTTAAGAGGAGCTCGAAGGTGTCGTACAACTTATTTACCGACAAGGTCATGAGAAAAGATGTTCTAGGACACCTTCAAGCTCATCACACGAGCGTCCTGACCGTAAGGACACGCTGAGTGTAGACGACTGGAAAAATGGAGACGCACGGCGTCTCATACAGGACACAATCAGGTCTGCTGTAACGTCATGAAACTGCACATTACTGCTGCAGCATGACAGACAGTCTCGGCACAGGGACACACTTATTAGTGTTGTTAGGTGTGTGTGTGTGTGTGTGTGTGTGTGTGAGAGAGACTAAACACTGTTTATCAGTTGTGGCCCAGACGAGCTGTTCCAAACACTCCGGTCATCCTGGTGAACCACAAATACTCACTAAAGTCTCGTGTCTGTCTGATTATTTCTCAGCTGCAGAACTGAAACACCGCGCGGTATAACGACCTGCAGCTACACACACGAAGTGTACACACGGAGCAGTTCTCTGTGTGTGTGTGTGTGTGTGTGTGTGTGTGTGTGTGTGCGCGTGTTAGCCAGTGTATGTACCCCAGGTGTACCTAATGATGTGGCCTGTGACTAACAGACGTCTCTGTGCTCGTCCTCAGTGTGTCCAGTGGATGGACGACGCCAAGCTGAACCAGCTGAGACGCGAGGGCATCCGTTACGCGCGCATCCAGCTGTACGACAACGACATCTACTACATCCCGCGCAACGTGGTGCACCAGTTCAAGACGGTGTCGGCGGTGTGCAGCCTGGCCTGGCATGTCCGCCTCAGACAGTACCACCAGGATGCGCCACGGGCCGACAGGGACGCCGAGGACAATAATAACCTCCCCTCTCCCTCCCCTTCGGTGTGCATCAAGCAGGAACCTCCGGGTGATGCCCCCAGCTCGTCCCCCGTCCCAGACCCCAAGCAGCCCCGAGACGCCGCCCCTGCGCCCCAGATCAAAGTCGAGGAGGCAGAGCTGCTCGTGGACAGGACGTCAAAATCCGCCTCTTCCGGTGCGGCAGCGGCTCCCGTGGCAGACCAAGCCAAAGCACACCATCACGCTCCCTCACACACGCACGCGGCGCGGTCCGCCCTCGGCCTGAGCGCTGCCCCCGCTAAGCACTCGCACGCATCGACGGCGACCAAACACAGCTACGGCTCGACATCGCTCAAACACACACACTCCAGTTCAGCAGGGAGACACGGACACGCGTCCGTCCTGTTCAAACCGAGCAAGCAGGCGCACGTGTCCAACACGTCCAAACACACACACACTACTCCAGCAGCTAAACATGTTTATTCACACAACCTTAAAAGCAGCTCCGGACAGTCGGACAGTCGGACTGCCTCGCCTCAGACCCAGGCCCACGCTCTGCCCCACCAGGCCCACGCTCTGCCCCACCAGGCCCACGCTCTGCCCCACCAGTCGCACTCTCTGCCGCCCCACCAGTCGCAGGCTTTGCCGTCCCACCAGTCGCGCGGTCTCCCCCAGTCGTTTCCACCCCAGTCCCAGGTCCTACACCAGTCACGTCCGCCCCAGACGCCCTCCTGGCCAGACAGAGCCTCGGACTCTCACCACCCGAGGGTCGCCCCGCAGGACCCTCGGCCTCACCAGCCCCTCAGCCCCCCGCCCCGAGAACAGCAGAAAGACTTTTTATGCTGATTTGTACATAAATGTTTTTAACACCTTTTTTCGCTTTTATCTCCTTTTATTTCCTTTGATCATATCTTTCAGTTGACCTTTTATTTTTATTTTTTTCTATCGATGCAAAGCGACGACGCTGAGCGGGAGTGCGTGCGCGCGACTCCGGCAGCAGTGTGAGACGCGAGGTTGTGCGGTCTGGCCGTAACCGGTTGAATCACAGCATATGTAGCGACTAACATTCCTCAGTGCCTGCCTGTAACTGTGAGCTGTCGTGAGCACTCGGGGCGGCTGTACCGCTCCCGCCGCAGGGCGCAGAGAGACGACCCCCACCCCACACCCCCTCCTGACCCCACCTGAACCCAACCGGGCCTCCAATAATATATTTTTAAGTTGTAGGCTATAGTTGTGTATTAGAGCTGACCTGAACATATACATATATAAATATATATATATTTTTAAGATGAGACGAGACAGACTTCTTTTAATGACTCCAGGCTTTTCCATAGAGCTTATTTATATCCAGGTTGTTTTGTGTTTTTTTTTTTTTTTTTTTTTTTTTTTTTTGTCAGCACTGTAGTGTATGTAACATTTTTTTTCTAAGAAAATGTGTAGTTTGATTTCTATCTAATTATGAACCTTGTAATAAAAAAGTTATTGAGATTTACTGTCGTGTACACTCTGATACACTTCTTCAGTTTAAACTTCACTATGGTGACGTGTGCGTGGTTCGAGTTTGTACTCGTTTTAAGAGAAGGTGATTTAAAAATGTTTTTATATACACCATATAACCAAAAATATGTGGACACCTGAGCGTCACACCCACATGTCGTCCTTCTCCAACATCTCCACCGAGTAACCGTCTTCCTGAAGCTCTGACCCCTCTGCTCCTCCAACTGGAACCAGGTCCGGTAGAACCTCATGTCCAGCTTCAGCACCAGGATGAGGAAGACGCAGGTGAGGAGGAAATACGAAAGTGTCTGTCAAATCTGCTGCTCCAGTGTATTTGGATCTTTTTGTCTGTTAATAAAAAGAGTGCTGTTGGTGTGACACGAGGCTGGTGGTATCACTCACCTTCATACGTCTCAAGAAGGGCAGTAAAGAAAACTTCTCTCCTGGAAGCATGACAGGGACCGGACTGATGAGGACGGGGGTAAAGTCCGCCTCTCTGATCAATCCACTTTCCGATTTGTTTTAGAGGCTCCAGGAACAAAAGCTTGTCTGGAGAAGAGAAGGTGAGCGCTACCATCAGTCCTGCATCATACCAACAGTAAAGCCTCCTGAGACCGGTCATGTGTGGGGTCGCGTCTCAGCCGAGGACTCACAACTTTACCTCAGGACAGACGTGGATAAAGATCGGTATACAAAAACATCCTCGGAGAGCAACTTCTCCCAACCATCTAAGATCAGTCTGGTGGTGAACAATGCCATGATGGAGCTCCTCACCGTGAGGTAAAGGGCATAACTGAGTGGAAAACATGGACATGTTGGGTCCAGCACCAGAAACACCACAGACATTCTCAGTGAGAATGTGTGTTTGACCCTCAAGACCGAGCGGACACAAAGTCTGAGCACTGATGATGTAATAATGGGCCGCACCCTCAGGCAGGGCGTGGCCCAGGTGGTGATTGACAGCATGCCCTTGTCAATAAAAGCCTTTTATTCTTATGAAATGTGTGTAATTATATACTTCCGTACACCAGAGTAACATCTAAAACAAACATCTAAACACACTGACGCAGCAGATTTGGCGAAAGTTAATATCTGTGTGTCTTTCTCAAAACTTTTGGCCCACAAGGTATACTTTTATATGTTACACACTTTTATATCATAAGAGGTGATGTGTTATATTATCACTAGTTTATCTGCACACAAAACAAAAATGCATATTTGTGAGAGAAAGTTTCAAATGTCCGACCAGATCAGAACTCCGGTGCGCTTATACACCAGGGTGTTCGGTAGGGGCTGATCAGTGATCAGAGACCTGTAGAGGGGGGGGGCGCGTGCGCTTACACTACCGAGCGAAGTGGCCGCTGATCGGAGGTCAGCAGAGATGCGCCTGTATTTCCGGTTGTTCTGCGGGGAAAGGCTTGAAGCGCAATGCTCGATCCGAGATCGGTAGAGAGTTCGAGTGCGCTTGTACTCCGTGCTGTGCGGTACCGTCTGTGCGCACTGATTCACGGAGGTCAGTCGAGAATTCGCGGGCTCCTATACACCAGGCAGTGCGGTACAGCCGATCCGCGCAGATCCGAGGTCAGTAGCGAGAGGAAGAAGGAACTCGAGCCGCTCGCGCTGCTCATGATGGTGTTGTGATCGAGACGCGGCCGCGCGCTGAAGCTGCTCGCTGCGGACTGAGCGACTGGAGGACCGAGAAACTTCCACAGGTAACGCGGAGCTCTGTGTGCGGCACGAGTGTGTCAGCGACACCGGGGAGGCTTTTATCTCCGGCAGCGCTCTCTCTCTCTCTGTGTGTATGTGTGTGTGTGTGTGTGTATGTGTGTGTAACAGCTAAACCTCGCTGTGTGACGAAAACAGGCTAAAGGATTAGCTTTATACCTGCTCCTGAATTAGCGCTCGGCTAGTTAGCATGCTAGCTGAGTGGGGGGGCACTGTAAGGAAGGGGGACACCAGAGTAGCATTAGCTCAGTGTTTATGTCCCCTCAACACCTCCACTTTCACTCCCTCAGTTTTAGTGATGAGGGTGAATATTAGTGATGTGGGGTGAGGGTTAGTGGGGTGAGGGTTAGTGATGTGGGTGAATATTAGTGATGTGGGGTGAGGGTTCGCGATGTGGGGTGAGGGTTCGCGATGTGGGGTGAGGGTTCGCGATGTGGGGTGAGGGTTCGCGATGTGGGGTGAGGGTTCGCGATGCGGGGTGAGGGTTCGCGATGCGGGGTGAGGGTTAGTGATGTGGGGTGAGGGTTAGTGGGGTGAGGGTTAGTGGGGTGAGGGTTAGTGATGTGGGGTGAGGGTTAGTGGGGTGAGGGTTAGTGGGGTGAGGGTTCGCGATGCGGGGTGAGGGTTAGTGATGTGGGTTGAGGGTTAGTGATGTGGGGTGAGGGTTCGCGATGCGGGGTGAGGGTTAGTGGGGTGAGGGTTAGTGGGGTGGGGTGAGGGTTAGTGATGTGGGGTGAGGGTTCGCGATGAGAGTGAGCAGGGTGAGGACAGAGTGGTGGAGAGTGAGACACCTTGTTGTTTTTCAGTGACTTTGCTCTTGTAATTAGAACACTGCAATGATTACCGGACGTCAGATTTTCCAGCAATGGTTGACATTTGGTGTGTGTGATGGTGTGTGTGATGGTGTGTGATGGTGTGTGATGGTGTGTGTGAGTGATGGCGACTCTGCTCTGACCAGGTCTGCGGAGCTCCGGAGGTAGTTCTTTACCCAGCGGTGCAGGAGTGAGACTCGTTATAACCCTGTGTGTGTGTTAGTGAAGGTCACTGAAGGGCTCTCTCTCTGTCTCTGTCTCTATTTCTCTCTGTCTCTGTCTCTCTCTGTCTCTTTCTCTGTCTCTCTCTCTCTCTCTCTCTTGTGTCCTGGGCTTCAGGTCTCATTTTCACTCCCTCATGCTTACTCTGAGACAGTCCAGGAGACCTCAGAGGACCGACTATGTGAGACAGAGAAACAGAGAGTAGAGGTTAAAGAGTAGAAGCTGTGTGTGACAGGTTGTAGGGGACCATGTCCATGGGGACCCCTGATGTCCCTCGCTCGGGTCTCGTCTCGCTCGGCTGAGGATCCAGACCCTCTTTACTGCACCCTGATGATTTATTACGTTAAGCTTTTAAGTAAAGTCTTTATTTTGTCACATGGACATCACAGCACAGTGAAACTCCTTCTTCACATATCACAGTGTGACTGGGGTCAGAGCGCATGATACAGCGCCCCCTGGAGCAGACAGGGTTAAGGGCCTCGCTGAAGGGCCCAACAATGGAAACCTGGCTGAGCTGGGAATCGAACCGCCGAACTTCTGATCAGTAACTCAGTGCTTCAGCTCATAATCTGTTGGGATTAGTATTAATAATATTATCAGTCACTTTAAAAAAGACATTCTGAAGGAATTTTACAAGTTGAGGGCCTGTGTGTTTGTGTTGTGCAGTGACTCAGTGTGTGTCTGTCTGTCTGTATGTGTGTGTGTGTGTGTGTGTGTGTGTGTGTGTGTGTGTATAAGGGTCAGGAAGCAGGGTTTGTAGCTCCTCCCCTCAGCAGGGGGACGCTGATTCAGGGAGGTGATGAGGTGTTTGTGTTGTGCAGTGACTCAGTGTGTGTGTGTGTGTCTGTGTGTGTGTGTACTCAGTTCATCATCTTTATAAAGCTCTTCTATTTATATCAAACTACACACACACACACACACACACGGTCACTCCTCTGTGTTTGTGGAGCGGTCGTGGGTAAAACTGCCAGCTGCAGGAGCTCCACCACACCGAGCCCAGAATAAACTGTGTGTGTGTGTGTGTGTGTGTGTGTGTATATGAGACACGTCTCTTACCTGTCGGTCTGTTTTTTATAGTTACACAGACTCACACAGGTTGATGATGATTTCACTGAGTGGTTTTAGACTAGTGTGTGTGTGTGTGTGTGTGTGTGTGTGTGTGTTTCCGGTGCTAAATCCGTCTGCAGCTCTGCTGTGTGAATGTCAGCAACTGAAAGAGGAACCCTGCTGTCTCTCTCTCTCTCCCAACACACACACAGACACACACACACACACACACTCCAGATCGCTGTGATGTCATATAGTACTGCTAGTTTGGGACACGCCCCAATACCCCCATGTTACCCCCCCCAGTATGCAGCGTTGTGTCTTTACCCCCCTTACACACACTGCAGTCAGAGAGAGAACGTGTGGGTGTGTTTGCTAGTAATGTGTTTCCTGTTCTTAATCCTCTCATGCAGCAGAGAGAATTTTCACACACACACTGTTCCAGCATGTAGTGCTTTGAGAGAGAAGGTGTGTATTAGGGTTGACTCTGCAGGATGAATGAGTGTGCGTGCGTGCGTGCGTGCGTGTGTGTGTGTGTAATTAGACACGCCTCCCTCACAGGTAAGAGCTCTCTCCTGATCTCAGAGAGTCAGTACCAGACACACACACACACACACTCTCTCTCTCTCACACACACTGATCCTGTGCTCGTACCCCCCTCACACCCCCCCTGTGTTCCAGATTAAGATGCTCCAGCTGCTTGTGACTCGCGGAGTGTAAATGGCGTCCAAGGTGCGCGATGCGGTGGTGTGGTACCAGAAGAAGGTGAGTGTCCTCCTTATTCTTCACCTGACGCTCACACACACACACACACACAGGGAACATGTTCAGACTTAGGAAGTCGCTGTGTGGTCTGTGTAACTCTGCTCCTCTACACACTGAGGAGGATAGGTGTGTGTGTGTGTGTGTGTGTGTAACAGAGCTACTGAGCAGGAGACAGGTTTCAGTCACATGATCCTCCTGGAACAGGAGAACATCAGCTTTAGAGGAATAACACACTCTGCTGATTTAATTATTATTGTTATACATATAATACACAACATAGCGTGTGTGTGTGTGTGTGTGTGTGTGTCTGTGCCAGAGAAGCTCCTTCTGAAGTTTATGTGCCATGGAAGTGACACCGTTCTCGCTTCCCTAAAAGTTTCAGTCCACAAACTTCAGGCGTTTTGAAGAGATGATGATTTTATCTGCGGTTTTATGAATCGGACTTGTTTATTATTCGTCCCTCTGAGACTGGTGTGGAAGCTTCTAGAAGCACATGTGCTCTAACAACTGTTGCTTTAAGATTCACATTCAGTTCAATTTTATTTGTGGATGTTATTTACACAATCAAAAGAATTATTTAAGTAGTTATTTCATAAACGCGTAAAAAACCTAAAACATCCGTAGTGTTTGTAACCAAACACTCAAATTCATGCTACAACATCTTAACCATTTATTTTATACAACATTTATTATTATTATTATTATTGCTATTATTATTTTTAAAACAGGGCCCTTTTTTTAGGTTTTTGTCTTTTCATGTGAAATCTCAATCCGTCGAATTTGATCCGAATGACAGTTAAAACCGTTGAAAGATTTGAATTCAAAAAAGTTCCGGACACTAAAACATAAAAGGGCTTGAAACTGTATTCAGCAAAAGTGTTTCTTTTTATCTGACATGAATAAATAAATATTAATGTGTACACACGTGGAAAAAACTCACAATGTTCACAGAAATAACTTTAATCTGACAAAAGTAATAATAAATAAGAATTCTATGAATGTTAACCAATGAAAGTCAGACATTGCTTTTCAACCATGCTTCAACGGAATTATAAAAAAAAATAAACTCATGGAACAGGCCTGGACAAAAATGATGGCACCCCTAACTAGTTTGTTGCACAACCTTTTGAGGCAATCACTGCAATCAAACGATTCCTGTAACTGTCACTGAGACTTCTGCGCCTCTCTGCAGGTATTTTGGCCCACTCCTCATGAGCAAGCTGCTCCAGTTGTTTCCGGTTTGAAGGGTGCCTTTTCCAGACAGCATGTTTCAGCTCCTTCCAAAGATGCTCAATAGGATTGAGGTCAGGGCTCATAGAAGCCACTTTAGAATAGTCCGATGTTTTCCTCTTAGCCATTCTTGGGTGTTTTTAGCTGTGTTTTGGGTCATTGTCCTGTTGCAAGACCCATGACCTGCGACTGAGACCCAGCTTTCTGACACTGGCCAGCACATTTCTCTCTAGAATCCCTTGATAGTCTTGAGATTTCATTGTACCCTGCACAGATTCAAGACACCCTGTGCCAGATGCAGCAAAGCAGCCCCAGAACATAACAGAGCCTCCTCCATGTTTCACAGTAGGGACAGTGTTCTTTTCTTCATATGCTTCATTTTCCCGTCTGTGAACATAGAGCTGATGTGCCTTGGCAAAAATTTCCATTTTTGTCTCATCTGTCCATAGGACATTCTCCCAGAAGCTTTGTGGCTTGTCAACATGTAGTTTTGCATATTCCAGTCTGGCTTTTTTCTGATTAGTTTTCAACAATGGTGTCCTCCTTGGTCGTCTCCCATGTAGTCCACTTTGGCTGAAACAACGACGGATGGTGCGATCTGACACTGATGTTCCTTGAGCATGAAGTTCACCTTGGATCTCTTTAGAAGTCTTTCTGGGCTCTTTTGTTACCATTGGGATTATCCGTCTCTTTGATTTGTCCTGAATTTTCCTCGTGCGGCCACGTCCAGGGAGGTTGGCTACAGTCCCATGGATCTTAAATTTCTGAATAATATGTGCAACTGTAGTCACAGGAACATCTAGCTGCTTGGAAATGGTCTTATAGCCTTTACCTTTAACATGCTTGTCTATAATTTTCTTTCGAATCTCCTGAGACAACTCTTTCCTTCGCTTCCTCTGGTCCATGTTGAGTGTGATACACACCATGTCACCAAACAACACAGTGACGACCTGGAGCCCTATATATAGGCCCACTGACTGATTACAAGATTGTAGACACCTGTGATGCTAATTAGTGGACACACCTTGAATTAACATGTCCCTTTGGTCACATTATGTTCAGTATTTTCTAGGGGTGCCATCATTTTTGTCCAGGCCTGTTCCATGAGTTTATTTTTTAAATAATTCTGTTGAAGCATGGTTGAAAAGCAATGTCTGACTTTCATTGGTTAACATTCATAGAATTTTTTAAATTATTACTTTTGTCAGATTAAAGTTATTTCTGTGACCATTGTGAGTTTTTCTTTCATTGACTGAAGGGTACCAACAATTTTGTCCACGTGTGTATTTACAAAAAAGATAAACACTGAGATAAGGAACAGTAAGTATTGTGAAAGATGGTGTTCAAGATCCTGAGGATTCACTTTTTGACTGAGGTGAGACAGCGTGTGAGGAAACGCCGGGGAGACTCTGATCTGGAGACTCCGTCCTTTAATCACAAAATTTCGCTCAATATTTTATAATAAATTCATTTGATTTATTAAACATTATAATAAAAAACATCAGTTTATCAGTGGAGTTCCTGCTGCACACGTCCGTGTGTGTTTGTGTGTGTGTGTGTGTAAGCAGTTACTATGGAAACGTTAGCATTATAAGAGCATGGGCTTCTGGCCAATCAGATCCCTGCACCTTTTAAGTCATTTGTTTACATCTGAGTGGAAACAGGAATCCACTGAAAGTCAAAGTGAATCAGAGGAGGCGGGGCTAACTATGCAAAACACAAACATTTGCCTAATATCTGCACAATAGTTAAATCAGACCCACAGGTTCAAGGTCACGCCCAGGTCACGTACCTGGAGGAGACGTGTTTCATTAGTGAAAAATGTGACTGAGGCGTGTCCTGGGTGGAAACCATGGGACGTGCGACACACACACACACACACACACACACACACACACACACACACACACGGGTTAAGATGAGCCAGACCGCAGTCGTGTTGTCACAGGTGGCTGAGGTCAAACAGTACGCAGTGCAAACGCACAAGTCATGCTAACGGTTAGAGCTCTTCTCTGGGTAGTACAGACAGGACGTCTAGACGATCCGTCTAGTATGTAAGTGGTTGGGAGTGGGTGGGTGTCTGTATGAGTGAGTGAGTGGGTGTGGGTGTGTTACTGGGTGGATTGTGGGGGTGGGAACGTGAGTGGGTGGGAGCATGAGTGGGTGTGTGTGTTTGAGGGTGGTTGTGTGGGTTTGAGGGTGTGTGAGTGGGTGTGTCTGTGAGTGGGTTTGAGGGTGTGTGGGTGGGAGGGTGAGTTGGTGTAAGTGGGAGTTTGAGTGAGTGGGTGTGTGCGGGAGTGGGTGCGTGAGTGGGTGGGTATGTGGTTGTGGGTGTGTATGTGTGTGGGGGTACGTGAGTGTGGGTACGTGAGTGGGTGTGTGTGGGAGTTTTAGTAGGTGTGTGTGGGAGTGGGTGTGTGTGGGAGTTTTAGTAGGTGTGTGTGGGAGTGGGTGTGTGTGGGAGTTTTAGTAGGTGTGTGTGGGAGTGGGTGTGTGTGTGTGTGTGTGAATTTGAGTGGGTGTGTGTGTGTGTGGGTGTGTGTGTGAGTGGGTGTGTGTGTGAGTGGGTGTGTGTGAGAGTGGGTGTGTGTGAGAGTGGGTGTGTGTGAGAGTGGGTGCGTGCGAGGGAGGGAGTGTGTGCGCGCGAGGGAGTGAGTGAGTGAGTGTGTGTGTGTGAGAGTGAGTGTGTGTGAGTGGGTGTGTGTGTGAGTGGGTGTGTGTGTGAGTGGGTGTGTGTGTGAGTGGGTGTGTGTGTGAGTGGGTGTGTGTGTGAGTGGGTGTGTGAGTGGGTGTGTGAGTGGGTGTGTGTGTGAGTGGGTGTGTGTGTGAGTGGGTGTGTGTGTGAGTGGGTGTGTGTGTGAGTGGGTGTGTGTGTGAGTGGGTGTGTGAGTGGGTGTGTGAGTGAGTGAGTGGGTGAGAGTGAGTGGGTGTGTGTGTTCTTGGCTCAGGTCCAGCATCTCTAGATCTTTACTAGAACGTTTCACATGGTGTCAGAGAGAACTTGCTTTTCACCAGGAAGTCTCATGTCGAGACCTGAACGCGAGCACTTCCTGTCTGAGCGCATGACATGCAGGAAGTCACTTCACCACAGTGCTGAGGTCAGCGTGTCTCTGTGCAGAGTCGCCCCCACGCTCGGCCTGAGGTGTGGACACGCCCTCCAGTGCACCAGTCGCCCAACAGCGAGAGGGTGCAGGTAGTTTGGGATGCTGTTCCCCGGTGGGTCTCACTGCGGCGCCCCTGGTGCCCCCCCCCTCCCCGATGCCCCTGTGATGTCATTAAGGAGGAAGGACGAGAGTCAACTGGTTCAGCAGCATTACTCTATAAATAGTTCTGAGAATGCTGTGTGTGTGTGTGTGTGTGTGTGTGTGTGTGTGTGTGTGTGTGTGTGGTTTTCCTCAGCTCCAGGAAGGGTGGAGATGCACCTGATGAATCAACTTACACAAACACACACATTAGGGTGTTCCCTGTAACAGAGGATTTTATACAGTGTAGGGTGTGTGTGTGTGTGTGTGTGTGTGTGTGTGTGTGTGTGTGTGTGTGTGTGTGTGTGTGTACACAGTGTACTGGCCTGACCCGACCCACCTGGCTCGCTCCTGTCACATCAGTGCTGCATGTTTGATGAAGCTCCAAGGGCGGCTCATGAATGATGCAGACTTTTCCATTGCTGTGCATGAGGGTGCAAACTGACCCCCCCGCCCCCCTCACACACACACACACACACACACACACACACACACACACACACACACACACACACCTCCCCCTCCATCAGCTGCCCCCATCAACCTCGACTGGACTCTGAATCAGCAGGAAACCCGAGAGCCCGAGCTCGTCTCCACTCTATCCTGATTAACTTTCCTCCGGTGCTTTGACCGACAGCGAGGCTTTCATCAGCAGCTCCGCCTCCTCCTGCGTCGTCACGGTGATGGATCTTGGCCATGTTTGCGTTTAACGGTTTATAAAGTCGCAGTTCCTCTATAAATCCTCCACTAAACTATTCACATGTTAGCAGGCAGTGTTTATAAATGTATATTAAAGTTATATTTCAGTACAGATCGTATCGGCACGCCGCCCCTCTGGAGTCCCATCACTCATAACAACTAGGTGTCTCATAAACAGTAAAGTGTCTAGTGTGTGTGTGAAACGCAAGGGTGTGCACGTTCCCACTGCTACACACCCCACTAGTTTGCAGATAGTTAACGTTTGTTTGTTCGGTTTGTTGATCAGGTGTTTTGGTGTCTGTGATGTAACGGGTCAGAGCGAACTCTGCATACAGTACAACTCTAATCTGTTCCGGATATTTAATATAATATTACCAATTTCAAACACTTTAATCATATTTCTGCATATAAAAACAATCAAAGTGTTACCTGTGGTGTTCCTCAGGGCTCAGTGCTCGGTCATATGTTGTTTATATTGTATATGCTTCCTCTGGGCTGTGTCATCAACCGGCACAAAATTTTATTTCATTGCTACACTGATGATACTCAGCTTTACCTCAGGATAAACTCCACCTCCTCATCTACTCCGCCATCACCCATTTTGACTCTCTGTTTGGAGGAGGTAAAGTCATGGATGAAGCAAAATTTCCTGCAGCTGAACAGTTCTAAGACTGAAGCTTAGTATTATTTTAGCTTATTTTAGTAGGCACCCCACACCAGGTTAGGACATCCAACATCACTAGCATCACCTTTTCCGGTCAGAATATCCCACTGTCGACATCTGTTATTAACCTCGGGGTTAAAATGGACTCTCATGTGACGTATGAGGCCCATATCAAACATCTGAGTGAGACATCTTTTATTCCCCTCAGGAACATTGCTAAACTGCGTCCAGCACTTTTTGGAAAAGTTAGTCCATGCGTTTGTCTCCTCCGCTCTGGACTTCTGGAAAAAGCCTCCAAAAGCTGCAATATATTCAAAACTGCGCTGCTAGGATCCTGATGCGGGCACGTAAATATGATCATATTACGCCCATCCTCAAATCTCTTCATTGGCTGCCTGTTTCATTCAGAATTGAATACAAGGTTGCTCTTCTTACCCACCAGTGCATCTATGGGGTTGCCCCTCCCTATCGCAAAGAACTTATCACTTGACATACATCTTCACGAAACCTCCGCTCTGTCTCAGGTCATCGTCTGAAACCTCCGAAGACGTAAGCTTCATACCATGGGAGATCGGGCTTTTTGCTCGGCGGCACCTAGACTGTGGAATGCTCTCCCTGAGTATCTGAGGATGCCACAGACTGTTGATGCCTTTAAATCTGGTCATAAAACTTACCTTTTTATTAGAGCTTTTGAGTAGAAATAATTTGCAGCACTTTGAGATTTGCCTCAAATATAAAGTGCATTATAAATAAAATAATTTAAATGTAAAAAAAACCATTAAACATCACTTAATCTTCATTTATGATTTCTCTCGGCACAGACTGATTTAAAATCCAAACTGAAAGCGGCTCACTTTACTTCTTACTGCCATTTTTAATACCCCCCCCCTCTCTCTCTCTCTCTCTCTCTCTCTCTCTCTCTCTCTCTCTCTCTCTCTGTGTGTTTCAGATCGGAGCGTACGACCAGCAGATTTGGGAGAAGTCTGTGGAACAAAGAGAGATCAAGGTTCATCTGATCAGTTTGACTTTCTTTTATAATTTTGCTATCTTTCAGTCTGTATTTAATCTCGTGCAGAATCAGAGGCGTACTTCCTGTGTATCAGAGTGCGAGCGTGCGCGTGTGTGTGTGTGTGTGTGTGTGTGTGTACGCACCATCAGTACCTTTTCTGTTTTCAGTTCACACCTCTCCCCCTCTTCTCCACCACTCTGCCCCTGAGCAGTTCATTACATTGGTGAGTACGCCCCGCCCCCTCCCCAATAGCAGGCTCGCCCCCACAGCCTGCCCCGCCTCCCAGCCTGCCCCCCCACCCCGGGTCATCCACACTAGTCCTGCATTTTTAACTCACCCCAGTGCCTTTAGTGTGGTTTAGGGTTGCCTGTGTATCTCATTGTGTGTGCGTGTGTGTGTGCGTGTGTGTGTAGCTGTACCCCAGAGTGGACGCATTCAGGGGGCGGTTCTGTCCCTGGTGATGGTGCGCTACATTTTGGGAATGGGCGGGGTTTTAAACAGGTGCTATCGTTCTGGTCTGAGTTTGTATGTCTGGTCAACTGTGTGTGTGTGTGTGTGTGTGTGTGTGTGTGTGTGTGTGTGTGTGTGTGTGTGTGGAGCATCCAGAGTTTGAGTTCCTGTGAATGCGCTGTTACCGTAGAAACTATAACCTGATTGTGTACATTCATATTAAAACCTGGCGTGTGCCATGAGCTCGCGTGTTACACTAGACTATTAATCACTGTGTGTGTGTGTGTGTGTGTGTGTGTGTGTGTGTGTGTGTGTGTGTGTGTGTGTGTGTGTGCGCGCGCAGGGGCTTCAGGAGTATGTGTTTGCTCTCCTGCTCTTCCCCTCATGTTTATTATTAAGCCCAGGTTCACTTGCTGATGTTTACTGTGTGTGTGTGTGTGTGTGTGTGTGTGTGTGTGTGTGTGTGTGTGTGTGTGTGGTGGACAGGGCCTGAGGAACAAACCGAAGAAGACGGGCCATGTGAAGCCAGACCTGATTGACGTGGATCTAGTGAGAGGTGAGGACAGTAACGGAAAGAACTCTCGGACGCCTTAACCTTTATACGCCATCACTAGCCACTTTATTAGGTACACCTTGCTAGTACTGGTTTTAACCGCTTCCCCTTTATTTCTTTATGGAACTGATTCAGATCTTAGAGATTTTGCTACATATTGTAATGATGTCATCACGCAGTCACTGCAGATCTGTCTGCGATGCGACTCTCCCGAACCTCCACCATGTCCCAGAACCGCTCTGTTGGAGAGAGGTCATGTGACCATGTCACCTCATTGACATGTTCAGCAAGCCAGTGTGAGTTGAGTTTAGCTTTGTGACATGGTGTGATGTCATAAAGGGGTGGACACGGTCATGAACAGTACTCAGACAGGCTGTGGTGTTTAAATCACGCTCTTGTGGTACTAAGGAGCCCAAAGTGTACTGAGGAACAGTAACTCCCCCACACCATCAGCCTGAACCACTGATACACGGCAGGATGGATCCGTGCTCTCATGTGGGTTACATCAAATTCTGACCCGAAAGAGGCACAGAAATCAAGATCAACATTCTTTCCCCAATTTTTCCCCCCTCGAATTTAGTCGTACTGAATTCCTCCCCGTCACTGGGGGGGCTCCCACATTAAGGCTACCACTACCAGTTAGGAGCTCGACCAATCAGCTCTCTCCAGGCCTCCGGCTGTGATAGGTTACAGTATCATCTGCTTGAAAGTTCCACGTGGCGTGTGTTCAGAGATGCTCTTCAGCAGTCTTCGGGTGTAACGAGATGTTATTTAGTTCCTGTTTCCTTCCTGTCAGCTTGAACCAGTCATTCTCCTCTGACCTCTGGCATTAACAAGGCATTTTCACTCAGAGAACTGCCCTCACTGGGTAATTTCTCTTTTCTTCGCACCCTTCTCTGTAAACCCTAGAGATTGTTGTGTGTGAGAATCCCTGTGTGGTCAGGGGTAGCTCAGTGGTTAAGGCATTGGACTACTGTTCGGAAGGTCCCAGGTTCAAGTCCAACTACCACCAAGTTGTCCCTGTTGGGCCCTTGAGCAAGGACTTTAACCCCAACTGCTCAGATGTATATTCAGGTAAAAATGCAAGTCGCTCTGGATAAGGGCATCTGCCAAATGCCTAGATGTAGATGTAGAATCCCAGTAGATCCGAGTCACTTAAAGTCACCTTTATTCTCCTGGCTGGCTCGCCAAAGTCACTTAAATCAGCTCTTCATCCTGATGCTCAGTTTTATTCATGTGATGTGATCCAGGTAAAATTGAGTCCAGTTTGTTATTGGAGGCTCAGGTAGACTGTAGGAAACTCCAGTCCTGAACTATTGCGCGACTGAAGTCACAAGCTGAAGCTGTCTGCATCAGCCAAGGACAAGACCGTTTTCATGGAAAAGTGGACCCATCCCCAGTCACCACATGCATCCCAGGCAGATGACATGGGGCTCCATGTGATGGGATCTCCAACCAGAAGCAGGACACCACGAGTCAGACAGGTCCAGGGAGCAGAGGGGTGAGCCAGAAGGAAACACAGACATGAGGGGAAACTGAGATGTAAAGCAACCAATCACCTCACCGTCAACAAAACTGAGTGATCAATGAGGGTGGGGAGGACAGCATCTAAACATACCAGTTCACCAGAATACTCTACGTCCATGAGTCCCCCAGATCTGCTCCTTTACCTAAGGTTAATCTATTTACAAAAATGCTTGGCTAAATAAATAGGTTTTTAGCCTAGACTTAAACACTGAGACTGTGTCTGAGTCCCGAACATTAACAGGAAGACTATTCCATAACTTTGGGGCTTTGTAAGAAAAAGCTCTGCCCCCTGCTGTAGTTTTAATAATACGTGGTACTGACAGGCAGCCTGCATCCTTTGATCGAAGTAGGCGTGGCGGATCGTAAGACACTAACAGTTCACTCAGATTCTGCGGCGCGAAACCATTTAGTGCTTTAAATGTCAAAAGTAGTATCTTAAAATCGATGCGAAATTTCACAGGGAGCCAATGCAGTGTAGATAAGATAGGGGTGATGTGCTCGTATCTTCTGGTTCTAGTGAGGACTCTCGCTGCTGCATTCTGTACTAACTGAAGCTTGTTTATGCACCTAGTTGAACAACCAGACAGTAAGGCGTCACAATAGTCCAACCTAGAGGTGATTAAAAGCATGAACTAGTTTTTCTGCATCATGTAGTGATGGTATATTTCTTATCTTTCGCTGTTGTACTTGATGGAACAGGACGGCCAGTTAAAGTTACAGTGTGATCAAAAAGCTTGCTTCTAGCTGCTTGTGGTCCTATGACTAGAACTTCTGTCTTATCTGGATTAAGCAGAAGGATGTTAATTAACATCCAATCTCGTATGTCCTGCACACACTGCTTAACTTTAGTGGGCTGGTTTTTCTCATCTGGTTTTGCTGAGATGTATAACTGTGTGTCATCAGCATAACAATGAAAACGAATAGCATGCTTAAAGAATTATGTTGCCCAGAGGAAGCATGTAAAGGGAAAAAAGCAGTGGGCCTAAAACTGAGCCCTGTGGAACACCAAACTCCACTTGAGAACATGAGGAATGGTCACCATCTAAATCTACAAACTGATAACGATCAGTCAAGTAGGATCTGAGCCACAAGAGGGCAGTTCCCTTAATTCCAACTACCTTTTCTAATCTGTGAAGGAGAATACTATGATCAATGGTGTCAAAAGCTGCACTGAGGTCCAGTAACACAAGTATAGTGACGCAACCCTGATCAGAGGCCCATAGGAGGTCGTTTACTACTTTAACAAGTGCTGTCTCTGTGCTGTGATGAGGCCTAAATCCTGACTGATACACTTCATTTGTGTTATTTCTATGTGGATATGAACATAGCTGCTGTGATACTACCTTTTCCAGAATCTTGGAGATAAACGGAAGGTTTGATATCAGCCTGTAATTAGAAAACTGACAGGGGTCAAGGTCAGGTTTCTTAATTATTGGTTTAATAACGGCTAATTTAAAGGATTTTGGGACATACCCACTACTGAGTGAACAGTTAATTACTTTCAGCAGGGGTTCTATTATTGCTGGTACTATCTGGTTGAGAAAATCTGCCGGTATAGGATCTAATATACAGGTTGACGATTTTGAAGAAGAGACGAGTGAAATTAGTTCTCTCTCTTCAAGGGGAGTAAAGTGTTCTAAGTTCTGAATTGTCTGGTTTCAAAGCCTGAATTTTTTGCCTGATGTTTATGATTTTGGTGTTGAAAAAGTTCATAAAGTCCTCACTACTGTATGTTGTTATGGTGGAAATTTCTATAGTGGTCTTGTTTCCAGTTAATTTGGCTACGGTATTAAATAAAAATCTAGGATTATTTCTTGTTATTTTCGATAAGAGTGGAGAGATACGATGATCTAGCACCACTGAGAGGTTTTGATCTTCAGCAGATCGTCCTGACTACAGATCTACACGCCTACGTGCGCTGAGGTGCAGTCATGTGATCAGAGATTTGTGTGAACACGTTGTAGAACAGGTGTACTTAATTAAGTGTATTTATGAACGTATGATGTAATTACAGCTGTTTTAATGATAAGTGTAACATTACACGTGTGTGAGTGGACTCATTGTGTGTGTCGCATGCTCAAGGCTCTGCGTTTGCCAAAGCCAAGCCCGAAAGCCCCTGGACGTCTCTGGCGCGTAAGGGCATCGTCCGCGTCGTCCTCTTCCCGTTCTTCTTCAGATGGTGGATCCAGGTGACCTCCAGAGGCATCTTCCTGCTGCTGCTCTTCCTTTACCTTCTCCAAGGTCAGTGCACCACCAGATCGCCACATGATCGTGAGAACCACGGAAGAGTGTGTGTGTATGTGTGTGTGTATGCGAAGATAAAGTCCTGATAAAACTCCTCCCCTGTGTTTCAGCTCTCGCGACAGTGTTGTTTTTCAGCATCTCGCATCCGCATGACATCCCGGTGACTGAGGTGTTCGGGGCGTTCTGGCTGATGCTGCTCCTGGGCACGGTGCACTGCCAGATCGTCTCCACGCGCACGCCCAAACCCGCCCCCAGCGCCACCGCCAAGAGGAGAAGGTGGGCAGGATCGACCCCGCGGCACACTGATATCTCTCTCTGTGTTTGGTGTGTCTCAAGGAAATGCCTTGGCTACACCCCCGCCCCGCCCCGCCCCATCGTGGTGCTGTCTCCCAGTGTGACATGAGGGGTTAGCCAACTGTTTCCTGTGTGGGGTGAAAGGCTGACCAGCCTGTGTGTGGTACCTGCTGCACAATTTTCTGACCCCTGTGAGAAAATTGGCTTGTGTGTGGGTGTGTGTGAGGAATAGACATGACACACTGATGAAGAATACGTCAGTACGTGTGTAGATATCTATCTTCCACATGAATGTCAGAGTAATGCATGTCAGCAGAGTTACAGTAACGTATGATCATGTCTGTCATCTGTAATGTTCAGATTTATGATGCAGGTCGTCCCCGACTCACGAATGTTCAGGTTCTGAATCAAAATATACACGCCAATGAACCAGATACCAATTTTACAGATACCAAAATTACATACAATATTCTCTGCATGTAAATGAATGTATAAAATGTCGTCTAAAGTCATAGAAGTGTGTGTGTGTGTGTGTGTGTGTGTGTGTGTGTGTGTGTGTGTGTGTGTGTGGGAGAAATGAGTCTGCTTGACCGGTTTCAGTGAATCAGTCCGGGAGCACGATGATAGAAAATGTCTGTCCTGTAAATGTGTCCCGATGGTGAAAAATCCTAATTTCGGAGTTTCCTCAACGTGACCGAGTTCACAGTCCGATACAGTGAAAACCAGCTCTGAGACACGACGGCGTCTGAGATTCCCCTCTCGGTTTACACGCGCAAGACAACACTGTTAGATTTGATGTGCGAGATTAATATCCTTAGGTGTGATTACGGTTTTCGGTCACATGGTGGCAGTGTGGGGAAAGGGGACAGAGATTTACTCAAGTGGATCGGTGCACTTTATATTGTATATTCGTGTCAAAGGCGTCGAACTTAAGAACAAATCCGACTTGTGAACTCGTTCGTAAGTCGGGGACGGCCTGTATTTATGACTGGGGTGAAAGCCAGGACTGCAAACTAACTCCTCCTCCTAATGATCACTACTGCTCCATGATTTTATAATCAACACTTTTTTTTTTTTTTTAAGTAATAACTTTTCCTTGGAAATAATTCTGCTTTTGGGGAAATCTGTTTAAAAAAAAGATTCTTGATTTTTGTTTTTGTTTGGACTTCTTCTCTTTCTAAGCGCTTTTTTACGCTTTTTAATGTGTCTCACTAAAGGAAGTTAAGGAAGGCAGCACACTTGGAGGTGCATAGGGAAGGCGATGGCTCTAGCACTACTGATAACACACAGGAGGGGGCAGCGCTCTGCCCGGGCTCTGCCACCACTCACAGTCTCGCTGCTTTCTTCAGAGATTTCTGGCATAATGTCTTTAAATCGGGGTGTGTATCTTACCATTTAAAGATTCCATGTTATGTCTGCACGGCTGCAACGTCCCCCGTCTCTCAGGGTCCGCCTCGATGTATTTTATACCTCTCTGTTGTTAATTGGACGTTGATGTCTGAGCGTTGTCTTGCGGCCCTTTTCGAAATGGAAGAGCTGTAATTTTATCTCTAAACCCATCATTACGGGAGGAAAAGGGGACTTTGCAGCTGTTTGTTTATTTATTTATTTATTTTTAGAAATGCAGCTTTGTTACAGCTGGGACACTCCTATTAAAACCAGTCCGGCGAAGCACGTCTCATCTCAGGTCTTGGAGTCACCACTATTCAATTAAATTCAATTTTATTTGTATAGCGCTTTTAACAATCGACATTGTCGCAAAGCAGCTTTACACAATCAAAAGAAGTAAGTTTGTATGAAATGTGAATGTGTATGAATCAAAATGATAAGATTCCACTACATCACCTACACACACACACACACACACACACACACATGCAGAGAACTGCCCCAGGCTGGGCTTACACTGCTTTTCTTCATTCATGAAACATTTCTACTCATATTATACACACAGCGGTACCTCGGTATGCGAGTTTAATCTGTCCTTAAGGTGAAATGTCGTATTGTGAAGCGCATCGTCCCATAGGAAATAATGTAAATACAGATAATCCGTTCCAGTCACCCAGAAATATTACCAATGTTACAAAATTTCCAACACTATAATCATATTTCTGCATATAAACTATCAACACATTTATAAATGACGTGTAAATAAAGTAAAATATGAAATGAATAGACATTAAACCTCACTTATCCTTCATTTATGATTCCTCTCGGCACCGGCTGCTTTAAAAACCAAACTGAAAGCGGCTCCCTTTTCTTCTCGCTGCCGTCCTTCATACCCGCGGATCTACGCCTCCTCTAATTGGTGATAATTTGTGAGGCAGAGCATTTGTATGCTGAGGTACCACTTTATGTATATATATGGGGTTTTTTTTGTTTTTTTTTTTAATCATCATGAGCTCACACACACTGAACACGTGTGTGTTATGTCCAAGACCTGCCTGAGATGCGTCCTGAGCCGAGGCTGAACAACACTGACGGGGTGACCCAGATGTTCTCCATCCATGTATTAGTGTTCGTGTGTTAACACCTACAGCACTGCGCGGGGGCTTTCACTAGAGTACCGCAGTGTTGTGTTTACACTGGAAATGCAAATACCTTATTCAAATGATGCAACCTAAATAAATAGAAACGCAGAAACGAACAGTAGCGTATTAATATGACAGTGTTGAGCTCCACAGGCTCAGGGTGAGGGTTGCCAGGTTAACAGCTAAAATGTTCAGGCATGGAAAAGGGGTTGGCTTTTCTTCCTCTTGCTCTATTGAAAACATCTTAATAGTGATTTGCAAGACTAATGTGTGATAACGGGTGACCTGGCAACCCGGAATGATGCTGCGTTACACCCCGAGTCTGTACAGCAGAAACTCAGTATCGCGCAGTGCTGTCTTCCTAGCGGTCCAGATTGAGAAAATACACACACACACACACACACACACAGCTGATCTTCTCTGTTCGGTCCCTTCCCATTCTGGTTTTCACGTTGCAGGTCCAAGAGATTCAAGCTGTCCATCGATAAGTCCACAGAGACGGATAACGGGTACGTGTCTCTGGACGGCCGCGTCACGAGCAAGAGCAGCGAGGAGAGACTGCAGCTCCACGAGCCTCACTGCGACCTGCTGCGTGCTGAGGAGCTGGCCTGGACGGCCCCGCCCACCCGAAACAAACCCCTGTCACCCGGCACGAAGGTACCGTTACCACGCCCACTGAGACGGAATACAGCAGGCGTGTGTGTGTGTGTGTGCAGCTTTGTATTATGTTTGTATTTCAGTCTGTGCAGGAGTGTTCCTCACACACGGTGGAGAACATGTCTGATGAGGCGTCGAGTGAAGAGGATCCCGAAAACTACAGCGTTGTGCGCCGGGGCGTGGAGCGCACGAGCAGCGACTGTACACTGCGCAACAGGAAAGCGCACCACTACAAGAAGCAGTACACACTGGCAGAGGTACACACACACACACACACACACACACACTGTTCCTCCTGCACCTGAGTCTCACACACCACCAGCTCTACATCTCACACTGTGTGTAGTGTTGTGTTGTGTAGCATGTCCTGTACTGTAGTGTTAGTCGTGTTGTAGTGCTGTGTCGTGTAGCATAGCATTGTATCGTATTGTGGAGTGTAGTGTTGTGTCATGCGGTTTAGTGTGTTGTGTTGTTTAAGTATTGTAGAGTATAGTGTAGTCCTGTTTAGAGTGGAGTGTTCAATGTGTAATGCGTCTGACCTCACATGACAGGACTGAGGTCATGTGAGGTCAGAGTCGTCTCTTATTATATCAGGTCGAGTTTGGTGTAAAGAGCAGGGCACATGACATTAACACTTAAATTCACACCTCATCTGTGACACTTTAGCAAACATACTCTGTGCACTAGTCTCTCCCAGGGTGTCCCCCAGTGATCAGACTCTCTCTCTCTCTCCCAGGGTGTCCCCCAGTGATCAGACTCTCTCTCTCTCTCCCAGGGTGTCCCCCAGTGATCAGACTCTCTCTCTCTCCCAGGGTGTCCCCCAGTGATCAGACTGTCTCTCTCCGTGTCCCCCAGTGATCTGTCTCTCTCCGTGTCCCCCAGTGATCAGACTCTCCCAGGGTGTCCCCCAGTGATCAGACTCTCTCTCTCAGGGGTTCCCCAGTGATCAGACTGTCTCTCTCCGTGTCCCCCAGTGATCACACTCTCCCAGGGTGTCCCCCAGTTATCAGACTGTCTCTCTCAGGGATTCCCCAGTGATGAGACTCTCTCTCTCTCCCAGGGTGTCCCCCAGTGATCAGACTCTCTCTCTCTCCCAGGGTGTCCCCCAGTGATCAGTTGTTTATTTATTCAGCTGTTGTTTATTTTCCTCAGGAGATGCCGAAGTCGGGTACGAGCTGTAGCTCTCGCTGCTCCAGCCTCCGCACTCAGGACTCGGAGAGCACTCGGCACGAGTCGGAGACGGAGGACTTGCTGTGGGACGACTTCCTGCACTGTGCTGAGTGTCGCTCCTCCTGCACCAGCGAGACCGAGGGCGAGGGGTCTGCTGTCTGCCCCGCCTCCAAAAAGGAGTACCGGGACGACCCCTTCCAGCAGGTGCTGCCACTGAGATCTTCTGTCTCGGGACTGACACACACACACACACACACACACAGCTCTGTTAAACTGGGTCAGCTTTCTGCTGCTCCTCGGTGGTTTCCTGTGTCAGGGTGCACTAGTGCGATTAGTCAGGTCATTTCTGAGACGTGTGACAATACTGTTGCGATGTCTCGTAGCGGTTAGCCGTACAGCGGAATCTCACCACGTTTAATCCGTTTATTATTAAAGAGGCTTCATTTTTCTATCCACTGAAAGTTTTAAGCGTCTCCCGGACGAGACGTCTCTCAGCCGGCGCTCGGTTCCAAAATTTCAGTTCTTAAGACACAAATTTATGAGTCGGGGGGCGTGAAGTTCATGTGTTGTGGTACCACTGTATGCCTGGATTGTGAATCTTCTCTTCTCTGTCTGTGTGTCTGTGTGTGTGTGTGTGTGTGTGTGTGTGTGTGTGTGTGTGTGTGTGTAGGGCCATGCGCCATGGCTGCACAGCTCAAACCCGGGGCTGGAGCGCGTCAGCGCCATCGTCTGGGAGGGTAACGAGTGTAAGAAGGCAGACATGTCGGTGCTGGAGATCAGTGGCATGATCATGAACAGGGTGAGTGTGGGACGGCCCGCGCGCCTCAACCGTCTGATGATGATGATGATGATGATGATGATGATGTCATCCTTTCCTCTCCATCCTGAAGGTGAACTTGTACACTCCTGGCATCGGCTACCAGATTTTCGGGAACCTGGTGTCGGTGACTCTGGGCCTCACGCCCTTCGCCTTCAGACTGTTCCAGTACAAAGACATGGAGCAGCTGTCCTCCGTCTCGGCCGGCGAGATGTTCTCCATCGCCTTCGGCTCCTCGACCGACGTCACGCTGATCGCCATGGTGACGGTGAGCTTCGTGGTGCGCGTCTGCCTCATCTGGCTCTTCTTCTTCCTGCTCAGCGTGGCCGAGAGGACGTACAAGCAGGTACCACACACACACACACACACACACACACACACACTCGGGAGGTAGGATGGTGTGTTAGATCTGAGGTGTATCTGCTCTGATCTCACAGCGGCTGCTGTTCGCGAAGCTGTTCGGTCACCTGACGTCCGCGCGCAGAGCCAGGAAGTCCGAGGTGCCGCATTTCCGTCTGAAGAAAGTGCAGAATATAAAGATGTGGCTCTCACTGCGCTCCTACCTGAAGGTACAACAGGAGCGAGAGAGAGAGACGTCACTGTGTGTGTGTGTGTGTGTGTGTGTGTGTGTGTGAGAGAGTATATACTACTGATAAATACTGTATATCACAATGACTACCTGTGTATAAACCCCTGTGTGTGTGTGTGTGTGTGTGTGTGTGCGCAGAGACGTGGTCCCCAGCGTTCAGTGGACGTCATCGTCTCGTCCGCCTTCCTCCTCACTCTGTCCGTCGTCTTCATCTGCTGTGCTCAGGTGCGTGTTTCTCCTTAAAACAGCCCGAGTTCACCCACACGCACGTGTGCGCTACCACCCCCTACAGGTAGAAGGCTAAATGGCAAATAAATATATTATCTTTAAATAAAATGTATATAGTTCTTTACAATCCATCTATATTTTATATTCGTTTTTCCTTCAGTTTTTTTAGACGTTTTGGAGCTGCAGCTTTTCTGCCAAAAAAGAAAGAAAGAAAGAAAAGAGCTGTAACAGTCAGACGACCTTACAAATTAATTTGATCCTGATCGTGCTGTCAGTTTTATTTTATATTTTTGAAAGTTTATTAACAGAAATAGAATAACACAACTTATCTGTCTTACAAAAAACATACACGATAACTTGCCTTGTAACTCGTTAAAATAATATAAATACAGTATAAATAAAATGAACACTGAACACTGAACACTGCGCCGGTCGTTTATAATGAGGACCAGAACCACCGTCTCCTCCTGGTACCATATCATCACCGTCTCTCACTGCTCATTCTGTTCTGGCTGTGATTATAGAAGTATCACGGTTCTATAATGATCTTAATACTGTATTACATTTTTCTCTGATTTCGTTATAATTTTAATCCTTTAATGAGAAATTAAATCTCTCTTGTTCCTTATAACATTTAGTTTTATCACTAAAACACAAACACAGAGTTTAAACACGACAGACTAACTTCACACACACACACACACACACACGAGTTTAACATTTAACTTTAAATGAAATGAAACAGGAAGTTACAAACTGATTGAATAATTCACTCCTACACTCAGGATGGAGATGCGTGAATAATTCAGATTATAATGAAACTGCAGTGTTTTTATCTCACCGCCTCCAAAGTCTCAAAACTCTCGCAGACAGTCTGCGCGCCGGCTCTAACGTACGCTGCTAATTAGCGCTGGCAGGTGTTTGTTTGTGGCCACGCCCACTCGCACTGAACACCAGACGAATTTGATCGCTGAGCAATCGAGCGCCTCGTCCCTATTTTTAATGTAGTAAGTAAAGTTTAATAAATCAGTTTATTAAAAACAGTCATATAACAATATAACAAACTGTTGTTGGATTGTTGGAAGAAGTTGCAGTTGGAGGGTGTTTTGGTACCATTCTTTATTCATGGCTGTGTTTTTGGGCAGAATTGTGAGTGAGCCCACTCCCTTGGATGAGAAGCAACGCCACACATGAATGGTCTCAGGATGCTTTACTGTTGGCATGACACAGGACTGATGGTAGCGTCACCTTTTCTTCTCCGGACAAGACTTTTTCCAGATGCCCCAAACGATCGGAAAGAGGCTTCATCCGAGAATATGACTTTGCCCCAGTCCTCAGCAGTCCATTCACCATACTTTTTGCAGAAGATCAATATGTCCCTGATGTTTTTTTTGGAGAGAAGTGGCTTCTTTGCTGCCCTTCTTGACACCAGACCATCTTCCAAAAGTCTTGGCCTCACTGTGTGTGCAGATGCGCTCACACCTGCCTGCTGCCATTCCTGAGCAGCTCTGCACTGGTGGCACTCCGATCCCGCAGCCGAATCCTCTTTAGGAGGCGATCCTGGCACTTGTCTCCTGGACTTTCTTGGACGTCCTGAAGCCTTCTTAACAAGAATTGAACCTCTTTCCTTGAAGTTCTTGAGGATCCTATAAATGGTTGATTTAGGTACAATCTTAGTAGCCACAATATTCTTGTCTGTGAAGCCATTTTTATGCAACACAATGATGGCTGCACACGTTTCTTTGCAGGTCACCAGGTTAACAATGAAAGAACAATGATTTCATGCATCACCCTCCTTTTAACATGTCAAGTCTGCCATTCTAACCCAATCAGCCTGATATAATGATCTCCAGCCTTGTGCTCGTCAACATTCTCACCCGAGTTAACAAGACGATTACTGCAATGATCTCAGCAGCTCCTTTAATGACAGCAATGAAATGCAGTGGAAAGTTTTTTTTCGGGATTAAGTTAATTTTCATGGCAAAGAAGGACTATGCAATTCGTCTGATCATCTTCATAACATTCTGGAGTAGATGCAAATTGCTATTATAAAAACTTAAGCAGCAACTGTTCCAATTTCCAATATTTATGTAATTCTCAACACTTTTGGCCACGACTGTACTGTACTGGTCTTACAGGTCATGTGACTAACGTGTTAAAGTTACAGATTTCTCTTTCACTCATTCATGCGGACGTTATGAAGATGATCACCGGCTTCACACCACGACTAAAGCGCAGACGGCGCGTCGTGTGGGAAGTGTGTGTATGCTGTCACACACACCGCAAAAAGTGCAGACAGATTGTCTGTGTAGAGCTGTCCATGTCCACGTCCACGTCCACATCCCTGTCCATGAGTCGACATGTTCAGAGCATTTCATTATCATCAGCAGCAGGAGTGTTGTGGTTTGGCGATCGGCCGGCCGGACCGTACACACTCATACACTTGTATACAGTCGCTTGGAGTCTCCATAGTGAGGCTTTAATCACTGCTAAGAGAGGAAGTGTGTATCAGTGTCACTCTCACACGAACCCAGTTACTGCTGTGGTGGAAATTAGGAACGCCCACGTCTGTCTCTCACACACACACACACACACACACACACACACACACACACACACTTCTTTGTTTTTCTTAACCTGCAGACTCTAAACTACTGATTATATCATTTGGTTTTACTTATTTTCATTTAGGTCTAATAATTTACTCTTGTTTGTTTGTTTACTCTGGACACAGTTGCTGCACATGCACGAGACGTTCCTGGAGTTCCACTATAACTGGGAGCTGGTGATCTGGTGCTTCTCTCTCTCACTCTTCCTGCTGCGCTTCGTCACTCTGGGCTCTGAGACCAGCAAGAAGTACAGCAACACCTCCATCCTACTGACCGAGCAGGTGTTTGTACACACACACACACACACACACACACACACACTGCTCACGTCTGTCCTCTCACACTAATCAGTTGATTATAATCAGACTCTAATCTGTGATTCTGCTGTTTTCCTCTCGATCAGATTAATCTGTACTTGAAAATGGAAAAGAAACCAAACAAGAAAGAAGAGCTGACAATCGTCAACAATGTTCTTAAGCTGGCCACCAAACTGCTGAAGGTGCTGCTCTTCATGTCCTTTGCTCTGTCTCTCACTTCCTGTCTCTCACTTCCTGTTTCAGGCTTCATCGACTTCATGGCGTTTTTTTTTTGTTGTTGTTGTTGTTTTTTTTTGACCGCACTTTAAACTCTTTAATCTCCTGCTGTGAAATAATGTTCATATTGAAGATCTTTTCCACACACTCAGCACACACATTCTCTGAGGAACGACCAGAAGAACTTCCAGTACAATGTCCTCCAGTGATTTATCTTTAAAGATGTAACTGTCTGTTCAGAGCCGGTGGAGAGTTTTCAGGTGTGTCCGGTTCACTCCAAGACAAGAAAGTGTTATGTGGATAATCGAGCGGGACATTCTCTCTCTCTCTCTCACACACACACACACACACACACACTAAACACACAAAATTAACCACAACTCTTATAATATTATATGTTGTATATAATAATATTTATATATATAATCTAAAATATCAGATCCAGTGGAACCTCGGATTGCGAGTAACCTGGTTTACGAGTGTTCCGCAGGTCGAGCAAAGATTTTTAATACATTTTTAATCGGAAACAGAGCCAAGTATTAGTTTACGAGCGCCGAGTATCATGTATCACGTATGCGACTCTTATTTTGACACCGAGGGGCAAGAGATCACAACTGAGCCAATGATTTTTCTCTCTCTTGCGCTTCGGAATTATGACATAATTTGACACTGTGCCCGACACACACACACACACACACTCCTATGTGTGTGCACGCGCGCGCGTAATTTAACACCTACACATGCGCACATGCTTTCTTTACACAGAAAACTCAGGTCTGTCGCGATTCTGTTCAAAGGTAAAGTGCAGGTTAATTTGTTTTATTTTTACTTTATATATTGTATTAATTATTTTTATGTATTTATTGTTTTGGGCTGTAGAACGAATAATTTGAGTTGTTATTATTTCTTATGGGAAAATTTGATTTGGTTTACGAGTGTTTTGGAACACGAGCCCGCTTCCGGAACGAATTATGCTCGTAATCCAAGATTCCACTGTATATCATTTGTTAACATTAATAACTACATACTGTACACTATATTGCCAAAAGGGTTGGCCCACCTTCAGGGTTTAGGAGTGTGTTTATGGAAATTTTTGACTGTTCTTCCAGAAGGACATCTGTGAGGTCGGACACTGTTGGACAAGAAGGCGTGGCTCACAGACGCCACCCTAATTCTGTCGGGTTGGGGTCAGGACTCAAGTTCTTCCACACCAGACTCGCTCGTCCATGTCTTTATGGACTTTGCTTTGTGCACTGTCATGTTGGAACTGGTGTGGAGTCGTTTTCAGGACCAAGACATTTTGGACAATTTCATGCAGTTTGGGAACGGCCCGATAGAACACCTTTGGGATGAATTAGGACGGAGACTGTGAGCCACGCCTTCTCGTCCAACACCAGTGACTGACCTCACAGATGTGTTTCTGGACGAATGGTGAAGGATTCACTCCTAAACCCTGTGGAAAGCCTTCAGAGAGGAGCTGAAGCTGTTATAGCCACGAAGGGGGCGGGGCTAACATGATATTAAATCTTGTTACTCAAGTTCATATGCATGTGAAGGCAGGCGAGCCAATACTTTTGCCAATACAGTGTACTTTAAAAACTCTCCAGTTAGCAGTGGAGCGCCCCAGTTCACCCGAGCGTTGGCATCTCTCGGGGAGGAGCTTCGTTCCCCTCCTGGCCCCTCCCTCCGGTTTACTCGTTAGCGATCTGTTGGCTGTGTGACCGTGTCTGTCGTCAAATGTGTCGTTAAACCAGTAAGATGAGAGTGAATTCTCTGTCTACCAGGAACTGGACACTCCGTTCAGGCTGTACGGCCTCACCATGAACCCTCTGCTGTACAGCATCACGCAGGTGGTGATCCTGTCCGCGGTGTCGGGGGTCATCAGCGACCTGCTGGGCTTCAACGTGAAGGTGAGTGTGGCATGTCGAGCGCAAGATCTCACAACAACCCCTACAAAGAAATGACAGGAATCGCAATAAATAATTAGATCATTACTGCAGAACTTGATGCTCGATAGTGTTCGATGTGTAGATGATCGTTAAAGTGCTTATGGAGTGTAACTGTCCTGCACCAGAAAGACGTTCACATGGCGGGAGAGAGGAGAAGGCAAATTTATCTGGCCTCTCTGGGTGGACACTGGAGGGACACAAGGATTTCTCTGTACAGGGTGCACCTGAGTGGAGGGCTGGGGGACACTGGGCAGTCTTTAGATGGACAGACCATATTCTCTTTCCAGGAGGCCTCAGGATCAGGGGATGGTGCTGTCTTGGAGGGACACTATGTGTCTTGGAGGGACACTAGGTGGTCTTTAAGTAAGGGGGACAGTCTTGTCTCAGAGCAGCACTAGGCTTCCTTTGGGTGGAGGAACTGTGTTGACTCTTGAGACATTTTGGGGGGTAAGCGGAGGGATGGTGTTTTCTCACAGGGACACTAGACAAGTTCTGGAGGGCGGGGCGTTTTCAGAGGGACAATAGGTGGTCTTTAGGTGAAGGGATGGCATTGTTTTGGAGGGACACCATGCAGTCTCTTGACTGAAGAACGGCGTTCTGTCATGGTGACACTAGCTAAGTTTTCTGTAGACCGTTTCTCTGTAGCGGTGTCCTATAGGTTGGGGGTGACAGTGTTCATGGTTCCTGGGGAAAGACATTCTCTCAGAGGGACACTAGACACATTCTGGATGGGTGGATGGGTGGGGGGGGGGTTCTCTGATGGACCTCTAGGTGAAGGGTTGGCTTTTTTTTCGAGGGACACTTTTTTGTCTTTAGTTTTCTCTGTAGGGGTGTCCTATGGGGGGGGGGACCCACATCCTCATGGAGGGACAAAAGGAGTCCATGTGTTGGTCATTGTCTTAGTGGACAGAGAGGCGGTGTTTTCTCAGAGGGACACTGGCCGTCCTCAGGACGCAGGGACGTGTTCTCTCAGACATTCATGATATTTACTGTAGTTTACAAACAATGTCTTTTTGATCACAAAATTGTCTGAATCTAAATGTTATTGCTAATGTTACTGTTAATCATTTATTCTGTGTGTTTGTGTGTGTGTGTGTGTGTCTACAGCTGTGGAAGATCAAGTCATGATGTTGACCTGCCCCTCCCCCCTCCCCGTCAGACTGACCGGCCCCTGCACAGAGCTCCTCCCTCTCTGGGACTGATGATGAACTCGTCTCCGTCTCTCAGACATCAGAGCTCTGGCACTGCAGGGGGGCGAATACTTTTATCATACTGTCATGTAGCTGCTAATCAGAATGTCAATGTTACAGTATCAATGCTTCCTTAGGAATATATATACACACGTGTGTGCGTGTGTGTGTGTGTGTGTTCTGTGTATGTATTTGTAAGCATGTGAGGCACAAAGTTATTTATTGTAAGGAGAATCATGAGCGTGTGAGGAGCTCAGCAGGTCAAGAGGTCAACGCTGCAGGTCAGAGGTCACACCAGCAGGTCACAGGTGTGAAGTGAGAGCTCGGCCACTCCCACACACTGACTGCAGGGAGGTGAAGCTGAGTGTGTGTGACAGTGGCGATGGTGCGACTCCTCAGTGAGTGTGTGTGTGTGTGTGTGTGTGTTACGCTGCACGTTGTTTTAATAACGTGTGAAGGAACACGAGGCTCTTTCACGTCGCTCCTCCGTACGTGATCAGTTTATCCAGCTTTGTCTGTCCTTCATTTATTATTATTATTATTATTATTATTTGTTTTTGGTTTTTATGGCCTGTCTTTCAATTTCAGCAATATGTCTAACTGACTTGGGTACATGACCTAAGAAAGTGTTTGTGTGTGTGTTTGTGTGTGTGTTTGTGTGTGTGTGTGTGTGTGTGTGTGTGTGTGTGTGTGTGTGTAAACGCTGTGACGTGTTCACAGTCCGGATGTTACAGTCGTGAGTTACACCGAGGTCCAGGACGCGACTCTCGGCTCGGTTCAGCTCGGCTTGGCCGCTCCTGAACCTGTTACAGAGTCCAGTTCTTTACTTCATGTTTAAAATGTAGTGTATGGAAGCGAGTGTGTGTGTGTTTGTGTAATAATATATATATATATATATATATATATATATATGAGAGAGAGAGAGAGATATATATAGATATATATATAGATATATGTGTGTGTGTGTCAGAATCGCCTCAGAATTTGCACTTTAAAGCCTAGAAATCGTTACTCACGTCGGAGAGATGACTCCTCGAAGACGCTTTATTTCTGTTTTTATATTTCTGCATCGGAGCGTCACTGAAGACGTCCAGCGTGCTTTTACTCTGGGTGTAAATACTTCTGCTCCTTCTTTAGACATGGTTTCATCACGGGATACTTTCTGAAGGCCAGTGGATGCCGGTTCCTTTGTCCTCGTTTCCTGTATTATGCTGTTCCTGTTCCTTCTGCTCGGGGCGTCATTACTTTTGGTGCACAGTGATTGTAAAGGGAACGTCCGCTCTTTACAGTCAACACTATGAAGGAGATCGAATCAAATGAGGGAAAAATATATAAATATAAATATATTATACAAATACAGAAACCATCGCATGTACTTTCCAGAGTTTTAGCCTTCAACTTTGGTTTGTTTGTTTTCTCGAGCTGGTCAGTTTGTATGTTTTTATATGAAAATATTTATAAGACGTCTGTGTGTCTGTGTGTGTGTGTGTGTGTGTGTGTGTGGTTACTCTGGAAGTATTTAGGTACAGGTAGAGGATAAGTCTTGTTTGTTTGAACTGCTTTTATCACATTAAAACTCTGGGAGATCACGCGGCCGCCCGTCGTCCTCATTTCTCACATCAACACCTCGATTAGTGTCTAATAATAAAACAATGATATCAAATAAAAATGAAGGCGAGTGTGTAAGGGGATGCAGCACACACACACACACACACACTGGTAGTCCAGGATTATGTGATGTTCTACACTGATGAGACTCGCCACCACACAGCACAGGGACGGTGCTGTTCCTCACCACCAGGGGGCGACACAATGCTGAGAAATGATGGCATGTTGGGCAAAATTCACCCTTTAGTCGTGATTAGACTCTTAGCTCTCCAGTGTGTGTGTGTGCGCGTACAAACAAGAAGACCTAACGTTCCCTGCTCCTTTTTATGTGACATGGTGCTGATGTTTGTCGCATTGTTTTTTTTTTGTTTGTTTGTTTGTTTTTGACATTTTTCTTTATCCTCATCTAAATTGTTGTTGTTGCACCTGATATTCGATTTTTTAAAAATTCAGGAAAAAATGACAATTTATGAAATCTAAACCTAAAGACGGAGGATGAACCAGACTTGCGCTGCACTTTTTCAAAAGCGCAGATGACTGACCTCAGAAGGTTTTACTGATATGACACAGGACATGTGTGAGGACGCGTCTCACCCGAGGCAGTGGACTCACTCACAGGTTTACCTCAGAACACAGACATGGAAGGTCTGGAACGGTACAGAAACACCATGCGGGAGCAACTTCTCCCAACCATCCAAGAACAGTGAGGAACGATGCCTTTTCCAGCATGACGGAGCTCAAAAGTCATAACTGAGTGTCTCGTGGAACAAAACATGGATATTTTGTCCATGTCCAGGAAACTCCACAGATTTTAATCCCAGTGAGAGCTTGTGGTCGATCCTCAAAATGCGAGAGGACAAACACAAACTCTGGCAAACTCCAGGCACTGATCTGATGATGTTCAGGGCGTGGCCATCAGTCAGGGCGTGGCCCAGGAGGTGATTGACAATAAAAGGCCGGTGGCGCTTATGAAATGTGTGTAATTATACTTCGGTACACCAGAGTAACATCTGACACAAAACACTGAAGCAGCAGACTTCTGTCATTCTCAAAACTTTTGACCCCTGGCTGTACACTTATTGGCCGCTACTGGGTTGGACTGGTTTTACCCTCAGAACTGCCTTAACTTTTTACTGCGCAGGTTCAACAGTTCCTGCTGTCCTTTTGTCAGTCTGGTCATTCTCCTCTAACCTTTTCCTAATTCCAATTTTTTTTGTATAGCGTGTTTAACAATTGACATTTTCGCAAAGCAGCTTTACACAGTCAAAATAATTATACAAGTTTGTATCTACATCTAGGCATTTGGCAGACGCCCTTGTCCAGAGCGACTTACATCTTTATCTCAAGATACAGTTAACTCAAGGGCCCAACAGGGACAACTTGGTGGTAGTTGGACTTGAACCTGGGACCTTCCGATCCGTAGTCCAATGCCTTAACCACTGAGCTACCCCTGGCTCTGTATGAGAAGTGAACATGTATGAATCAAGATGATAAGATTGTCCCTGATGAGCAAGCCGAGGATGATGGCGACAGTGGCAAGGAAAAAACCCCTGAGACAGTAATAGGAAGAAACCTTGAGAGGAACCAGACTCAGCAGGGAACCCATCCTCAACTGGGTGATGACGGAGAGCAGGGATTAATCTGCACTCATACTGTGGGAGACTGGAAGTTCAGTATAACAGGAGATGTGATCCAGTTAAAAGTGAGTCCAGTTCGTTATTGGAGCCACAGCTAGACTGTAGGAAACTCCGGTCCTGAAATATCGAGTGATTGAAGTCACGAGTCATCAGAGAACAGCTGTCTTCATCAGCCGAGGACAGGACCGTCTTCATGGTGAAGTGGAACCATTCCCAGTCACCACATGGGACATCCATGTGATGAGATCTCCAACGTGAAGCGGGACACCAGGACGAGTCAGACAGCTCCAGAGGACAGAGGAGGTCTGGATCACTGGCAGCGCAGGAGAGACATGTATAGCTCGACAGAGAGACAGGGAGAGGGAAAAGGAGAGCTCTTTTATAGTTCAGGATGCTCTCCTTCCATGCTATTTGGTAGTTCTAATTTTCAAGCGGTTTGTTTTAAAGCGCGTGTGGTCATTATACCAAGGAGCGAGTTTCCTATCTCTAATCATTTTCCTTTTAACTGGAGCGACATTATCTAAGCTATAACGAAGTGCTGACTCTAGATATTCATTCGCCTGTTCGAGTTCTGTGAAGTCAGATGGCGATCCAATCAAAGTAGATAATTCTGGAAGATTATTGATAAAGCTCTGTGCGGTATTTGATGTAAATGTACGTTTAAGGTGGAAGCGCGGTGCTGTGCGTACATTATTACTATAACACGCTTTAATCGAGACAAGGTAGTGATCTGAGATAACTTCAGACTGTGGAATTGTGGTTATATTTCCTATACTTAATCCGAAGGATAATATTAAATCCAAAGTGTGACCTGCTTTATGAGTGGGTCCTACTATACACTGATTTAGTCCTACTGAGTCCAGTATGGACAAGAATGCTGTTCTCAGAGGGTCTTCTGGATTCTCAAAATGAATATTAAAGTCTCCAGCAATTAACGCTTTATCTACAGAAACAACAAGGTTTGAGAGGAAATCTGCAAATTCGCAGAGAAACTCCGAGTACGGCCCAGGGGGTCTGTAAATGATGATTAGCGGGATTGACTGAGCTGACTTTATGTTACTATAGAGAACTTCAAATGCATTAAATTTAAATCTGTGCTTTTGTACGAGAGACAGATTATCGTTATAAATAACTGCGACTCCTCCTCCTCTACCAGTTAGCCGAGGCTGGTGTATGTAGCTGTATCCAGGAGGACTAGCTTCATTTAGAGCCACATACTCGTCCTGTTTAATCCAGGTTTCTGTTAAACATAATATATCAAGCTCCTGATCTGTGATAGTTTCATTAACAATAACTGCTTTAGATGCGAGAGATCTAATATTTAACAGTCCTAGCTTCAGATCAGAGGTGCTGGCTGCGCATTCAGTGTGGTCTGAGTTTGTGGTCTCTATGTTAATTAAATTACTAAAACAGACTTTCTGAGTCTTTCTAAATGTATGTTTATGTTTATCTCGGGGAACAGACACAGTCTCAATATGATGAACCCTGAGTGACGACTCTATGCAGCTAGCAGACGGTTGGTTTAGCCTGTCTGTCTGCTCCCTGGCCTTGGCTCTGGATTGTCACCGATTAACTCGGCCTCTTCTGAGACTATGTGCTATACTGCAAGAAATGAGAGCAACACCTTCCCGAGTGGGATGGACACCGTCCCGCCCTGACAGGCCAGTTTTGCCCTCAAAGGTCTGCCAGTTTTCTATGAAGCCCACGTTATTTTCGGAGCACCACCTGGACATCCAGCGGTTCAGCGACCATAACCTGCTGTAAGCTATGTCGCCACGTCTCATTGGGATGGGACCAGAGCAAACTACTTCATACAGGAATATGAACATGTATGATTTTAAATGATCAGGTGGTCCCTGATGAACGAGCCGAGGGTGACGGTGCTGAGGGAAAAACTCCCTGAGATGGTAACAGGAAGAAACCTTGAGAGGAACCAGACTCAGCAGGGAACCCATCCTCATCTGGGTGATAACGGAGAGCAGGGATTGATACTGTGTGTTAGGAGGCAGGCAGTTCAGTATAATAGTTGATGTTAATTAATGTTTATATGGAGTCTTTATAGGTCGTTATTGGAGGTTCAGGTAAACTTGTAGGAAATTATATCGGTCACTCAGTCTTTATTGTGTCCTTTTACTTTTGTGTGTCTGTGACATAATTAGGTGCATTTAACTCCCTGAGCTCTAAACTACATCTACAGTACTTACAAATCAATCGATCAGTCACACGCACACACACAATTAATAATAATAATATTTAATGCCTCAAATCATTAGACAGACTTTCTTAAAGACAGAAGACAAAAGAAGGAAGACTTTTTGTGTCCCATGATTCATTACATTCTGTTCTCGGCCCAGTGCCGTGTTCAGAGGCCGCACAGAGGCAAGCCGGGTGGTGCTGAGACTCGAACCCACAACCAACAGTTAAATAAATAAATACAATTAAATAGTAATTAAAATATATTAATTTGCTATGTACTCTGTTACAAAATTTATAATTTGTTATCATAAATACTTTTAATACATTTTTTTTTTAAAAAGGACAGAGGCAACATAAGGAACTATAAAAATACAATTAGAAGGTTTTAAGGAAAAACTGAAATCCCTACGATCCAGGCCTTGATTGAAATATCTTTTATAAAAAAAATCAAATTAAAAATGTAAAAATCTTTAGTATAAAATGACAACAAATGTGATCAACAGAAATCTCACACAGACGCGGACCCTGCTGAAGTTCGGGGACGGTCAGAGGGGCGGCATGGCACTCCTGCACTCCTACACCACACTCTCACTCTCCTGACTGAAGATAGACGAGTCTGAGCCGTGGCAGCTGAAGTCTATGAAGATTCCTTCTGATTCTGAGTCGAGAGACTCCAGGAGTTGATCCGTGATGGTCTCGGGGCTCAGTGAGCCTCCGGTCGGCGAGGACGCTTCCTGGGTCAGATCAGAAGCTGAGACTACAGACTTTTTCTGAAATATTTCTGAAGAACATTGAGGGAAACTCGAGGGATACAGGGACGGGGACGGGAGCGGAGACGTGTCCTTCCCCGTCAGAGCCGAGTCCACTTCCGTGGACGGGTGAGAGGCTGAGAGCTGCGGCTCGAGGATCGTCTCGGGACTGGACTTGGTGCTTGAGAAGGCCGGCTCCTCTTGGCACAAGGTCATCTGGCACACGGAGTGGCGTCGGATCCCTGAGCTGCCCGCCGATGCGGCCTCCACCTCGTACTCCTTCACAGGGGTCAGCATGGGCATGTTGTAGCTCTTGGAGCGCATCACGGGGTTCCTGGCAGAGGCATCCCCGAGCGCGGACCAGTGCCGCATCAAGCGCTTCTCTGAGACAGAAGGAGAAAGAAACCAGAAGTGGTACAACTGGTTAATTCCATTACTGGGAATGTCCATCCTACATACAGTACTGCGCAAAAGTCCTGACCCCGCATTCTATTCTTTTATTCTTTAATGTAGTCTTAAGGAACAGTTCTCCAGGCTCCCTGGAGGCTCTCATGTTTAGTCCAAGTCCCTGTACCTGATCAGAGAAAAGCCACACAGTGACCTGTGAATCATTTCAAGCACAAAAACACCTCTAACTTCAACCTTAGCCAGTGAGAAACAGGTGCAGATGATGAGAGCTGATCAGGTGGTGATTAGTTCACTGCTGGTGCTGAGGGGTTGGAACAGACGAGAGGGGAAACGAGTCGCTGCTGAGGCTGACTAAAACGTTTGACCTACAGTACATCATTTAATATGAAGAGATTAGGGGAGTCAAGACTTTTGCACAGTACTATACACTCACCACCCACTGGACAGACTCGTAGAATGGTTTGTTCTAAGAAGTACACTGACCGCAAATGTTGAGGTTTCCTTTGAGGGTTTTTTTTTATTTAACCTAAATAATTCAACTCGTGCTTTGACTTAATTTTTAAACCAATTTGTGTAACATCACAAACCAAGTGTGACGATGATGTTCAGGGGAAAAACTCTGCGAGATGACAAGAGGAAGTGACCTTGAGAGGAACCACAGGGACTCGCTCTCATGGCTTCCCCTTCAAAACCACATGACGGATAATTGAGAAAATGTATTTTTCCCCCCATCAGGGTGAGTGTTTAAAGCCCTTCGGTTGTATTGCTCCTCACCCAGCACACAGGAGCACTGCGGCACGCAGCCCCCGTCGGTGTAGAGCCCGTGCGTGCCCAGGTACGGAGACACCACCTTCTGGATCAGAGACTCCAGCTTTAAGTAGTCGTCACTCACTCCCCGAGACTCGTGCACGCCCTGGAACACACGGCACAGAATCGCACTTGGTTTAGATCTTTCCACAGACAGCATGGCTTCATATGTGTGGCGTAACACCGGGAAACTACACCGCGTTCACAACTTGAACTGACTCACAGTTTGTCTGAAGACTTGTGAAACTAACGCTTACATGAAAAAATCTAATGAAATCACCAGACGAGCTCCTGCTGCGCTCATTTATAGCAATTCAGAGTTTATTAATCATACGTTACTTTGAGTGCGTTCACATCACAAGCCACATCCACAAGCTCAAGTCCGAGTTTTTTGGTCGGATCAGATTTACCGGACATTCGATTCAGTTTTATTTATGTAGTCCGTTGTACATTTGTTACTGATGCTAAGGCACCTCACAGCCTGTCGCAGTAAAACATTTGCTCATGTTTGGGTGATTTAATCTACATCAATTGGGGTCACACACACACACACACACAGAGTATGTCTAACCTAGGGGGGAGTTTATTGGGTCTCGGACAGCGATCTCTGCCTCGCTCTCATCATCTCATCGTTGTTGTGGTTTTTTGCTGCAGCTGAGTTATTGTGCTGCTGTTGACAGGATTGTACGTAACAGCTTCCTGTATACACGTGTTTTGATACATTACCATACGACATTAGTAAACCGACCTGCAGTATGAGCAACATCTGTATGATGGAAGGAGGGACGCAAGCTTTGGGACGAGACAGAGCGTCCTCCAGCTTCACGTTCAGAGTTATAATGTTCCTAAAGTGCAGGAGAGCCAGCTGCCTCACCGTGGGCTCCTTCCCCTGTACACACAGATATGCACAACATATTTTTTTTCTGATGAATATCTTCACTATGCGTGCAGTAGACGCTGTCTGAGAGGACGTGGACGCTGGCGTACCTGGACCGGGTAGAAAATGGCCTGCAGTGTGGAGAGAACGTTACAGAAGAAGAAGTCCCAGGTTTCAGCCAGAGCATCAAGTAACTTCTGACCTGCACAGAGAGAGAAAACACCAACAATGCTATTGAATAAACTCTTGACCACGCTCGAGGGTGAATACATTGCGAGTGTTTTCCCATCGTCACTACGTTTTAACACACATCACACTTATCAGACCAGAGTTATTACGTGGGTGTCAGTTTTAAATCTTCTAAAGGTTAAAGGAAGCTGATAGAAACCACAGCAGTCACAAAGAGCACACGGCAGAATTACGTAGCTACCACACACACACACACACACACACATATACGCACACACATGTTTGCATTAAACGAGTCCACACACACTTCCCACACCCTGTTGAATACACACATGTCAGTTCTGTCACAAAGACATTCTGTAAAAACCTTTAAACAAAACATGACAGATTTCTGATTGAAGTCGTTTACCTTCATAGAAGTATATTTTGTCCCGCAGTATCACCATCCCTTTGGTTAGGAGTTGGTTCTGTAAGAAGGTAACAAGGATTTACAGTGAACTCCTGGTGCTCAGGTTTAATACCGGCCCACGTCCTCAGCTTAACAAAATAAATTAATAAATAGGAATTCTATGAATGTTAACCAGTGAAAGTCAGACATTGCTTTTCAACCATGCTTCAACAGAATTATTTAAAAAATGAACTCATGGAACAGGCCTGGACAAAAATGATGGTACCCCTAACTTAATAGTTTGTTGCACAACCTTTTGAGGCAATCACTGCAATCAAACGATTCCTGTAACTGTCAGTGAGACTTCTGCACCTCTCTGCAGGTATTTTGGCCCACTCCTCATGAGCAAGCTGCTCCAGTTGTTTCCGGTTTGAAGGGTGCCTTTTCCAGACAGCATGTTTCAGCTCCTTCCAAAGATGCTCAATAGGATTGAGGTCAGGGCTCATAGAAGGCCACTTTAGAATAGTCCAATGTTTTCCTCTTAGCCATTCTTGGGTGTTTTTAGCTGCGTGTTTTGGGTCATTGTCCTGTTGCAAGACCCATGACCTGCGACTGAGACCCAGCTTTCTGACACTGGCCAGCACATTTCTCTCTAGAATCCCTTGATAGTCTTGAGATGTCATTGTACCCTGCACAGATTCAAGACACCCTGTGCCAGATGCAGCAAAGCAGCCCCAGAACATAACGGAGCCTCCTCCATGTTTCACAGTAGGGACAGTGTTCTTTTCTTCATATGCTTCATTTTTCCGTCTGTGAACATAGAGCTGATGTGCCTTGGCAAAAAGTTTTATTTTTTATGATTTGTTTTCAACAATGGTGTCCTCCTTGGTCGTCTCCCATGTAGTCCACTTTGGCTGAAACAACGACGGATGGTGCGATCTGACACTGATGTTCCTTGAGCATGAAGTTCACCTTAGATCTCTTTAGAAGTCTTTCTGGGCTCTTTTGTTACCATTGGGATTATCCGTCTCTTTGATTTGTCATGAATTTTCCTCGTGCGGCCACGTCCAGGGAGGTTGGCTACAGTCCCATGGATCCTAAATTTCTGAATAATATGTGCAACTGTAGTCACAGGAACATCTAGCTGCTTGGAAATGGTCTTATAGCCTTTACCTTTAACATGCTTGTCTATAATTTTCTTTCGAATCTCCTGAGACAACTCTTTCCTTCGCTTCCTCTGGTCCATGTTGAGTGTGGTACATACCATGTCACCAAACAACACAGTGACGACCTGGAGCCCTATATATAGGCCCACTGACTGATTACAAGATTGTAGACACCTGTGATGCTAATTAGTGGACACACCTTGAATTAACATGTCCCTTTGCTCACATTATTTTCAGTATTTTCTAGGGGTACCATCATTTTTGTCCAGGCCTGTTCCATGAGTTTATGTTTTTAAATAATTATGTTGAAGCATGGTTGAAAAGCAATGTCTGATTTTCACTGGTTAACATTCATAGAATTTTTTTAAATGATTACTTTTGTCAGATTAAAGTTACTTATGTGACCATTGTGAGTTTTTCTTTCATTGACCGAAGGGTACCAACAATTTTGTCCACGTGTGTATAAAAAAAATCTGTCAAACTTAACCTTATTGACACATCTCTACCGTTTGGTTGAGATATGTTACGCTAAAAAAAAACCACTAGATGGCGCAGTGTCTGAGGGTGTTAAGGATGCTTAGGTGAATTTTAGGATGCAGTTTTTATTTGTTTATATTTATTAGTTATTAACACCGGGTGTTAATATCTGATCTGTTTAAAGGAGTAAACATTTGGTCACATGACGCTTGTAGTGCGAGTCTGTGCTCCTACACTGAAGGGCTGACTAGTCACCTGGGTCTGAAATGCTCCTCCTGTGGTTAGGAAACACTTCAGCAGTTCTTCTATATGAAGTCTGACCACACTGAATATTGTGTATCATATAAATAATTAATATAAATCATATATAATCATATTACAAAAGAGATGCAAAGATCAGAAGATCAAACATCTTTTTTTTTTTTTTTAATAGATGGTTAACTTTATTCCCCACCACCACATATATTGATGTATTTTCTGTGCCAGCTGAAAGGCCGTTATGTCCAGAGCAGCTTCTAAGAGGAAGATTGTCTCCCAGACTGTGATTGTGCTGAACACTGGAGACCCACAAACACCTCCACACCGATGAGAGTGAAACGACAGGAAATGTCTTTATCAAAGGAAACATTTTGCATGTGCAGTTTCTCACAATATAAATAAATGGAACGTACACAGTGGCATTACTGGCTTACCTGCAGGTACTCAGTGAAGAAGGAGCCGAGCTCAGTTTTCAGCAGCTGCCTGCGACACAAAACCAACAGTGAGAGAATAACAGAGAGGTGGTGAAAGAGAGGGATGAGAGGGGGACGAGGTGGTGAGAGGGAGGGACGAGGGAGGGACGAGGTGGAGAGAGGGAGGGATGAGAGGGGTACGAGGTGGTGAGAGAGGGGGATGAGAGAGGGACAAGAGAGGGACGAGGTGGTGAGAAGGAGGGATGAGAGAAGGACAAGAGGGGGACGGGGTGGTGAGAAGGAGGGATGAGAGAAGGACAAGAGGGGGACGGGGTGGTGAGAGGGAGGGATGAGAGAGGGACAAGAGGGGGACGGGGTGGTGAGAGAGGGGGATGAGAGAAGGACAAGAGGGGGACGGGGTGGTGAGAAGGAGGGATGAGAGAAGGACAAGAGGGGGACGGGGTGGTGAGAGGGAGGGATGAAAGGGGGATGGGGGGGGGGCGAGAGAGGGACGATAGAGGGACGAGGTGGTGAGGCAGGGGGACGAGAGATTGACGGGAAACTATTAGAGAGGAAGTCATGCAGAGAAAAAGACAATGTGAAACTGAAATATTGAGCAGAAAAGAGAACAAGTTCATTACTGAAAGGAGGGGGAGAGGGGGGTCGGTGTCTCACTTTCAGATGCAGATTTTCACACAATAATGTTTTGGTTTGTTTTTTTTTTTGTTTTTTTTTTCAAAAGGAAATGCACACTGAGACTATAATAACAGGACAAACCTAATTTAAACAGAAAAGCTGTTCCGTCTTCCCAGTGCAGCTGTTAGTGTCGATGAATGCAGACGAGACAAACTTTTAACTTTAACATTGGAATAAATATAAACAAACAGAATAAACCAAATGACTGCAAGAGTAATCAAAATAAATCAAAACAAACTTAACAGCCAAGAAGACAATAGCGTGTTAGTCCAGATGTGAGACTCTCTCTCTCTCAGACCAGATGTGCAGCAATGTGTTAAAAAATTCAATAGTAAACACAGACATTACGTTGCTGCACATGTGGTCAGTTGAAACAGTTGAAAAGACGAGAGGGACGTCTCTATCTCCTGGACAGGGTCGGTGAAATGCTTTGGCGCTGTGGATTTAAAGAGTCCTGATGGTTTTGTCGGTTCAGCTTCTCCCATGAGGAGTTTCCAGAACAGATCACCCGGTCCGGGTCTGGGTCAGGCTTTAACCCTCAGGTTGTAGGACATTTACTGGGATGCGAACCTTCCTCATGACAGGCGAGAAACCCACTGCAGATAACGTGGCAACGTGTTTCCATTTAGGACAAAACATTGTCTCTAACCGCAGAGGAACTGGATACTGCAAACGTCCACATCTACTGAAATACTTCAGTCACACATCAGGGCTCTTATACACTATTGAACATATGGTTATGTGTTTACTGGGTCAGAACTCAGAGTGTGCAGTCGGACCAGGCGCTTGAGACGGTTTCAGACTGAAAAGGGACAGACACTCCCACTTCACTGTCTGTCCCATGAAATGTGCAGCTACACAAAGTGACGTCAGACTGAATCTACAGTATCAATGTGCAGCAAATATACTGTATGGAAATCTCTCTCTCTCTCTGCTCCTGGAGACGTCCTGGTCCCTGTAGGTTCGTGTCCTGCAGGTGGTTGTGTTGCCCCGCCCTGCCACACCCACTTCCGTCCCGAAAAAAAGGCTGTTAACGAGCTAAAGCAGGTGTGCTGAAACGTCCAGGGCCCCAGGGGGACCTTCAGGTCCAGGATGGAGATTCACAGCACTACAGAATACGCAAACAGGAACCTCACCAGTTCTTGGAGGAACTAACATGCCTGCGCGTCCGGTATGTGGTCTAAACCCTCACAG
>QNUK01000490.1:387500-392500 GCA_013621035.1 Clarias magur
ATTTAAATATTACAGTGCAGTGAAGGACATGTTATAAACAGAATGAGCAGCTCACCATCATATCTTCTGGTCCGAGTCGTTCGTTCTTCTGAATCTACTGCACCTCATAGCGTCTATGGGAGTCACGTGACAAAAGGCTGAACGACTCGGACCAAAGACTCAGAGGTAACGACTCATTTCTGTTTCCTGTACAGAACCTACGGAGGTTTTGCGATGCTTTGCGCGTGCGGCCCAGTAGAACATGAACGAATCACTCTCCGAGATACCCGTTGTTCTGCGTCACGATAAAGACTCGATCAAAATGAACCAATCATTCATGGACGACTCATCACTACTTGGTGCTAGTGTGCATTTACTACTTTTAGTTAAATTACGTATTAGACGTATTAGATAGCTAGCAAATCAGTCATTCAGTCACGACTCTAATTCCTAAAATCTTTGAGTAATGACAGTGACATCAATTCATCTGATAAACTTATACAGCCACAATTTTACAGATTAATTAATAACAATGCGCTACAAGTGCCAGCAGTAAAGTGCCCGCTCCATCATCCAGAGATGGCAAGTCCTGAAGAGAGCTGATTGGCTGGTGCGACGGAGACACTTAGCACTTTTCCATCCATCGTGATGGGGCGTCTGTGAGCTAGCAAGCTGAAGGAGCAGGATAACGCTGTCCTCCAAGTGTGTTACTCCGCCCCCCAACACGTGAGTCGGGGAGCAGAGTAAAGAGACGAGAGACGTGCTTGGTGACGTCACATGGTTTAGAGGAATCATGTGATAGCCTTTGCCCTTTCTGGTTAGTAGTTGTGGCCTTGATGTGGGAGGGCTCTAATGATGGGTGGGAAGTGGATGTGACTGAAAAAGTGTTGAAGAACATCTGGATTGCTGGTGTTGAATTGTTGAATTGTTGGAGATCTTTTGGGGCTTTCAGTGAGACGTTGTCGGAATGACTGTAAAATCGGAATCGCTATATATAAGCTTAGACGCAGTCATGATGTATTATGAAAAATGACATCATTTAGTATGGATGTTACACGTGACAGCAATGATTTGTGCATCATTTATCTGTAGTTCCTGACATAACCACAGGATGGCCACATAATTCCTGCTAAATCAGGAGGAAACTCATCACCTGGGACGAAGAGGCAAACCTAGATTCTTTGGATTCTGGTTTCTTTTATGAAGGGATTCAATTCCATTCATTTCAAACTGAACTCTTGTCTGCTTAGAAATGTCACCATGAACAAAATAAATAACTGTTACTAATATGATCAGTCAAATATGACCCGAGACACGAAAGAAACAACAATTCTCTAGTCTGTCTAGAGGACCAGCACAGGATCAGAATCGAGAACCCACCTAGAAATAAAAAGAGGACCAGGACACTACAGTACACACGCCGGTTACTCAATAACGAGACGGAGCAGGACACCTGTACATCGGCACGAGACTCATGAGACAGAGCTCAGTCTCAAACACAGAGGGCGCTCCAGGGCTCACACACGCGGCTGCACTGAGGACAAGCCAGGGGACAGGTGTCTAATCATTTACCACTCTAAAGGTGCTACACTGCACACCGAGCTCCCCTGAGTGTATGTCACCTCTCATATGAGGTCACAAGAGGAGGAAATCTAACCAGGGAAACACAAAATATGGAACCAGGACAACAAACAGGGAAAGTTAGGGTTAGGGTTAGGGTTAGGGTTAGACTGAATGTCTGAACAGGACTAAAAGTGAAATTTTAACCAGCGCTGCCTCTGTGCTACGATCAAAGCCTGACTGATACGTTTCATAAATGATATTCACATGTCGGCATAATCATACACAACCTTCTCTAGAATCTTAGAAAAAAAGCACAACATTTGATACTGACCTACACTTTAGGTGACAAGATGACTTTTTCTTCTTTTTAAAAGAATAGCTAGTTAAGAAAAGTTTAAAGACGTTACGTTACCTGGCAGTGGTAGAAAAAATGCAAAGGTAGAAACCTCTTACACCAGATGTTGATAAAGAAGACGGAGATACTGGAGAACTTTTATCAGATTCTAATCAGCGCACTAATGAGGTTATACTGCGCTATAGTCAGCTAACTGACTAACTTAAGTCTATGATTTCTCAGTCTTTTGTTTAGTTGAATATTTTCACATTTGTCACGTCCTATAGATTATCACAATTTATATTGAAGTCTCAAATAAGTACTGATATTTTTCCTCCAAAATAAGTTAGGACTAAGTGTAAGATCATCAGCGTCCGTATTCACAAAATTCTAAGAAAAATCTTAGAATTAGGGCATTTTCTTAGAATTTCTCATAAATTTAGGATTAAATCTTAGTAAAGATAAAAGTGATCCACACAACATCTTAGCCCTAAAAACAGCTCCTAAGGTAAACATTGTTAAGAGTAGAGAGGAGGACTTTTAAGAGGTTTAAGAGTTTCTATAGCAGAGGACAGAAGAAATATTCTCCAAACACTGAACGTAAAGCTAAAAGTAAACGCTGCTCTTCTGTCCAATTTGGTTTCCTTATTGTTTTACTTCCTTCCGTCTCTCTTGGATTGTGGGCTACAGCTCATCCCAAAGTGCAGCTTAAATAAACTGTCCTGTGATCATGTAAACTGGTAAAAGCTGAGACATTTTGCTTCCATCAATCTAAAATGGATAATAAAATCAATACGGTAAATAAATGTAAGAACTTAAATATAGTAACTACTGTGTGGAAATTGGTCGCTTCAAAAGTCGACATTTAGCTGTTTAATTATCTTTAAGATAACTTTGCATAAAGTAGCCTGTAGTCATGATTATACAATTTCGTCATATACACAAATTATGATTCACTGTTGGTTCTATTATCATATAGTCTGTTTTCACAAAGAGCACATTTCAAAATCTTTGCAGAGGTCAGAGGTGATTTTTTTATTAACCAATCACAGTCCTTGAATTGCTGCATCACCCCTAGCAATGGGGTCGACCACGCCCCCTCACTAAGATAAAAGTTTTTCTACTTTCCTTACTCAGAGTTGCTCTTAAAGGTTTCCTAAATCACTTTTAGTCTAGGACTCCCAGCTAGGACTTTTTTAAGCTAAGATAGGAGCTCTCTGAGAGAATTCTAAGAAGCTTTGTGTAGTTCAGTACTGTATATACACATGATTTTGACATTCCTACAATATTGTTCTGAATATGTACAGTACAGCGCTGTGTATTTAACTGTATCTGAGAACTTCATTTAATGCTAAATATCAAATTCAAATATCCAATTCAACAAAATGCACCACGTTTCTGCCCTTACAGTTTTTACTTTTAGCTCTCGCAAGCAGCTGGATGCTGAAGACGCCTTTAGATGTTACTCACGCTTGCGGTTCCTGGTGAAGATCTCGGGTGGATTTGTGCGGCCTCCGTTCACAGTCTGTAAACAAAAAGAAAAATGAAGAGAAATGTAGCAGCAGTTGAACAGATGATGTTTAGTTTAAACCCTGAATGAGATGAACGTTAAACGTTTCCGAAACAGGAAGTACATCAGTCGAACGTGACTTGTTCTGACACGCTGATCGGTCTTGCCACTGCAGCGGCAACAAGCGTGTGGCCGCACCATCCTGAGCATCATCACTCATAAGACTCATGAGCTCCTGCATGGACCACATGACTATGGACTGTGGACCGAGGAAGCGAGAAGCGGGAGTTAAAGGACACATGGGTGGACGTCTTTCTCCGAATAGTCTCAACACTCCGTTTCAGGAGTCTATCTGAGAAGAAGACGTGATGATGTTCGTGCTAGCCTGCTGAGAGAGAACACTAACCTTAAAGCTATGCTGCAGCAACATCAGGTTCCTCCACAGACAGGAAGACAGAGGTGTAACACATTCAATACTCAAACTCTCCCCAACCCTGTTCTAAAGCATATAAGACCTTTGGTTCTAAGGGTAAAATTATATGAGTTACCATAAAATTATATCAATTACCAACAGTCAAAAGTTTGTACACCCCTCTCTAACTCCACGGTCGCTCCTGATCTTCATTTCTTTCTACACTGTAAAACAACACTGAAGGCGTTTATATAAAACACACAATAGCCTCCTCTGAACAGTTGACATTGAGATGTTTATCTGCTCCTTCTGCTCTGTGAAGCTTCATAACGCCTCTAATCTGAGGTGCTGCTTGAGGTTGATTGGTGATTTCTGAGGCTGGTGACTCTAAATGAACGTCTCCTCTGCAGCAGTAAGTTCTGGTCTCGCTTTCCTGGGAAGGTCTTCATGAGAGACGGAGCTCGATGGGGTTTACAAACACACACTCGACACACAATACTGTTCTTACAGGAACCGATCCAGAACAGCCGACCTTCATGTCTTATAATAACAACTGAGTCATTAGTTACTTAATGCCATGTGTGTTATTTCGTACTTTTGGCATCTCCAGTATTTTTGTCTCTTTCTCTGTGTCTCTCTCTGCCCTTGCAAAGACACGTCCTGTGCTGCACTGCGGCTGCTGAGGGGTGTGAATGTTTAAGCCAATAAAGGGATGTTTGCTCTGCAGTCACCCCAGCGGTAATAAACGTCAGGTAAACATCGCTTAACGTCCGTGATACAGTCCGAGAAAAACGACATTATGTGATTTGAATGTTGCCATTTGCCATTTCCATGCATAAGATATTCTAAAACCTGGGTTTTATTTAAAAAAAAAAAGGGAAAATGGCTGTCAAACTATTTAAACATGTCGGTCAAATTCACCAAACGTGACTCAGATGAATAACACACGAACTGTTCAGTGTGAGACAATTTAATAAACGACAGATTTTTTGCTGATTTTGGGAGAAACGTCTGGCCACATGTGGAATCTAAACTCAACACAAAGCCATTGGAGTTTCCAATATTAGGAAACTCCAGCCCCAGTGATGTCTAAATTCCCATTCATGACCACATGGTGTAATAATAACTATTTATAAATCATACCGCACTCAGAACAGATCATGAAGATTTCAGTTAAATATGAATGTATGAAGCTGTGATTC
>QNUK01000490.1:397500-412500 GCA_013621035.1 Clarias magur
GTGGCAGGGATGGCGTTAGTGTCGACGTCGGGGGCCTTGGACTCCCTAGAACATGTCCCAGCCAGAGCCCATAGGCTAAGTTCGGTGTAAGCCAGCCCCTTGAAGGATCCGATTCTGTCTCCAGGAGAGCAGGTCGTGTTGAAGGAGCCAAGGGTGTCCAAGGATGATAGGAGGAGAGGTAAAATCGGATCTGTTCTTGATGTTGGTTGATCGTGACGGTGATAGGCTTGGTCTGGGAAGTGATGGGACTGGAGGAGAGGGATCTATCAGGTGATTTGAACGGGCTGGCATAACGCCTCGACTTTCACCCCCAGTTCTTTGGTGTAAGAAGAGTCAATGAAGTTACCTGCGGCACCAGAATTGATAAACGCAGCACTTCTGACTCGTATGTGGCCAAACTGGTGGTGAACTTGAACCATGAGATGGGAAGCGTTGGTCATGGTGGTAGAGAGGTGGGTGGAACCAGGTGTGTTGCTCTCATCTCTCACCGGGTGTGCGCATTTCCCGGACGGAGAGGGCAGATGGTTCGGTGGTGTGCCGCTGATCCAAACTACGTGCAGAGCACATTTCTGAAGTGGCGTTCACGTCCTACAGCGGTTAAGGAGGCGCGTCCTAGTTGCATGGGTTCCCCGGCTCCGGTGTCAATGACGGCAGGTGGTGGAGATCCGACTGGTCCAGTAGTGGTTGTCGTGAAAGAGGAGCGAGCTTCGGGAACCAGAGGGTGGGAGAACAAGGTTGGGGTGCGAGGCGTGGTCTGGAATGAGGATGATGTAGCTGGCGGCAGGGTACAGGGGGCTGGTCTCGGATGGGAGAGCAGGCGTTGGTCTATCCAAAGGGCGAGTTGGATTAGACCCTGCAACGTCGCTGGCAGCTCTCGTCCGTCAAGCTCCTCTTTGATGTGGGAAGCCAGCCCCTTGTAGTAGGCCGTCCAGAGGGCAGCGTCTCCCCGGGTGGTCTGGATGGCGAGGTTTCAGAAGTCCGCGGTGTAGGGGCTCACGGATGACCCGCCCTGCCGCAGATCATACAGCTTTGTGTCGGTCTCCACCTCAGCAGCAGGATGTTCGAAAGTGAGTTTCAACTGATGGGTGAATTCACCGTAGGAATAGGCTGTCTGAACCTGCTCGAAGAACCACCGTGTCCCACTCAGCTGCCTGCCCAGATAGCAATGAGATGAGGAGGGCAATGCGCAACTGGTCTGTTTCAGACATTTCACGTCTGTGCCATCCCATTTATCCGGTAGAGCCAAAAGAAGAGGGAGGGCGGCATGGCAGCCGCTGCAACGGGTGGAGGGCTAGCCGGCTGAGCGGCCGCCTCCCGGAGCGTTGTGTTTTCCTGTCGCAGCTCTGCCACCTCTCGACGTAGCGCTGCGATGTCTTGGACGCTGCTACGGAGGGTCGCGACCTCACCGTGAAGCTGCTCAATCGGCTCGGCATGCCGATTAATCACATCACAAAGGTGCGCATAATCTGCTGGGTTCACTGCTGAAGGCTCAGTCGTTCTGTCATGGGTTACCGGAGATGGACCTGAAAAGCAGTTAGCCCTTGTAGCGTGGACTGTAGACCCAAACGCAGAAGTAGCGTGCACAGGCAGGATAACAACGCAAGTTATTTTAAGAACTCTTACACGAAGAGCAACACACACTCAACCAGAAAGACAACCTGAATCGGTGAGTACTCACAGATAATCCGGCGATGACTCTGAAATGACATGGGAAATGACTGAGCGATGTGAAGCGCCATCTTGTCTCCTTTTATGCTTCCTCAATCGCGACCGTATTACTAGTGCCAGTCACAGTGAGAGGAGACGTTGATACTCAGCAGGGAGGTGGTCGCTCCGTGTCCTCCTGAAGTCAACAACCATCTCTTTTGTCCTATCGACATTCTGAGCCAGGTTGTTGTCTTTCTACCGGTTTGTTAGCCCCTGCGCTTCCTCTCTTTACGCCCATGGTTCTCAAAGTGTGGGGCGCGCCCACTAGTGGGGAATACAGACATGACAGGTGGGGCGCAATGAACGGGAGGAAATTAGTGGAAGATAATAGGAAAGTATCTATTCTAATTCATGCTTTTCTTTATTGACCGTGAAGATCGTACACTAAAAACAAAACAATCACATACAAAGATATGGATCATTAATACAAGTAAATTAAAATAACATCAGTTGGGGGCCGGGAGAAAAAGTGGAACTATACTGTAGTGCAACAATAATGGTTTAACGTCAGCGTGTTAACTGCAATGGAACAATATTAGGAAAGTTTCTGTATTATATATGTAATTATCATTCATTCCAATGTGTATGCTGATGTTTCTGTATTTTTGTTACAGTATTAATATTTGATCAGGCAGTACTAGTCTGGCATTTCTAGTTTCCAGTGTGGCAACAAAGTTGCTTTTTGATCCTTCAGGCGCTGAATAAAAGGGAAGATCAATAGCGTCTACGCTTTTTGTTGGTGTGCGGCATTTTGTGATGATCCTTAAATCATCTGTTGCGCAGTAGAGAATAATGTGGTTTATGCTTTCAAACATGTATAATTTAAGCGCTTAATCGAGAAAAAGGCGGCTGTAGCTTAAAGACAATGTAGAGAGGAAATATATGTACATGTGTGGATCTTATTTACGGGTTTATTTATGTAGCGATTGAAGCCGGAGATGCGAATATAAAAGTAACTTTACCGTGGTTACAAACCGGGTCAGTAGCGACGTAGTGGACAGAATAACATCAGTGGATACATTTGTTACCTGGACCACAAAAAAACAGCGATTCAGCACCATCAGCCTCATCAAGCAAACAGCAGCCGAAAAGAAAATCTGATGAAGCCGATCCTGCGCTTGGATTCATGGTGGGATGGTGGGGCAGAGGAGAGACACGTGTGTGTTTGTGTCCTAAACCGCTGGCAGCAGACAGCATGAGACCCAACAAATGAGGAAGACACTTAGGGACATCACACCCCAGTCACATTAATAAGCCTCTCGACTTCTCTGAAAGAAAAGCTGTCAGAAGAATCGCAGGGTAAAATCTGAATCAGTGGACAGCAAAGTACAAACTGCTTCATTCAAAGTTGCATACAGAATTACCCAGTGCAAAAAAACTGCCCCCCCCCCCCCCCCCAATTAAGCAGAGATAAGTGACTTAACTAACCCTGACTCGTCGTTCTTGTTGATGAGACCGACCACGGTCGTGTCATTAGCAAACTGATGAAGTGCTTGTGGATTCTCTGGCCGTGTCTGCGCTTCGCCTCTCTGATGGCCCGGGAAAGTTTGTCCCTTGCTGTTCTTAGTTGTGAGAACATCATGCAGTTGGACTGAGATCAGCTGAGTGTGGAGGCGTGTGAGTGCCGTGACCTCACTGTCATGTTCAATTAACCAGTTTGAGATGATTTTAGCTTTGTGAATCTTAAAGGGACGTCCACGCGCAGCTACAGCACTCAGATGGTCTGTGCTTTTGTGCTCAATTGGTCAATGGGGCCCCAAAGAAACAGTATCTGTCGCACACCATCAGCACCACCACCAGCCTGAACCGCAGGACGGATCCATGCTTTCATGTTGTACACGGTGAATTCTGACCCGACCACCTGAATGTCGCAGCAGAAATCGAGTCTCATCAGACCAGGCAATGTTTTTCCGATCTTCTGGTGTCTGATGTTGGCGAGACCATGTGACCTCTAGCTTCAGTTTCCTGTTCTTATCTGCCAGGAGCGACACCGGTGTGGTCTTCTGCAGCTGTAGCACATCTGCTTCAAGGTTCCACGTGTTGTGCGTTCAGAGACGCTCTTCAGCAGACCTCGGGTGTAACAAGATGTTATTTGAATTCCTGTTGACTTTCTATCAGCTTGGACCAGTCCGGCTAATTCTCCTCTGATCTCTGACCTCAACATGACATTTTCTCCCAGAGCTCTGCCCGCACTGGGGGTTGCAGGGTGTGGCAAGCAGCCGATGGGACATATTGGTCAGAATCCGGAGATGTTTCTTCTTCCTTCACCTTCACCCGAGACTCCAGCGCCACTCCAATGACAGAGACAGCTTGGCTGTTTTTATTCTGCAATAATAAACCATCTGCTGGATGAGAGAGCAGTACATCACACCACATTCAAGTCATCTCGACCGGGTCTACATTCCTAACTGCATTGAGCTTCTGCCATGTGATTGGCTGATTAGATATTTCCGTTAACAGGCAGTAGGACTTGTGTACCTAACGGCGTGACAGTGTATATTCTGTTTACAGCACTTTAATGCTTCTCTGCCACGCCCATATGTGTATCCAGCCGTGTGTATGTATCCAATGCATATGTATAGATTCTTATCCATGCACACAAACCATTACACGCATGTCCTTCTACTTACATTTAGAAAAGACATGTTTACGTCACACACTAGAACACATATGCATTACTCAGAATAACATTCTTTACAATATGAACGCATTACAGTTCCTACAGAAAGTCTACACTGTTTGTGGGTAAACACATCCGTCAGACTGGCATGTTTACACACACACTTACACACATGTGTGCCGGAGCAGGTTTGGTACTGAAGCAATCAGGCGAAGTGGAATTTCCTGCAAAAGGTACGAAAGCAAGGAAGATTCATGAATAAAATGTTTACAAATAATATTTGTTTATTGATCTATCTCAGGTCCCGCCCTGCTGTCCCAGACTGTTCCGGCCCACTTTCGCCCCTGCAGACCCCACAGTGAGCACAATAAATGTTTTCGGTGAAATTAAAATGACAAACTTTACAAAGATAATGAGGCAAGAGACTAACACATGTTTAAATCGTTATTGCTGATACTCGGCACAGGCTTATAGGGTGTACTTACTATTGTTCATCTTTCCAAGTGGTTTCTGAACATGAGACCTGCTGTGGTCAGTGTTGCGGGATGTGTTTGTGTTTGGTTGTTTGTTTGTGTTGCTGAGAATCACACAGTTGTTATTTATTCCCTGATTACAGACCTGAATGAGGGTGTACTTTCTTCTTTTATCCCATGAATGTACCTGATTTGAGGCTCTTGAATGTTGCGGCTAATTTGATAGATGTAAACTTCAAAGTGTAATGTGTGTGAGAATCCTCTCCCACTGTCCCATAAGGATTATTAAACTGGTTTGGTTCAGTCCATAGAATACAATAATCAAATAATAGAATACAATATATCTCTCGCTGAATGAGAAATAAATACACACGTGGTCAAAATTGTTGGTACCCTTCCGTCAGTGATGTGACCCGAGTTGAGTGGTACCCAACTCACAATGGTCACATAAATAACTTTAATCTGACAAAAGTAATAATAAATAAGAATTCTATGAATGTTAACCAATGAAAGTCAGACATTGCTTTTCAACCATGCTTCAACAGAATTATTTAAAAACATAAACTCATGGAACAGGCCTGGACAAAAATGATGGCACCCCTAGAAAATACTGAAAATAATGTGACCAAAGGGACATGTTAATTCAAGGTGTGTCCACTAATTAGCATCACAGGTGTCTACAATCTTGTAATGAGTCAGTGGGCCTATATATAGGGCTCCAGGTCGTCACTGTGTTGTTTGGTGACATGGTATGTACCACACTCAACATGGACCAGAGGAAGCGAAGGAAAGAGTTGTCTCAGGAGATTCGAAAGAAAATTATAGACAAGCATGTTAAAGGTAAAGGCTATAAGACCATTTCCAAGCAGCTAGATGTTCCTGTGACTACAGCTGCACATATTATTCAGAAATTTAAGATCCATGGGACTGTAGCCAACCTCCCTGGACGTGGCCGCACGAGGAAAATTCATGACAAATCAAAGAGACGGATCATCCCAATGGTAACAAAAGAGCCCAGAAAGACTTCTAAAGAGATCCAAGGTGAACTTCATGCTCAAGGAACATCAGTGTCAGATCGCACCATCCGTCGTTGTTTGAGCCAAAGTGGACTACATGGGAGACGACCAAGGAGGACACCATTGTTGAAAACAAATCATACAAAAGCCAGACTGGAATATGCCAAACTACATGTTGACAAGCCACAAGGCTTCTGGGAGAATGTCCTATGGACAGATGAGACTAAAATGGAACTGTTTGCCAAGGCACATCAGCTCTATGTTCACAGACGGAAAAATGAAGCATATGAAGAAAAGAACACTGTCCCTACTGTGAAACATGGAGGAGGCTCTGTTATGTTCTGGGGCTGCTTTGCTGCATCTGGCACAGGGTGTCTTGAATCTGTGCAGGGTACAATGAAATCTCAAGACTATCAAGGGATTCTAGAGAGAAATGTGCTGGCCAGTGTCAGAAAGCTGGGTCTCAGTCGCAGGTCATGGGTCTTGCAACAGGACAATGAGCCAAAACACACAGCTAAAAACACCCAAGAATGGCTAAGAGGAAAACATCGGACTATTCTAAAGTGGCCTTCTATGAGCCCTCATTCCAGCAAGCTGAAACATGCTGTCTGGAAAAGGCACCCTTCAAACCGGAAACAACTGGAGCAGCTTGCTCATGAGGAGTGGGCCAAAATACCTGCAGAGACGTGCAGAAGTCTCACTGACAGTTACAGGAATCGTTTGATTGCAGTGATTGCCTCAAAAGGTTGTGCAACAAACTATTAAGTTAGGGGTGCCATCATTTTTGTACAGGCCTGTTCCATGAGTTCGTTATTTTCGTTTGTTATTTTCGTTCATAAATTCCGTTGAAGCATGGTTGAAAAGCAATGTTTGACTTTCATTAGTTAACATTTCATAGAATTCTTATTTATTATTACTTTTGTCAGATTAAAGTTTTTTCTGTGACCATTGTGAGTTTTTCTTTCATTGACCGAAGGGTACCAACAATTTTGTCCACGTGTGTAACTATAAAGAATCACAAAGTCATGTAGACTCATTCTATCCATATAACCTCTCAGGACCGAGGGCTGAGAAATGTGTCGAATAATAATAATGATAATAAGACACAGATCCTCAATACACAAATAAATAAACAAACAAATAGAACGAATGCTTAAAAAGGTAAAAAGAAAAACTGAAATAAAATAATAATCGAATGGAAACGACTGGTTTTCCAGGTGGATGTTATGATGTTATTCTGTGGTTCCCAGATTGAGTCACCAGTTTTTTTTAATTGTACAGTTTAAGCGGAGCAGCAGCAGCTCGGGGCAGGTGAGTGGGATCTGCTTTTATTTACACACGGGCTTGTCCAGGTGGAGGTCAGGTGGAGATGTTTAAGGCAACCCAAACAATCGAGTTTTTAAACAACATGGATGCAGAATTTTAAGTGGATTTGTTTGTTGCTTATTGTTTGTGTGGATGCGTGTTGTTGTACGTACAGTACAGTATATGGATATCTGACCTTTGCACTCATGTGTGAACCCAAACTGAGACCATGATGCACACAGTTGTTTAGTACATGTCTGTGTGCTGTAGCGTTACTTCCCTTCTCCTGAACGCGATGCCCCTGTTCACAGACGTATGATGTTGGATGACCCAGGTCTCTGTGTTCACCATGACCTACACTGTGACTGTGAGGATTAAATCAGGATTTTAAAAAAAATATGTATAGATTTTACACAATTATTAGAAAATAAGTTTCCTCCTGTATATTGAATTTAACCCACCCAATAATACTTCACTGCAGATTTTATTAAGCTGTTCTATCAGAAGATTAATAAATTATTTACTCACACAAATCCACAAATTTTCTTCTCCTTTTTATTGTTTATTCTTTTATGCAGCCATTATTTCAAATATCTCATGAACAACTTCCAAATGAAATGCAGTGGCAGTGTTCCTGAAGTCTTTACTCTGTTTATTCTGGCCCTATGGGTATAAGACGTCCTGTTGTTATGTTCTGTATGCATGTCTATGGTATGCTCTTGGGTGCACAATGCACCTGACTTGACCGGAGCCTCAGGTTCAGATGTACTGTAGAGCTTATTTATTTGCTTTGCTGCCCTCTGCTGTTAACCTGGAGTACTTGAACTCTTCCTCAAACTCAGAATCTTTCATTCTGTCATCTGTCCTACATGAACACTTCACAAATACTGTCCAGTGTAAGACGGGTGAGAGGGCCATTCTCTGGAATACGCCGATCTGTGTGCAGCTTCCTCCTTTCTCTGATGAGCCAATAGGAAACCTGCTGTCACGTCTGAGACGCAGTGGCCGTGCGTCCCAACATCCGGAAGCAAAGGAGAAAAAAGTCTTGTCTGGTGAACCGATGGCATTCTGTAGTCTGAACAGCTGACTGCTGGCGGTGTCCTTCTCTCTGAGAGCCAGTTTACCGGCAGAGATACAGGAAACTTTGTGCTTTCCAGGAAACGTGGCTCTGCCAGACCTGCGAGTGAGACCATGCGGTTAGTCGCTGCAATGATAAAACAAAAGGAGTTTTTAATTATATATCTTTAATCTAAATCATTAAAAAGTAAAAAAAAAAGTTGAAAATACAACTTGGATTCAACAAACGCGTTGTGTAAATTGTTCTTAAATCAGTAAAATGTCTGCAAACGATAAATAAATGTAAAATAATGTATTCATGTATTGTACATGAATACATTATCTAAAATGCTACACAGTCTTTTTAGTGCACATTTGCTGGTCATTTTGACTTTTGGTGTGAAAGATGAACACGGAAGAAAAAAACCTCTGCTCAACAGGTCTCCTCATTCAGAAGGACGGGGGTCTCTCTCTTATTCCTGACGTCCCCTGTGTCCCAGAGTGTAAACAGTTCGAGCTTGCCAAAGGGTTTTCTCGCAAAGATCTACACAACCTTTGCACACCTTGGTCTGGGTTTCCCTCATTCTTCCTATCAGATCCAGTTAGATTGTTGTGATAAGACCTCCACCTTGACCCCTGACCTCGCTGTCCATTCTGTCCAGTGTCCCAGTCCCTGCCACTGAGGAGGGACCCACAACACAATGCTGCAACACTACAGTAGCTTCGACTGCACGAATGAATGCTACACATGAAGAACATTGCCTAGTTTTCTCCAGACGTATCACTTGGAGTCTGCATACATTACATTATTTGTCTAATCATTCACTCCTAAACCCAGAGTCAGGTAAGTTCCTGTTCTATTAGCTTCAATATAGCTGCAATTAGCTTCTGTCTAACGAGTCCATCATGAAGGATGTCTGGAAAGCTGCAGGGTGTTCCTGGCTGTGGACGTTGTAGTGATGGTGCATTATACACTACTCTTTTGGGGAATTTTCTAATATACATACTGTATGAGAACACACATATATGTACCAGCTGTCTGCAGTAGGTAAACCTCACCACTCATCGTTATCATATTGAGTGCAATATTGCGCGATCATCCTCAGAAGATCATTTCTGTTCAGTACTGGTGGAGCTCATGGACGGTCACCTATACTCAAAAATGGAAAGATTTTTATAAAAATGATAAATTATATATATATATATTTTTTCTTAGGTTACCTCCTAGAGTGAAGGTTGTCAAGAAAATGATGTTCCATGTTGGTTTTCTACCTTCACTCATTAAGGAGAAACTCGAAATGAACCTTGAAATGGACAGAAGCCGAGCGGAAAGTGCTTGATAACCTTCAACCTATTAGCATTTACATGTCTGTGTTTCCTTCTGGCTCCTCCCTTTTAGTTATGATGTCATAGTTAGTCCTGCCGGTGTCCCTGCTTGCACTCTACACTAAAGATACTTCCGTTTATAAACACACGGGCAATTATTACATACCGTACGTACAGTATGCATCTATTCATCTGTTGTCTGGACCTGGTGTAGAACTGCAGTTGTTCAGAGCAGGTTTGCACTCAGGTCTACATCATTAAACAGCGGTTGGTCATATTTATGAAAGAGTTCTGGAAGCAGCATCAGTGCAAGAACTCAATCGCAAGCAGGTGCGCACAAGTGCAAGGTCACATCACCATGTGCAATGGCGGGCATGGGCTGTGGAAGCTGGGACTGGAACTCTGGAGGAGTGGAATTTGATCTCTGCATTGATAAATAATGCCTTGCAATTAATAATGTAATCCTGACCAGCCCCAGTCCCAGCTGAAGAGAGAGCACCCCCGCCATCCCCCCCCCCACCCCACCATGCCACCACCACCACCATGCATTACATCATAATACAACCATGCTCAAGAAGAATTGCAATAACAAAAGCTTTAATGTATTGCAAACAAATAGAAATTCGCCAGGTCTTAAAATTGATTTGCTCAGTTGAGTCTTGGGATTGACAGGTTTCAAATTAACTGCCAGTTTCAATAAAAATAAGATTTTCTGTAAAGAAGTCATTGCTGAAAACATCCATTACTGCTTGAACTTCATTAGAAACACAGTCGGCCTCATGTTGTTATCAAATAAAGCTAAAATCCATAAATGGACTGCATGTGATGAAAAGCACCGGTACGCACTGGTGAATGAGCATCGATACTTTAGGGCTGTTTTCTGGTTCAGGACGTCCAGAGGGGTACCAATATATTTCAGATCAGGAGTTGGGTGCCTCCCCAAGATTAGTCAGACTCGGCCATAGTTAAAGCTTTCAGTCATTCATGCTGAGTGACCTGCTTGGCGTTGGGGCAGATCTTCAGCCTGTCCCAGTAATGATGGTGCACTGGATGGAATGGATGCACGCTTCACACATTCATTCACACCTATGGCCAAGCTACCATCACCAGTTTGCAAACAATTGTGTGATTGGGCTGTGGGAGGAAACCGCAGAACCCAGCAAACCCTCAAACAGAGGGAGAACATCGTGGCGTGGCAAGGCTACCACTGCACCCCCTGCTGTCAGCAAAATGAGGCAAACATACGAAATTCAATTTAATGCAGGAATGGTAAAAATAAAAAGAAGTAACTCATTTGCGATGACCTGCAAGTCCACCTGCAAAAGCCTATACTATATAAAGAAACCTTGGAGAAGTCAAGCAAAATTCAATTCAATTCAATTTTATTTATATAGCGCTTTTAACAATTGACATTGTCGCAAAGCAGCTTTACACAATAAAAAAAATCCACTCCTCTACAAGAGTATCCATTATTATTATTATTATTATTATTATTATTATTTGTAGCAGCCATGTTTTTAGCATATCCCACTATTTCTAGAGTATAGAGAAAAACAAACAAACAAACAAACAAAACAATACCGATGTTGACCACACCCATATTTTATCTGTATATTGAATGGCCAAAAGTATGTGTACCCTGACCATCACACATGGATGTGGATATTCCCTAACTTTCACCACAAAGTTTAATCACACAGTAGTCGAATGTCTCTGTGTGCTGTAGCGTTACTGTTTCCCCACACTAGAACCCAAACCCTTAATCTTTAGACCTCGGTGTGATTGAAGTTTTCAGTCTTTCATTTAAGGCTCATGTAGATAATATTACCAGGATAGCTTTCTTTCACCTTAGAAATATCGGCAAGATAAGAAACATATTGTCACTAAACTATGCAGAAAAACTAGTTCATGCTTTTATCACCTCAATGTTGGACTATTGTAACGCCTTACTGTCTGGTTGTTCAACTAGGTGTATAAACAAGCTTCAGTTAGTACAGAATGCAGCAGCGAGAGTCCTCACTAGAACCAGAAGATACGAGCACACATCCATTTCACAGCGATTTTAAGATACTACTTTTGACATTTAAAGCACTAAATGGTCTCGTGCCGCAGTATCTGAGTGAACTGTTAGTGTCTTACGATCCGCCACGCCTACTACAGATCAAAGGATGCAGGCTGCCTGTCAGTACCACGTATTATTAAAACTACAGCAGGGGGGCGGAGCTTTTTCTTACAAAGCCCCAAAGTTATGGAATAGTCTTCCTGTTAATGTTCGGGACTCAGACACAGTCTCAGTGTTTAAGTCTAGGCTAAAAACTTATTTATTTAGCGCAGCATGTTTGTAAATAGATTAACCTTAGGTAAAGGAGCAGATCTGGGGGACTCATGGACGTAGAGTATTCTGGTGAACTGGTATGTTTAGATGCTGTCCTCCCCACTCTCATTGTTCACTCAGGTTTGTTGACGGTGAGGTGATTGGTTGCTTTACATCTCAGTTCCCCCTCATGTCTGTGTTTCCTTCTGGCTCTCGCTTTTAGTTATGATGTCATAGTTAGTCCTGCCGGAGACCCTGCTTGCACTTTGCACTAATATACATTCACCTTATACATCTCTTCTTCTCTCTACTGCTTCCTCGCCCTCTCTCTCTCTGTTTCTCTCTCTCTCTCTCTCACTACACATGTCTCTCCTGAGCCCCCAGTGATCCAGACCTCCTCTGTCCTCTGGACCTGCCTGACACGTCCTGGTGTCCCGCTTCTGGTTGGAGATCCGGTCACATGGACGCCCCGTGTGGTCTGTCTGGGACGCGTGTGGTGACTGGGGACGGTTCCACTTCACCATGAAGACGCTCCTGTCCTCGGCTGATACAGACATCTGTTTCTCTGAGGACTCGATAGTTCAGGACTGGAGTTTCCTACAGTCTACTTGAGCCTCCAATAACCAACTGGACTCCATATGAACTTAAACACGTCTCCTGTTCTACTGAACTTGCAGCCTCCTAACACACAGTATGAGTGCAGATCAATCCCTGCTCTCCGTTATCACCCAGATCAGGATGGGTTCCCTGGTGAGTCTGGTTCCTCTCAAGGTTTCTTCCTGTCGCCATGTCAGGGAGTTTTTCCCTCGGCGCCGTCGCCGTCGGCTCGTTCATCAGGGACCATCTGATCATTCTGACTCACACACTGTACATTCTCTCACGTTTTATACAAACTTCTATAATTTTGTTTTGGTTTTGTAAAACTGCTTTGCGACAATGACTGTTGTTAAAAGCGTTATATGAAAAAAAAATGAAGGATTCTTTGTGTGTTCTTGCGTGTAAGAACTCGCGTGTGCTGCACTGAGCCCTGACTGAACTCAGCCCCAATAAACACCTTTGGCAGGAACATCAGTACGGAAATGTAATTCTGAGTAAAAATATACCTATAAACGTAAAAACACAAATACTCACGAGTTTCAGGCTGATTTTCCTTGAACATGTTACCTTCATATGTGTGTGCGTCCATGTGCCACTCATTCTGAATCTTCTTTAGTATGCGGTTAATAGAAGACACCTGTGTGAATATGGAAGAGTAGACGATCCAGAAATTCATCCAGATTCTCTCAAACAGATCAAAATCCTTTGAAAAATGAAGCTTACACTGTTTTTTTTTTTTTTTTTTTTTTTTTGTGGGGGTAAATATTAAATATCAGTTCAAACCAATGATCATTTAAGATAAACATGAATAGCACTTTTAATGTATACAAAATTGTTGGTCATCAAATTGCACATTCAATATGTTTGATTCTAGAATTAGCGTTTTGGTCAGAGATTATAGTTCTGATATTATATACAGATAGTAAAATCATACTAATGGACAACGCTAATGAAACTCAGTGTAGCTCATGTGAAGCCTGAATGGACTCGGTTTAACTCCACTGTTCATTTGCTCTACATAATGATTTTCCGTCCTCATCAATAAATCCACAGCATTTTGCATGAGGTTTCCAGAACTCTCCGATGAGGCACTCACACTAGGAACCTTGTCAGCTCGGCACACGTGCTCCGATGCAAGTTTTTTGCGGATCTCCCATGCAGTAAGTGTTGGACTGGTGCGCTTGTACTGCGCTATAGTGGAGATGACGTCCGGGGTGAGGAGCCTCGGCCTGCTGCCTCCCGTGGCTTTGGGGACCCAGAGCCCAGTGCATCGATAGCAGCGTAAGATCTTACTGACGCATCCGCTTGACACCTGCACATGATATGGACATGTTGACATTTTGACGTTTCATAACCGCTACTCCACTTGCATTGTCCCTGCTTTATCTCATCCAGGAACTGTACAAGTCTACAAGTGGCCACTAACTAGTGTTTCTCTGACTCAGATGGGAAAGCATGTGAAATGTGCAAACCACCAGGGTATTAGGGGCGTTCCTCAAACACAATAAGACCTTTAAATTGAAGTTGAACATTTCAAATTAAAGGACACATTTGTTACACATGTTCAGGCCAAAGCTTCAGCACTAAAGGATGGGAAATAAGAGAGCTGCGACCGCTCACCTTTAAATCAGCTCTTTTTACTTAATGGGTAAATAAAGTCCTGGGTCTGCTGGCTATTCTACACATTATCGTCCTGATATTTGTGTAACAAACGGAAGCGCCTGTGGATCGCACGTGACCTGGATTTAATACGCGCTGTGCAAGTTCATTCAACATCACTGTATTAATGCAACACTAGGCTAGTTTTTTCGTGCTTGGAGAATAATGAACTTTAGCACTGTACCTTGAGGATCCTGGAGATGTCACATGGGCGCACACCGTCTGCTGCCAGCTCTATCATCAGCTTCCTCTTATGTGCAGGTAGAGGACGTCCATTCAGAAACCTTCCTCCCAGCTGATTCAAGCTGCCTTCCTCTGGAGGAAAAAAAAAAAAAAATGAAACACACCAAAATCTACCAACCTGTGGTCTTCAAGCAGAAGACGTTACTTACAGTATATAAATAACAGAAATGTTTTATCTGTTTATCACTGGGTCAGAACTTTCAGTGATATCTTTACATTTTATACACTGGAGGACCAGAAACCTGTCAGTCCAGTCAGATGCTGTCGCTCAGCGTCTACAAAACACAAAACCGCCTGGACAGAATTGACTGAATCTCCTGCAGCACTTCGATCTCAGACTGAAGTTTAATCTGCACCATCAGTGAAATCACAATGTGGAGTAAAAGTGATGTTATGAACAGTTATGTGTGGGATTTAATCATCTACTGTAAAATAATCTACTAATGCGCTGCTGTCTCAGTGTAAACACACACCTGCACCAATAGATATTAATGAGAAAAGATAAAGTGAATGTTTTTACTGGGATTAGTTCAGATTTTCACTTTGGCTGAAATAACAGCGCTGAAGTGGTAGAAGTGAATTTTAACACGCCGCAGTCGTTTTTAAGACGAAACTTCTTCTTTATCTGATCGACTTTTTCCATTTCTCATCTGTGATTCTCTCTCCGATTACCGAACAGGGAGT